>JBBMOI010000006.1:3027500-3030000 GCA_038088405.1 Porites divaricata
GGCGTCCCTCCCTCCTCCCCGCAGTGATGACCAGTGATGCCATCCTCGCTAGCTCCCGTTCCTTTTCGCCTCTAGGCTCGCTTCTTCCCATATCTTATCCTTGCCTGGGGCGTTTGGGAGTGAGGGCTCCCAGTGGGAATTTATTTCTATTTTTTGTATAATGATAGGTGTTTCTACATAGTCATATTTTTTTACTAAAATATCTTGGAGAAGTCGGCGAATTTCTCTTTTGGGTTATTTCGCAATTTGACAGAAAAAAAAACTTACCTGAGCATATCACACCAACATCCTCTTGGTGGGTACAGGCCGTGTTACCCCAGCCAGAGTTAGGACATTCAACAAAAGCGGATTCGTTGCCATTACAGTTCACTTGATCCATCCAAACACGGCCGCGTCCAGGTCCAAAACTCTGAAGAGCCTTCCTTACGCTTGTGAAACCAAGTTCATAGCAAACAACGTGAGCATTTTCTTCTTTCCAATGGTCATCACAAACTGTTCCCCATTCCCCTTGGTGGTACACCTCGACACGTCCTTCATTCTCAGAGCTACCACCAAGCAGACGAATGTTGCCTTCGGCAGTTCCTTGCGCTATAACATAAATACGTTTTTTGTTGGACGAGTGTAATTCCTCAACAAGCAATGTACAAAATAAATGGATTTCACGATTTCTGACGCGTCAACAACCCGTGCGTAAATATCGTACGCGCACATCTTCGATGAAGTATTTCATAAAAACTGCTGCGTATATGAGTGGCAAAAAAGAAAAGAAGAAGAAGAAGAAGAAAAAGAAAAGACTGCGCTTGTTAACAATAAAAAATTAACCATACCAGAACAGGTAACTCCGGCGAATCCGTAGCTACAACTTGTCAATTTCCAATCTAGTACACAGTCCCCCAAGGCATTTTCATTACCCCTGCACTGCAAGGTGTTCAGGCCATTTCCAGGAGAGACTGCGGGAGTTTTGCTTGTGATCCCGGTAGCGCCTGAGTAACCAAGCTGTCGACATGCTACAGATGCATCATGGATATCCCACGTATCATAACAGATTGCTTCCCACGAGCCACTGTCATATATTTCGACTTGTCCACTGAGTGTTGAGTTGTTACGGAGAAGCCTTATTGCTTTAGTTGCGCTGCCGCCATCTAAAAAGTAAAAAAGAAAAAAAAAAACTGATGCAATGGCCTAAAAAGCATGATGCACGTGCAGAGTTGCTGTTTGCTCATAAAACCAAATGTTTTCCGCGTTGCCGTTTTCGTTGTTGTCGTTGTTGCTTAAGCTCCCTAATGACAAATTATGAAATACTGGAAACTTTCTGCTTTACCTTTGTCACATACAACACCAGCATCTTGTTTATGCGTGCAGTCATGGCTTCCCCAACCCCTATGCAAGCATTCACCAATGTTGGTCTCGTTTCCCATACATGCCAGGTCATCCAGCCAGATTCGTCCTTTTCCTTCGCCGAAATACGACTTTCCATGGGCTTTCATCGCGCTTGCGTACCCCAGCTGCTTACACACCACGTTGGCATCGCTGAGCCCCCATCCGTCATCACAAATAGTGCCCCAGGATCCTACACGGTATACCTCTACGCGTCCCTCAAACGAGCCCTTTACGCCATCTACCAAGCGAACATCATAGTTTTTGTAGATGTGGACGGCTACGTAAGAAAACATCCAGTTAGCAATACATCAGAGTCGATGAAAGGAGTAGAAAAGGAGTAGAAAAGTTCAAATTTTGAAGATGACAACAACAAGGAAGGACATCTTAGACACAAAAGGGGGTCTCGATAAAACTCATTTAATCCGGGCATTTTTAGCCTTGAATAGATGTCCCATCTGTACCTTCAAAATGAATAAATCCATAAGACTTGAAGTTTGAAATACCGGATTCCCTCGGACAATAACCGGGGGCGATTATTATGTTTTTCAAACAAAAAGGGGGTGATTATTCGAGGGAAGGCGGTTATTCGGAAGACGCTTATTTCAAATATTGCTCACTGGAAGTCGTGCCCTAAATATTTTGTTTTATTATCCCATTAAAACAAGAAAAATGATCACATATGTCCAGAATTTGGTTCCTTGACAAATCATGTTTAAAAGTCAATATCCTCGGCGTCAGAGCTTGAATTGCCACTGATCAGTTTTGCTGGATCAGACTCTACTTTAATTTGGCAGGGAGGGAAGTAAGATACTATGTTGTTTTTACTCCGCGTTTATGCCTAGTCAGTACCTAGCAAGTGTCTAGCCTTCCTCCATACTAACAAGCGCCTTCCTCTATATCTAATGAGCTGAGAAGCATTAATATGGGTCACGCGTGATGGGAATCGTAGTTAATGCACTATCCCAACCCCTTCTTTACATGGCGACAAAGGGCGGGGCATTCGGCCTGGCTCATTTCGATGGAAACTGGACATCGGATCAAGACGACGTCCGTCAAAAAGACCGCAACAAAGACTCACTGTTTAGCCGACAAAACTTTACTTTAAGGGAAAACCAGCAGC
>JBBMOI010000006.1:3032500-3295000 GCA_038088405.1 Porites divaricata
ACAAATAATGACCTGTAATGAAATGAAGTAGTAGTAATAGTAATCCTGACCAAAGTTATTTTTAGACCAATTAGACGCTTTTTTTCTTTCTTAATGAATAAAATATCAGTGTGTGGAGAGAAGAACTCAAAAAACTTTCGGAGTTCTATACTAGATGGGAATTGAAACCACGACTTTCCAGGCAGACACTAGTCGGATACTCTAACCACTGAGCTACGAAGAACTCTACTGATGAGCTTCCTTGAATAAAAAAATTCATTGCCGTTTTTCACAAATCCTCTGTATGTGTTTGAACACTCAGATCTCACTCACCACACGAATCCGGATATTTTTGAAACTGCATATATTTTTAAACGAACCGGCCTCCGTCCACATGAATCCAGTTAAACCGCCCACCAAAACCGCATATTTAAAACCGCTCTCCAGAGTGGTTTGAGGCTCCTTTCCAAACGAACCTGGGTGATGTGCGGTTTCAAAAATGTCCGGATTCGTGTGGACGGGGCCTAACATTCAGAGCCCGTCCACACGAACTCGGATGTTCATCAAACCACATCAGATCTGATTTTAAACGAATCGACCGTCCGTTCACACGAAACAAGTCAGTCCGCTGTTCGAAACAGCATCTTTTTTTAAACCCTTCTTCACGGTGGTTTAAGGCCCTGTCCACGACTCCAGGTAAACAAATATGCAGTTTCAAAAACGCCCGAATTCGTGTGGACTCGATGGCATGTATTGGTCAGAAAGCATAGTGTGCAATGAAATGTACCTAAGCCGCCAAAACCAATGGTGTGATCATACATAGGTCCAGTGGCTACGGAAGGAGTATTTCCAGAGTGTCGTTGCCAGTCAAATTTATCATCAGTCATATTTTGCCAGTGGCACAGATCCGCCTCAAAATCACAACGCCCAGGAGTATTGAGCCCTGCAAATCAAAATAACAGTAATGATAATAATTTGGTTTTGAGGCCAAAGACAAAAATAAGAAGTCTCACGTTTTTATATCGAGCAACAAGAATTATCGGAATACAACCAGTCTCGTTACGCGAGGATTGGAAAGAGATTGGAAGGAGAAATTCCTCTTTATTGGCCTTTTTAGCTCATGGATGACGTAGTCATGCCATGGGCTTTTGGAGGCACTCGAATGGCACTCGATCACTCACTCACTCACTCGATTTTCATTAATTTATTCATTAAAGTCAGATTAAACACTTTACTGTTACCTCCCCTACTTAGTATTACTTTTGTTCCAAGTGCCTTTTACGCATATGTTTGGAATATTCTAGAGGCTAGTAAGGCGAATTTTTTTCCCGACACATCAATTATAGAGATAGGTTTTGTTTAAATGGAAATATTCTATTGAGAACACTGATAATATCATCCGCAAGAAATGGACTCAGAATTGTTAAAAGGACATTGACATAATTGAGCGTGGATCATTGTTGTATATTTGGACGAATTGTGCACATTTGTTCCCGATATTATACTTGGTATGGAGAAGATGCGATCAACAGGAGTGTGAAAGAGCTATTGCAGCCTGACGATGGGATTTCGTTCAGCGAAAAGCGAATAAGCCAAACAGCCTTTTAATCACTGCAAAAAAACGTTCCTCGTATTGTTAAAGCGACATTGAGGAGTATCTATTGTGGTTTATTCAGTTATTTGAACGAATCCATTCGACCATATGTCTTCGTATGCAAACAGGGAATGGATTAATGTTGTGTCAACTAGAAGGACAGGTTTTAGAACCAACAAGCGTTACGCTATTTTGCTTGAATTCTTAGGTGATCTTTGCCTTAAAGTAGGCTTTTGTTTGTCGGGTGATTCCATTTAGCAGTGCTATTAATGTAATGTCTGCAAGAAATGCTGCGCTGGTATAAACAAATCTCTAGAACATTCAGGTGGAGAAAGGCGATCGGATACTTCGATTGCGTTTAAATTACTTGGCTAGGTCAGAGCACGTACTGCTTTGAGCTTAATCCTTTTTATTAAAATAGTTTTTAGCTCGTGTTTATCAAAAGCGCGTTCTAAAGCAGTTCAATTTAGCCATAAACGCCTGTATTCTGTATTTAATATAGCTCGTACTACATATACTAACCGTTACGTACTCATCATATGGAAACATTTATTTAAAAGCATCGCACTTTTAGGAAACCTTCGAGGTCCATTAAAATAATTGTTTAAAACCACGGTTTAAAGAAAACTCGTGCTTATGTAAAACTTGGCGATTTTACAAGAAGTGCACTGTCGCTCCGAAAGTGTTTGACATGAGAAAGAGATCACATGAGAAAGCAAATTATTTTACAACTAAAAAGCGTTAATAATTGCTTTTAAAAGTGATCTTTGCTTTGTAAGTAGATATGCTGCGCTGACAACAAGTTTCTAGAATATTCAGGTGCACATGCAATCGGATACTTCGAGCCACGCTGTATTTTGGCAAGTCCGTACACAATGAACCGTTCAAAAACATTTATATGTTTTTCTTAGACATTAAACTGTCTTTTCTACACTAATTCAATTCATCCATGAGCTCGCTCCTAGGAGCCTTTGATTTTATGCTGGAGACGCTAGCATAAAAACGGTTAACAAGACAGACGCATTTAACGTCAGACGACATTCACGCCGTCTTTTAAGTGCGTCGTTAAGGCGCACTTAACTGACGACTTTAACGTCTCAGGGGGTGTTTACATGAGAAAACTCGCACCGGCGCGAGTTTCATACCGACATGACTTTTTGATTTCGTATCGCGTTTACATGATGACTGGGTTACTTCACATCTCGGTTATTTGAAGGTACACTTCATGTTGATAAAATGCACGTATGATTCAAAATCGCGAACATTACGCATGCGCTACCCGTTTCAGTCTACCGGCAGACCGATTTCACACCGAAACGGGTGGTCGTTTCGTGTTTACATGATACCGTTGCGAGATTTCGTACCGGAGTGAAATTCCCGCCCCGGGGTGACTCGCGCCGGCATGACTTTATGTGGTGGTATCATGTAAACAAATGTAGAGCCATGAGAGGGAACCAGAGTGAACTCGCCGCGGCGCGAAAGTCGCCCCGGTGTCATGTCAGACGCTACATGCGTCTAGTATAAAAACGGGACGCCGTAAACAGGGACGCATTTATTTTTTTTTTCTTTCAGAAAACTCCGTCTTTTATTCATTTTTTAAAATTGTTTTCGTCTACTTTTATGCGTCCCGTTTTTACTGCAGACGACTTTAACGTCTCGTAAAAATGGCCATTGTTTCACTTTTGAGTCCCGCTGTCTTTAAGCAGCTCGTCAATCTTCTTCCAGTCTCTTTTTCAACATGTGGGCGCGCGTACAATCGGAGAGAAAACGTTGAAACAATACACAAATGATATAACATAACTTCTTACCGCAGTTGAGCTCGTCAGTTCCGTCAAAACAGTCGTCGTTAAAGTCACATTGGAGAGATAACGGAATACATTCTCCACTACCACAATGTAAAGTTCCTGCCTTGCAAGAGACGTTTTCTAAAATCGAAAATAAGATAACAAACAGTCGGAACCCGGTTAAAGGAGCAAATGTGCAGGGTTATAAAATCGCATACTCAAGCCACTACATACTAAAAAAAAGGCATCCACGAGGTTTTCACAATTAATAAGCCTTTCTTACAACAAGGAGCACGAAAGTGCGACCTCCTTCAATCAACTCACATTCTTTCATCCAGAGATTAACCAATCAGAAGTCGAGGATAGTTTCCAGCTGGCTTCAGACTGGATTAAATCTGTACGAAAGAATGTCAATAAATCAAAAGCGGTAAAACTTTGGGGCCCTTTGCTGTAATAATTGGCCCCATTTCTTGGGTGAGGAGAGGGCGGAAGGTGGGAGTTATAGAGGGGAGAAATAGAAGGAAAGTTACGCATCAATGCGGCTTGATATTTCGCAATCAAAAAAGAGCCAAAGGGAGGGGGCCAAGAAAAAAAGGGGCGGAAGCCATCATTGCCATGGCTACTCCGCTGAGATGAGTTTTTAGCGTTTAAGTCGACATATGACTTGACATAGGGGTTTTTCTAATTGTCTGCTGTACTATTTTGATGTGTTCCAATACCCTCCTCCTCTTGATAACAGTCATAATGAATGCAAACGAAAATTACTTTTCACACGAAAGAGAAGGGAAATACGCTACTTGCTCAGGTTTTTACAAAATGGTTTTCTGGTAACTTAAAAGCAATCTTGACAGGCATTTTTCGAAACAGGCCAACTAGAACCGGGCAATTTAGGGAAGGATGTACTGAGACTAGGACATAAAAGACGGATGGCTCATCAACCTACCATGAGGCGAGGGTCTGCACTCAGGAGAAAAGGAGACATCATCGATTGCAATGTCACCATACGGATGTCTTCCGCCATGCTCGCCTTCAAACATCACCTGATGAAATAACAAACGCCGTAACGCGACATAAGCACAATCTTTATTCCTTGTGACTGACAATAATGATCCACGTCAAAGACGTGTGATCTCTGTGTTCACCTCAATAGACCATTTGTACGATGGCGTTATTTTACTACTACTAGCAGAATTCTTCGGGGTTTTGCTTTCTTGTGCAAATTGGGGCCTTTTTACTCAAATCTCACTGGGATTACCAAATTTAAATATGAAAGAAAAAAAAAAACAAATGAATTCTGGTCTTGGTAGTAAAACGCTTTACACATTTCCGTGCAAAATGAAACAATTTAAATCATTAGCAGATTCACGATTCCTTTTTCTAAAAGAAAACAAAAACCTTTAGGACCGGTTCCCAGAAGAAAGAAAAAGACCACTTTGACAGTCTGGCAAATGCAACCGCGCCCAGTATTATCGTTGAAACAATGTACCAACGTTAAGTTTGGTCGACATATTTGTGTAGTTTTTACTTATTTTTGTTATTTTTTCAAGTTTTGCCATATATTCCTTTTAAAGAAATAGTTACTCTATATTATACAACACCCCGCAAGCCACCTAGCGTTAATCCTCATCATATTGTATTAAAGAGTATCGTATTTTTTCAGTGCCCGTGGTAATCACAAAATATGACAACCAGGCTGAAGTCGTCGCCATTGCGATTCCACAGCTTTTGTTAAACAATTAAAAACTTACAATAAAAGAAGAGGACATGTTGGCTAGCTGTACTTCCGCTCTTGTCCAATCGATGCTTTGTGAAAACGACTTGCTCCACAAGGTACGAGAGGAGTACCGGTCAGCGGCTAACACTCGGAGAGTTCCAATTCCCGGTCCGTACATATGGAAATAGAATCGCACTTCACAGAGACCGTTGTTGTTGCCTGTAAAAAAGAGGGGGGAAAAAGAAGGCCAAACGTGAGCGACATATGAGCTGCAAGGTCCAATGTGACAAAATAAAGCGCCAGGTGTCGTGGCTAATGAGTCAGTTATTTGGTAATTTATTTAGCTATTTTAGTTGATTAGTTGATTAGTAGCTTTGTAACTGAAAAACCCTCTTTAGGGAGTTGCAATAAAGTATGTATGTACATATTCTCTATTCCAACGTATCATGGGAACACGTTACGTTGAGCTTTCCACAGATCTATTTAAAATCTTACTGTACCCAGTAAAAACGTCACCCTAATTAAGAAAACTCACGATCATTCATTCAAGTCCAAGAATAAGTATTTTTTCAAGGGTCAAACACCCAAAGACGAACTGATCAAAATCAAATTTGCTACTGTGTCTGTAGTAACTCTAGGCGCAGTCCGATTTGCCAAGACGTCCGTCTTATAGAGGTGTCCGTTAAGAGCGAGTCAACTGTATAAGGGTGTCCCTTTCAAGCAGGTGTCAATGGAAAGGGGATTCCCAGTACTTGCCTTGGAATCGTGGAGTGGTGAGTATCCTGGCTTTTTCGCCTCCTTGACGACCAGACACCTCCATGTACAAATAGTAAGAATAAGGACTGCCATGGGGATCAGTAGAAGGACCTACGATTACAAAATCAACGACTGAAATTTTTATTATAAATATTAACAACAGATACAAAATAGTTTGTATGAATCACCCCTATCTTCCAAGCGCCTGCTACGCAGGTCATCACCTCAGGATCAAAGAAATAATATGAGTCCAAAGAAAGAGCAGGCAGGACTCAGAATCAAGAGTGGCATGCACTACAACTAAGATAATTCTCTTTCGACTTAGTAGAAAGCAACGTCGCTTTATTATATACATAGTCAAATTTTACACAAGTTTTGAGAGAATTTGAAAAAAGCTGGTTTATCCTGGTATCAGGTTAAACTTCGCTTAATTTACAGTGCCAAAGAGCTGGATCCACGTTCGATACCGGCGGTATTCACGGTGCAAAGCCCTTACTACTCCTTTTTTTTTTTACCTGTATTAGCAGAAGGAGTGCCGTCACGATGTCGTATCCAGTCCATCTGGTCGTTCTTGGCCTGGAGCCAGCCACAGAGATTTGTGTCATTGAAATCGCAGCGAGTATAGTTATCGCAATTTAGTTCATCTGAGCCATCCCAGCAGTCTTTGGTAAAGTCACAGAGCTGCGCACGTGAGATGCACTTTTTGTTACTGTTGGTGTCCGCTGGACAATAAAAGTGAGTTTTAAGAGGACACACGGGAAGGATTCCTGAAAACAGACGCACGGTGGAGTTGAGATTACAAACGGTGTCATAATTTTCTTTAAATTATAAGCAAGAACCTTTATTCTCTGACAAAAATAACTCCCGCAACACAAGACTTAAATGAATCCATGGAGGGGAAAATATAATACTTTTTTGGCGTTTTCCGAGGACATGAAAGGTACGCCTGTCTTAATAAAGTTGCAGTCCTTTTCCTCACATTCACCCCTGTCTAAAGAACAACAGAAAGATGGGTCCATTCGGTTCACATCAGGTGACAGAAAATAACTAAACAATATTTTTCAATCGAATGCTTACATACATGAGGGCCTCAAATGTGAATATAATGGGCCATTTCTGAGTTGCCCCAGGCCTCTGTTTTAAAACGAGGCTAATGGGAAGCTATTGACATGAAAATGAGTTTTTATTCTCATGCAAATAAAACCATTTACACAAGAAAGGTTTTGCACCTAGCCAGAGTTTCTGGAACTCGGAAACGGCCTATTTCTTTACCCACTAAACACTTAGGAGCTCAAAAGGAAATCATTTCTAGCCTGAGAAAACAGCAGCCGACATTTCACGAGGCCAGCACTGGTTTTCCCAAGAAATGACGTCTAAGAAACAAGTGCAGAAATTCCATACTGATGACGAGTCACTACCTAAATCTGGGTAGTGCTTCTCGTTCCCACGCGGGACGACCAATCACCAGCACTAACCCAAACCTGGGGTAGTGACCGTGAACCAGTCAATTCCAAAACTGCCAATCCCTTATGTCTCCTCGACGCGTTCTACACCAGGACTCCAACCCAAGGCCTTTGGTGCAAACTGGATACTCTCGCCTCTGCTTCCCCGCCTTAATCCCTTTCAAATTATTTTTAGGAAAACGAAATAGCGGGAAATTCAATTTGAAGGCATTTCTTTATCTTTCGAGCAAGCGCACATATTTTGTTTTTTTCCTCAGGTTTGTGATTCTGTGTCAAAAATTACATCCAATAATCCCAGAGACAAAACAAACTTGGGCGCCAAATTTGTGACGTTATCTTCCTCATAAAAATGTCAAGTTCTTGAACAAAACCGGAAACAAAATTTAACGAAATGACGTGTGCTATACTAACTAAAATTTCAGAGTCAAAGCATTAACGTTTACAAGTATTTCCAATCAAATAATAATAATAATAATAATAATAATAATAATAATAGGTAAGAGGCTTTAAATTTTTCTGACTTCTTCTGTATCACACAAAAGAAGTCCTTCATAGTTAAGCCATATACATGTACAAACTAATAAATTAAATATGAAATGCGCTTACACTGGCTTTTACTTAATGGCGGGAATTTAAATTATACTTTCGAGAAAAACACCGCCAACACAAGAAAAAACAGACGTTTTCCCTACCTGAACAACCAACAAAGGCTAAAGAATCGCTTGGACATGAGGTATTATTCGACCACACTCCTAAAGGACAATTCTTGATTGAGGTCTCATTTCCAACACAGCTAACATTGTACAGTACAGTAAATGTTTTATTTAGGGATGAACCTAGAGGAAACCAATGAAAAGCATCAGTAAAGAAGTATAGCCAAGCTACAATCATGGACAAGAGTCTTCGGCCACTTTTGCGTTTCTGGGGCGTTTTCCAATTCACACAGGTCCAACCCCTTCCCTCACCCCACAAACAATGGTGGACGCGTGTATCCAGAATTTTTTCCGAGTTTCAACTTTGTATAGGGTGAGGGGAGGGACAACTGCAAGAAAATTTCCAAAAGGATGCACTGTTTTAAGAGGGAATCGAATAATGACAGAAAATATGAATATTGCAGTACTGTCCAAAGGACTTTTGTCCAGGATTGTAGATATGCCCATACTAACTTGCTAACGTCATAAAAGTGAATTGTTGCGACGGTACACCCGTCATCATCAGTGTGACAGTTATGAAAGTTACCAGCTGATAAACCGCGCCTGTTACAATGTACAGTATACGTTACACTGCGTTGGAAAACAATACGCTGCATAAATCTAAGGTCAGGCTTTTCCCATTCAATGTAGGTAGACTCCTTAAGCTTAACCTGATACCTTGTAGGGGTAGAGTCTAAGATCTTAAAGGAGTCTAAGTTACAGTAGGTATGACAAGAAGTTCTGAAGCCTGTAAGTGCCTATAAATAAATAAATAAATCCTTTATTTGATAAAGCAGGTTGAATAAATGGCAGCCATTGCTGATGTGGACCTGCTAAATGCCTGAAACAAATAATTCAAATCAAACTAAACAGGGTTAAGAATCCCAACTGGCCAGAGGCAAACCAGTTGGCTATTTACAAGCGTGACCGAGGATTTGAACTCGGGACTACCGGAACAAATCCAGCTAGCGGTCAGAGCGGGACTTGAACTCGGGACCTCCGAATTGCAAGTCCGGCGCTCTAACCACTCGGCCACGCTGCCCCTCGTGAGACGTGAGACGATCTGTCCGATGAGATGTGCTCGTGCACGCGGGTCGAAAGTGTCGGCTTGTTTAACCAACGTAACAAGCGTTACAGCTTGCACAGGAAAATTTGTAGACGATGCGCGTAAGAAGCTTGTCAGGGAGAGGATCTTTCACGTTGAATAAGTTCTTAATTTTAAAAGTAGAATATTAAACAAACTTGATGTCAATGGTTTTACAGAACCGGTTGATGAGTTTGCGCACCATCCATTCAATGATTGATTAACTAGCTTTCTAGTGTGAGAAGTTCGATCGCAAGTCACAAGCATACATGTACAACCTCCTCTACCGCTTTTGTGGAAAGTTTTGTCAAAATTTTCCCCCAGAGGCCTAAAGACCATATGGTTATGCGGGATCTAGCTCCTAAGTAAGTCCATCTTCTTTCGTTAGCTCGGAGTTTAAATTGCTTATTTTAAAAGCGTCCAAACTTCAGTCTTAGTGAAAACATTGTAAACATAAAAACAGCTTTCCGCGGAGCCCGAAGATTACCGGGATGTTCGATAATCAGGCCCCAGGAAATAAATTGACATTTTCTTGAACTACAAACTTGAACAGGTGAAAACAAGTTAAGAATAACGACAGCCGAGTGTCAATTCTGTTACCTGCATTTCCAAGAGGTAATGATTTATTAAAACCCAGCTCTCGGCAAGCCACTGATGAATCTTCTTGACTCCAGCCCTCTCGGCAAACCGGAGCCCAAGCCCCTTGATGATATATTTCCACTCGGCCTTTATCGAACGAGGATCCGGTCAGACGTACATAAGAAGGAGCTAAACAAAATCAGAAATAAATAGGCTCACTTTCCAGCATTTTAACGCAGGTACACAATAGTTCCTCTTCGCTGATTGAAGAGGAATTTACAGTTAAATTTGTACTAAGTAGACGTCCACGAAACCTTCGCTATTATCTGCGACCGGGCATGATTGTATGAATGGCAACGCGAGTGGGTACGACTTAAGCAATAGAGAACGTTTTCCAAGTTTGCATAGCCTGATATAAACACGAGAGGGGTTGGGAGAATTCGAGACAGTTATGCAACCCCGAGAAGTGGAGGGTTTGCATAACTGTCAAACAATAAAATACCTTTACCGAGAAAAAAAATCAAAAACTCTTTGTTATGGCACTGATTAAAACAGAAATTCTTACCAGTCCCAAAGTCTTGTACGCGAAGTCTTGCACGCGTAATCAGTTCTTGTTTTGCAAAAAGATGCTTTCCAAAATACAGATTTTTCTCGCTTAAAATGTCAGCTTAAGCGAAAAAAAATTGACACACAGCTTGTTTGTAAAGATTTTCCAGGTTTCAGCCGACGAAGGAATGGGTAAATAAAGTCAGTAACCTTGTCGAGTTTTGAACTCGAAAACGTTTTTTCAAATTTGTGCTTATGTGATTAGCTCGCGAAAAGCAAAACATCTTGACATCACAACCATGTTTACATACTCTCATGCAAACACAACTTTCGGCCAATCAGAGCGCGCGTACTATCTTAGCTATTTTACAAAGAGGTGTAGTTCGCTATTAAGGTTTCTTTTTCTTTTTTTTTTTTGCCCAATAAAAAGCAGGGAATTAAAATGTTCCTAGCACAGGTTCGGCAGTCAGGTGTCGCCCGTCCGCTAACCCCTGCCCCCCCCCCCCCCCCCCCCTTGTATAAGAACAAAGGTGTATTCTTCTCCTTTTCAAAAAGGATGTTTCTGTCATCGGGTGCTGTTAGTCGCGAGTACAAGAAACAAAAGCAGCGTGCCTATCTTACCCAGTCTCTTGCAGCCCGCTGTAAACGATATATCGTCAATAGCGATGTCTCCTTGGTAATTCTTACCACGAATACCTTCAATTATCACCTATATGGAAATATACATACAGTTTAAGTACAAACATTAACCACAAGAGACTGCAATGGACCGCAAACGAATATGCCGAAGAACGTAGGATCTGTAAAGACCTGATCAGCAAAAATAAAAATGTAGACATATAATTCTGCAAGCAGAATACTGCAATGCTGATCGTACTACGTGAAAATTAACTCTGCAAGACATCAACAAGACACCGAAAGAACTCAAAACATAGCGGGTTTGTAGCCATAGACAGCTGTTTCGCCCTTTTTGGGCGAAACAGCTGTCTATGGCTACAAACCCGCTATGTTTTGAGTTCTTTCGGTGTCTTGTTGATGTCTTGCAGAGTTAATTTTCACGTAGTACGATCAGCATTGCAGTATTCTGCTTGCAGAATTATATGTATACAGCTAAAGTCAAATCTCTCTTAACGGACACCTCTATAAGACGGACAGTCAACAGTGGCAGATCCAGAGCTTCAGACAACGGAGGGACCTGGTCATCCAGATCCTGAGAAAAGGGGGGGGGGGGGGGCGGTCTCCAAAAAACATTTTTTGCCCCTTCGGGCCTCAGTTTGCTCTAAAAATAAGGGGGCGGGCCCCTCCCAAGGTACCCGTCTTAGAAAGAGTTCACTCTACACCGTTATTTATTTGGGTAAAGCCGTGTTTTGTGGTATCTTTTCCAGCCTGCGTGGCAGGCACACTGAAAAGAGAAGGAGGTGGGGGGGGGGGGGGGGGGGAGAGGAGAAGCAAGCAAAAGGGAAATGGGAGGTCCAAGGCGTTTCCCATTTACATGGGAAAACGGGAAATTCCGGATGGAAAATTAAATGGTTCGCGCCATTCCCTTCAAAACGTTTCAGAAAACATGGGCTGTGATTTGAGGCAATGCAATTTTCCACTCCGTTTAGTCTTTTCAGCTGATTTGGATATTAGTTATTAGTAAAATCCAAATAGTGGTCTATTATCAATGCTGCGTTCTGAATGGTTGAGCTGCTACTAGGCTATATGTTATAGCCCACTAGTAGCGAAAAGTGCCGGATTTTTGGCGGCATAAACGGATTTTTAAGTCTAGCTTTAACTAGCTTAAGTTGTTTTGTCTCGATATTTTTTACCAAAAAGTTGGATTTTACTAAAAACAATTATTCCTCTCGCCCTCATGACATCTGAGTCAATAGTCCATTCGGCCTTCGGCCTCTTGGGCTATTGGCTCAGAGCCCATTCGGGCTCGAGAAATGATTGTTAAGTAGCGGGTCGTTTTCCAACCACGCAAGATTTTATAGTTTTATGTTCATGCACAAAATTTCCACGGGGTCCTTTTAAGCACCCCCGTTTTATCTCTCCCCAATCCCCCTCCCTTTTCCTCTCCTCCCCTACCCCTATCGACCCCTGCAACGCAGGCTACACAGTCGAACCCCGCCTTACGGACTCGCATCCACCTAATACGGATGGACAACTCATTATTAGGGGCAATTTGCTTTGTCCTTGAGGAGAGAGAGCCCTTACATTTTCTTTAAATTCAACCCGCTTCATACGGACTCCCGATAATACGAACACTTTCAATGGTCCCCTCATTGTCCTTTTTTGACGGGGTTTGATCGTATTTTTTCCTTCAATCAAGTCATAATATAGCCTGTGAACAGCAGACGCATTTCCGGTCGTCGCTTCTCTCCCTCCGAGTAAGGAGAGGGAGAGAAGCGACGACCGGAAATGCGTCTGTTGTTCGCAGGCTAGTCATAATACAAACCTGAAATTCTTTGTCACTATCAAACAGTATCTGTCGTTTGAACCAGTTTGAACCCTGATGGTTCGAAAGTGAAAACTTCTTCACTGCAAAACCTTCAACTGGCGCTTGGTAGATGTTGATTGTTCCGATATCACCGCCTCTCATGTGAATATAAATATCCATCTGAGAAATGATAATAGAACAACAAGTGAATGACTGCATTCTACAAGTGGCGAGAAACCCATTTGAACGCTGCAGACGGAACCAAAAAAACACTGCCTTCGAATAAACGTACCACCGAATCAGAAGAATGCGGAGATAATTCGAGGATTCCAAGAAAAACTTGGTGATCATTATATACATCTTCCAGACAATTAAGATTCCACTCACCTCAGCAACAAGGAGTAATATTGAAACTTAAGGTACCTGCCCAGGCTAATTTTGGTCATTTTAAATCATCTTTCTTTATCAAGCCTCGTGCCAACAATGGTGGGAGTTGTTGCGTCCGTTTGCACGTAGCTTAAAGTTTAACCGGTTTCAAATTTTGTGCAGAAACATGCAACAGGGTGTGAAAACGGACGCAACATATCACATCAAACAAAGTTGGGAGTTGTTGGCTAACAATATTGCATTCGTTTGCAGGGGGTTTAAGAAATGTGATTTTGAAATAAATGCCGCCTTCGAATAAACGCCCTATCGGAAACGCTAAAAATTTTGTTTAATCAAATATGTAAGGTAGGTCTTCAGTGGTAATTAAGCCCATTGTCATCTCAGCGAGTCACAAATAACAACAAAAAGTTTACAGGCATACAAAAATAAATAAAGCCATTTTCAAGTCCCTTATATCCTGTGTCAGATGAGGGGACGGTTATTTTTCCGTAAAGATCGTTGCACTTACTATGCAAGTGGAGTTAGGGTCCACAGCAGCTAAAGTTGGGCTGGCCAACCGCGCGGAATGAAATGGTCTTCGGGGGAGGGACGTCTCGATATATAAATAACTTCCATTGACTGGGTAGAAAAACAAGCCAATCTGTTAGTGAGAACTTTATTATTCCATACCAAACAACTAAATTTTGACGCTACACCACTGAGGCATTCATTTTACTAAGAGGTGGATCGGCTAGGATTTTAGATCTTTTGAAGGCTTGAAGCGGGGGAAGGGACTAACTAAATACCGTTACATTTTGGCCGTTACATTTTGGCGGTACACCATTGAGACATTCATTTTCCGCAAAGGTGAAGCAGCTGGGATTTTAGATCGTTTAAGGCAGGAAGAGGGGCAGAGACTCAGGTATAAAGAGAATAGTGTGTCTGGGGTAAGGAAGGTATGCTAGGGCACTCCCCCCCCCCCCCGCCCACACACACGCACACATGCACACCTCTAAAGGAGTAACCCCGTTACTGACCTGTTCCTGTAGTGTGATCAACATTAGGACCAGTGAACGAGGAAGGTGTAGGCCCTTTTTGCCTTCTCCAGTGAAATTCATCATCTATTAACTGAAACCACTGGCAAAATCCTTCTTCAAAATCACATGGAAACACAGGAGCACCTAAATAAAAGTTAACATTTGCTTAGGGACGGCTCTAGACAAATTTTAGTTCATTATCAAGCTGAGTAACTTTCTACTCTTTGCATTGACACTAGCATTGGAAAATCAGTGAACAAAAAATTCTTGTTAATAATTTAAGGCAATAAATTGCAAAAGAATGATTCAACGGAAAATTTTATGTGGAAGCAAATGTAGTCAAAACAAGCAGCAGACCTTAAAACAATTAAAGATAACCACGATTCCGCCTCAAGTTTTAACAATTCAAAAAAGTGACAATCACAGGAAAACCAAAGTCAAATCGCCACTATCGCATTGCATACAATACACCTTGTTTCCCCCCAAAATTACTTTTGCATTGCTATTAATTTCTCTTGGGACGTGTGTAATAGCTAGGAGAAACTAGAAACAATGGCTGGGGTAGACACGTTGCCATTACGGGAAATGCAAAAGAGGTAAATGCTAAACTGACAGAACTACTCCTCTCAGGAAAATGAAGGTAACATAACTGCGACTAGTGTGATTTTAGAGAAAATTCTTGGTGTGGAAGCCAGGAATCCGCTTGGCAGCTAAAAACTAAAAAAAAAGAAGAAGTTAAGTTTACAAACGTATGTATTGAGAAAATTCGGTATTACCTGGCGTGTAAGTTTGGTTTTTAGCCGGCTCCGTTTCATTGTCCCCTCCAACAACTGCAAGGTAAAATATTTTATGGTTAATGCCCGAATTTAAACTGAACCCCAACCCGAAAAAAAAGGGATAACCTTCCCAATGAACCTAAAATAATTTTTTTTTTTGGATCCTGCTCGCGGTAAAGAGGCGCTGAAAACTGTTGACTCCTGCTTGAAATTATGTCATTAATTTCTATAGCCTGCGGGGCGCTCTGGCAGCGGCGGGTTCATTTTTCGCCTCGCCGTCACAGTGCCCCGGAGAGCTTGCTCGCAGGCTACAGTTTCTAAAGTAACCCTTACCAGCACGTCTCTTTCGGACCAAAACTCTCTCCCCAAAGGCGGCACCTAGGAAATGAAGTAAAATACTGTATAATGATGAAGAACTGGAAAACTAAGAAAAACGCCCCGCCAGGAAGCAACCTTTCCAGTGACTCGGACAAAAAGGGCAGACCGAATTCCCATTTTCAGAATTTATTTAGTAACGTCTCAGGTAGAGAAAGTGAACGCAGTTAAAGTCACAGACAGATGGTGCAAAATGTGCCCTTCTACATTGACGTCAGAACTTGGCTCGCCCCAGGCCTCCATGATGAGGCTGTGAATCAGATGCAAATTCAAATCGGAAGAAAAACCCTACGGGATTCAACTAAATCAGAGAAAAACGATTCGCGCGCGCACTTACTAACAAGATACACATTTCTCTTTTTGGCCAAAAAGTATGTTTAGGTTTTTGGTGCACAATTCCACGGAAGACCTCATGACCGTCATTACGCTCAACATATTTTTCTGATGCAAGATTTTAAAAATTTACCTAAAAAGTGCGAGTGCGTCGTCAATAAAATACAACCGTGCCCGATGAAATAGAGAATGCTGCAACCTACGCAAGTGCCAAGGCACTGTTTAATTCTTAATACACTAAAATAAAAAAAGCGCCAAACTGCACGCTCCTTAGTTTTATACACACTGTTCAAGCATCGCACTTTAAAGTAATTGATTGCAAATAGCAAAGTTCACTTACCACACGGAATCTCCTCAGAAGACAGATCATTTATAGATCTTCCTACTAAGTTCTCAGGAGAAGAACAGAATCCCTGTAATGCCAGACTTCTAGAGTGTGCGGGTGAAGTTTCTTTCCATCTCACCAGCGTTTTCAAGGCACAATCGCAAGCCAACGTGTTTGAGGTAATAACACTGAAATAATCAAGAGAATATCGAGAACTAACTGTATGAATATGGAACCGAAGTTGGATGTTCTGTCAATTAACCAAATAAACCTTGCACTGCGTACAACTTCAGAAGGGGTAATAAAATAATCGTCCCGCGTTTTAACTCGCAGTTTCTTAAAAACTTTATTAACTATAGAGGCACTATTCTTATGGAACGCTGTCTCCGCAACTCATTTTACAGGCCAGTTTACTGTTTTTTTTTTTTTTTTTTTTATCGCAAAGTGAAGAAGGACTCTTATTGTTGATTTTAGCGCACAGTCGGCCCAGTCGCTGCCCCAGGCACTTCCAAGATTTTAAATGTTTTTAACTATTCTATATTTTAAATGCTGTAGTGAATTTGATTAGAGGTAACTAATGTAAACTCATTTTAATATTATATCTTTTTAGAATCTTATTGTATATTTTTTTCGAATTTTTATTCTGGTTTTATTTTGTTAGTAATGCTATTCCTATTATTAATATAGTTCTATGTTCATTTGAAATCATTTTTACACGACCCGACAAGCTTTGAGCTTTAAATCCTATTGTGTTTACACAAAGGATATGTATGTATGCATGTACCAAACTACTCCTTGGGGGCGCTTTTGATATTACATTTAGTAAAATTAAGGCCGCTGGCGACTAGCCATAAGCGTGACTCAACCAAGTAGTTGGAAAATCAGTACTAAAAAAAAATTAAAGAGGGCAAAGGCAAAATAAGTTTCCAACTAAAAATAAATACCTAAACGTGAAGGGAGCAGTGAGGTCCAGCGGTTAGAGCACTGGACATTTAATTCGGAGGCCTCGAGTACAAGACCCAAGTTGAATGAAAATTAAATATATTTTAACTAAAAATATTACGGTCTGATTAGTGTCACTATCTTTAAAAGTAACATTATTTTCTAAAACAACAAAGTAGCTGGGTCTGCACCAAGTATTACAAGTTGGCAAGTAGGCTCAGTGTAGCACAAAGAAGCACGGATTAAAACAAACATATTTTTAATTTAACCAGCAATTTTATTGCAATTGATTAAGCAACACACCACACTTTCTACGGGTTTACCGGCGTCATATAAACCCACTTGGGATTGTGACGGAACGTTTTTCCACTTCGAAACGAATTTACGGCTTAACGGGAACTCGGTGCTTGACTGACGATAAAACTGGGGAAAACTAGACTCAAATGGCAACTCGCTTGCGGGGAAGAGACGTCAATTCTCTGTAGGACCGGGATCAAACCACTGACTGGTACAGCAGTAGATAAAACAGAACTAAACTTGGTTCCAACAGCGTTTATTCTTCAAACAGGGCTAGGACGCGGCGAAATAATAGACAATCAGTAAAAACTAACTTACTTATATATGATTTTTTACAATCATTGCAGACAAAAGAATACAATAGAAATATAAACAGAAATCACTTAAAGTTAAATGAAAACTAATTACAAACTCTATTTTTACCTGAAATCTTTTGTTACTGTTGCTATTTTAGAAAGTAAAAGTACTGTGACAAAGACCTAGCCAGGTCATCAAAACAGCGTTTGTGTACAAAGTGTTACAATATGAATTAAATTGCAAGTTCAGCTATCGGCTGTACAAACAGAAAAAACGCAGGCTAATTGGAAGTTTTCACCTTAACAAAAACCGATCTATTTTTAAAATTGCAAGACAGCAAAACCTTTCATATTCAAAATTCGGTTATTACCTCTCTTTAACTAACAACTTAATAAAATATGTTTTCGCAAATAAATATAAATAAATTGTAATTAAGACAAGATGCACCTGCACGAAAGGCGTTACTATGAATAAATGTCGTCCGGTAGTAAAATCACGAAAAATAGACTAAAGTCAAACAAACCATTATTAAGAAATTAAGTATTCTTTCAAGAGTCAACATTGACGTAAAGTGTGTATAATTGAATGCAAATGGCACGAGCCCTTTTTGCGGAGCTGAAACCTCTTTATGCAAATTCAGTACAATTACTAAAAACAGCGTCAAAGCGAACATTTGAAAGCTATATATAAAATTCTAGGAAAATAAAGAATTCATGGAAAATCTCTCCTTACAGGATGTTGGAAAAACACAAGAAAAGCTTTCGACTCGTGATTTACAAGCTTCTCTATTGCTCTTCCAACATCCCAAGTGGGTCATCACGCCGGTAAACTCATAGAAAGTGTGGTCTATTGCTTTTATAAAATAACTTTAAGTAAACCTATTCAGAGTTAATTACCGGCACAATAAACCATAGGTTTTTAACACATCAGAACGCGCGTACTATCTTAATTATTTCATTTTCATAAAAGTTAATAACCATTATTCGGAAAACAAATGATTTTATTTCTGCTCAACAATGAAGTTAAACGAGCACAATAGAAAAGAGCAATTAGCAATTACTTTGTTTGTTGAATTTCGTGAACATCTCAATGTAAATTCAGTCAGTTTCCCTCTCTAAATTCAACGTATTAGGATTTTCCGATTTAGCGGAAGTTCGAGCCATTTTTCCGAGATGTGAAATTGATACCACTATACTGTAAAAAGTTATCTCGATTTTTTTCGTTGTAAGGAAATGTTTGCACGATGTCATTGTTTATGCAAAATATCTGGCTCAAGTGGTAGACTTTTATAAAACAAGAGACTCATTCGCTGCATTCGCAGTATTTGCGTCTTGCAGTCGCATTTGGCCGATACTCATATGCTGTAAATAAATTCACCCTCGGTGCTAACGGTTTTTAAAAGTCGTTTAAAAAAGATAAAGTATATACACTAACAGGGAAAAAAGTAAACAATTCTGCTTTAATTTGTTTACTGGATAATCCTAGGCAGGGAGGGAATCTCTCACGATATCTGATTTTTCTTCATTAATCTGCGATCAGGCGGTCCTTAGATTTTCCCATTTTCTTTGGGAGGCCTGATCGCAAGTTATTTCTAAATTTGCTTCGTCAAACGTAAATAAGTATCGTTTTCATTGTCTCATCGAGTGCCGTATAAATACGATAATTTATAAACAGAAAAGGAACAACATTGTATATCTCCTCAGGCTACAAATTGTGAAAGACGGCGGGAAGTCTCCATGCATCGTATCTGGCAATTTCGTCTACTTGTGGATATCTATTCGACTCTGTGCATTTTGTGGGTTAGGGAGAGGGTTGAAAACTATGGCAAAAGCTCAATAAATTTATACAAACGGCAGAATGCGCAATCATAGTTATTAGTGCAATCCAACTAACTAAGGGATTGCAAATATTTTTTGGCACTGGCGCGAAATTCCATGAGTTCCCACTAAGGTGAAGGATTGCAGAAGAAAGCCTCATATATGACAAATAACAAAAGAATAACAAAGCAGCACATGTGTTACATGATTATTCTTTGAAAAAACACACATTTTACGTTATTTCAAAATGAAGGTTTAAACAAATTAGGCCGACTGCCTTCTTAGTTTTGATGGTAGAAAGAATAGGGTGAAAACCTTCTTCCTACGCTCCGTAAAAAAACCCAGTATTAGAAACATTTTCACTTTCCATACTTCAACACCTTTTTCTGAGAGTGCAAAGCCCTAAAATTGATTTGCTGGGGGATGAAGCGGAATATTCCATTATTTTTTTCTCGTCTTCTTCAGCCGCAGACTCTAAAGAGTTGGCCATGGAAATTACTTTCTTGAATCCTGATTTCTTGGTGAATCGAATTATATGAAACTTTGCAAAAATCAAGTTGAGCGCTGCAGTTGGTCTCGTGAAGTGCAAGTTATCAACAACTTAGCAATTTACTTACAGTAGTTGACGTTAAACGTATTTCAAGTATAGAAAGGCTAGAAATTGAACTCATTTGAAACTGGCTAGTTCCACTTTCGCAGAACTTCCGCTAAATCGGAAAACCCTATTTGAAGAATAATTAAAAACAATTAAAAAACAGTAAGTAAAAAACGTACTTTGATCAGCACTACTGTAGCTTGTTTCGAAGCGCTTTTTCTCTTCGGGGTATATAATTAAGCCCCCTCGGATAACCTTCCGTTTAGAAGCCCTCTTAAAACAACTTACGAAGATGTATAAGCGCAGCGTTTATAAGCGGCAGTTTACGCTACACGCCCGAAAATCTCTCCTTATACTGTTTCTACAATACTAATTAAGGGTAGTCTAATCATAAGGATTTTATATAAACTTTTTTACAGAATGTAGCAAACACTGTGCTCGGGTACACGCTTAAATGTCCGTGTACATACTCTTTTTGTCTACTTGGCCCTGATTTTTGAATATTTCACGCAGATTATAAACGTTGTCAGCAGTTTTTACAAGGAAACCAATCTAAAGAGTCTGTCAGCTCTAAGGCTAGATGAAACGAATTCCGTGTTCTGATTTGCTACCCAATGAGACAAGATGGGCCCATCTCGCCCCGGGTTTTTCCGCTTTGGTACCGCAAGAATAAGGTCTCTTGCCTCTTGGATGTATGACAAATACTTTTAATAGGGGAATGGAATGGTAAATCCGGGACTTTGGCCAAGATTTTACTTCTAAAACATCTGAGCCCGAGACTCTAAGCGCCGAAAATTTCCAGATCAGTAAATTGCCAATGCAACGGGTAACGGAAGACCACCAATATACCGCTTTGTTATGTTTTACTGTCTTAATCTGCTAGCTCAGCTCGATAAATATGAAGGCCAAACGGGAAGAAAAAACCACAATCCACGTTTTTCGAGTTAGGCTTGGTTCAGACGAGTTACACTTAACTGAATAAGTTCGACTTTGGAGCGACACTGGCGAGACATCTGATTCAGACGGCACACCGTGTGTCGAGCAAAAGTTAAGTTCGACAAAAGTTCGACAGACCCTGTCGAACTTTTGCCGCACCTAACTAAAACTGCCAGACCAAATTGATTCCGACGCCGCTCTTTCTGCGTAATTATTTCATCAGTTAGGTTCGGCACTGCACATGAGTGGAGCGGCGTATGAAACGGGCCTTACCATTCTATAACTTTCGGTCAAGATGGCTACGGGTCTTTTTCATTTTATGTTTTTATTCATTTCAGTTAATCGACCCCGTTATGTCCACAAAAAACGTAAAAAAAGAACTTAGCCAAAAGAAAAACTTAAGTAACACTCTGGGGTTTGTTCATCACGCATTGGCCGTTTTTATACTAGAGGACGCATTATCCGTCCAGACGGATAATGCCGACGCTGCGGTCACTGTGGGAAGTAAGTTTTTCTCAGCGCAATTTTGCCCTTTATTTGGAGCAATAGCAATATATTTTTACTCAAAGCAAGGAAAGATATAAACCTCTCTTCATGATACTCTTTCCAGCAGTGCAGAAATTTACAACACATATTTGACATTTTTTCGCTTTAAAAAATACGATCAAAATGGAGCTTTAATAGTTTGGCATACGTTTGCGGACAAAAATAATTGAAAATAAAATACAATTTGAAGTTCAAAAATTAGACTATCCATGTCGAAATCTCGTCATATGAATTTGAAATCGCAATGAACACAGTCGAAATAGCATCATTCGAACTTGAAGTTACTTTGAACAGGCCAGCATGTATGCAAATTTATTAGAAAAAAAGAAAGCGTTTGCATAAGAAAAGAGTTCAACTCCCACAGGATTGGTTTGGGACACCAACATGGCCGCCATTTCATTGTTTTGGGACACCAATATGGCCGCCGTGACGTCATGTGAAAACACTCTATAAAGGGAAAACTCGACATCGCGGATGTTGAAGTTCAAATCAACATTCCAACTAAAATGCAAATTACATGATTTGAACTTCAATTCACCTTCTCCACTCTAATAAGCCACTTAATCGTCAACAATGCAACCATAATCTTCCACAAAATTCCAAATGAAACCTTTAATTTGAACTTGAAGTCAATTTACATATTCGAATTCGAAAAACCAAAATTTCAATTCGAAAGGAAACGGAAGTAAAAATACACAGGAACCGGAAATGATAAGAGTTTCGCTGCATTTTGGCGCCAAAAGATTTCCCTTCACTCGAACGCTCTGGTCAACATGGCGGACAATGTGAATAGCAATAAAAGGGGGTGGTAGGCCTACACTACTCTTACCTCATGCCAAAATGCTGCTCATTCCAATAAAGTTTTTTTTCTCTGCTGGGTAGCTTATGCTCTGGAAGCCTTCTACATTTTAAATTAGCAAATGTGATTTTAGCCGCATGTTTCACACTGAGAGGTCATGACATACATTGATTTACTGTAGTTATTGTTTCTGGTCGGCAGGATTTGCCCTCTGATGCAAGCGCATTTTCTTTGACCTCTTTTGAAGCGTAAAGCTTTTTTTATTACGGCTGAATAAGGGTTCCAATTTTCTCCAAAACGCCTTCTGGATCTGAATAACTAAGCGATTTACTTTAGCCCGTGAGTGTAATGTTTTTCTGCTATGCTGTATCATGCTGGGCCCAGCTTGTAAGCTTTCTTTGCAGAATGTTAAATTATCACGGATAGTGATTTACAGATCCAAAATTATAAGACTGAAGTGCAGCTTAAACTGAAGCTACATCAACTTACTATGGAGAATTGAATTTGTGACTCAATAAACTCCAGCTTAGTGTTTTCTTAAGATAGTGTGAGTCTTTTGAGACCCTTTTGACTGGAGCGCGTAGTTCCTCCCTTGGTAATAGCTTTTGAATAAGCTTAAAAGTCTTTAACTGTTTTGTTATTGCCACTTTGTGATCAGGCAAGACCATGGTTTCAGTTCTTCACACGAACCTCATCAGTTGCCGGGTTGGCTTTGTGCTTAGTTGCTATTACAAGAGCAACTGTAGTTGTACTTTGTCGGGGCGAGAACGGTACAGCCGTTCTGTCTGTTGAGCTTCTGAACTCGAACATAAATACCCACGTGGCGGATCGAAATTCTTGTTTTCCTATTGGCTACTGAACGTAAATTACGGAGTGTGTATTTCGATCCTCTTCTGCCTCAAGCTAGAGGTGTATTTTTTGGAAAGAATTTCGTGAAAATTTAAGCACTTTCTTTTATGGAAGAGTTCGAAGACTCTTCTAAATAAGTGCGCACAGAGTTTCCGTACACTCCCTCTAAAAGCTGGAGTGGATACGTTCCTTGTTAGGTGCGCAATGTTGAACTTTCTACTCTGTACTTGGTTCTTATTAGTGCCTACATCCCGTATGTACAGTGTAGCGAAACTCTTATCATTTCCGGTTCCTGTGTATTTTTACTTCCGCTTCCTTTCGAATTGAAATTTTGGTTTTTCGAATTCGAATATGTAAATTGAATTAAAGTTCAAATCATGTAATTTGCATTTTAGTTGGAATGTTGATTTGAACTTCAACATCCGCGATGTCGAGTTTTCCCTTTATAGTTTCAACTTGTTCAAAGTAAGTTCAAGTTCGAATGACGCTATTTCGACTGCGTTCATTGCGATTTCAAATTCATATGACGAGATTTCGACACGGATAGTCTAATTTTTGAACTTCAAATTGATTAATTTTTTAATTATTTTTGTCCGCAAATGTACGCCATATAATAGTGGCCGGAACAAGAAACTTTTTTGATTATGAGATATCGCATGACTTGCGCGTGTTGTTAAAGCGAGTTGTAGGTCCTCTCAAGTCCGCATGCATGATTCTTTCATAACAACCATAAAAAAATTGCTTACTTCCTTTTATCGGCTTGTTTATTTGTTTGGTTGTTACTGAAATTCTTCACGCGCTACCAGTTTCATCCTTGAAAACACAGAAATTTCATAGCATCACATTCAAATTAGAAATGACGTACTTTCAATATTTTCAGAAAGACAACAACAAACTGTGACTCAGCTCTTCTGGGGCGACACGACGTTTTTAAAATAAATGAGGATTTACAACCAATGAACAATCTAGATAAAAATGTTTTTCAATAATACATGTATAACAGATATAAGGCCAGGCTGTTTAAAAAGCAAACGGTGCGTGACTGCTGTCAAATGGTTTGCTAAGCAACCAAAATATTTACACGAAGTGCCCGTAACTAACACGAAGGCGGATTTTTCACAGAAATAATCTTGGAAAGCAGTGCATTTTCAGAACTGTCGCGTAACCAGAATGAAAGTTTAAAAGCTCGTGCTTCTTTTAACTTTTAAAGTTCGTGTAAAGTAACTTTTGCATTTTGTAAACAGAACAACCAAACGATTAATCGCGGATGGATGATCAAAAAACAATAACAACATAAAAGTTGTTTCAACTGAACTCGCTGCATTCATTTTGCACAACAATAAAAACTGATTTCCATACTGCAGAACATGACTGAGCATACTTGCTTTATCCTGCCTTACATGTAGTTGCGATCTCTTGTGGCTGCTTGAACATGTTCCTCGAAGAACATGCACCCCCTAAAACAGGGTCATAAAACTTCCTGTCTAGTACGTGCAAGCTTTTGACAATGAGTCAGTTCCCAAGAAAGAAAATCCTAATTTTGAGGCATGAAGGAATCTTATCACTTCTTAAAACTACATAAAAAAGACAACTAAAATTAACGCAAACTACTAAAAGTATCTAGTGAAGCTTTAAAATTAAATTTAGGTTGGAACGTCACCTCAAACCAGCATTTTTATATTTAACAGACATTACGTATTGATCCTTTTGTTTTCATTAACAGCCGAAACGCGCCTGGATTCAAATGTTTTTTTATAGCAAGAAGATTATAGATTCCTAAAAATTTTTCCCGACTGGTTTCTTGAACATTAAATTTGCACTATAACCATGCAGCTCGGTTACTTCCTTAGTTCCCAAAGGTTATTTCCGTGTTAAGTTTTACCCGACATTCCTTACAATGAAAGTTAAAAATGATCTTCAAGTCGATCAGAAACCATTACCACATCTTAATAATATGAGTAAGAAAATACAAGGAATTGGGAAAAAAAACGGATCACAAAACTGTGGACTATTGCAAATTGCGGTTGTGGTTAAAAGTCCTACGAGTACCAGAGTTAATTAATTGTGTTTATGTTACGCAACGATACAAATTTCCGAGGTCAGATATTTTTAAGGATCTGATATGGATAAATAAAGCTCATCTTTAATCCATTTTATTGAGAATATGATGAAAATTAAAATAACCCGACAAAATGTAAAATATTTAGCACTTGGTTCGAGATTCTGCACGATATTTCTCAGAGTAGCCGCCGTTTGATACGAACTGATTCGCTGGCAGCGGCGCAGCAGAAATTCCACACGTCCCATATCCAGCATATTGCCTATCAGTCGCCAGGGAAAACTTAACTTATAGTGGAGTCACAGATCTCACTTGTGGTTACATTATTACAGTAAAACACAGTTACCTTTAAAGGTCGAAATATAATAACACCCTACTGTAGTTCTTACATTCAACTTCAGTTCAGTAAACAAGCGTTTTGAACATGACTTCCATCTTTCAGGATTTTTAGCATACCACATTCAGTGCGTAATATATTTTTTTTAAAATTACTTCGCTCGCATACTTTCAATCAATACTTAATTGTTTTTACTTCACAAGCTGTTAAAAATGAACATCAAAAGTGAAGTGAAATTATGACTTTTTAAATAAACTACAAACGATAAAACACTGCGATGCAGAACGTAAGGCGACGGTATATTTAGAAACTGGCATGAGTCCATACTACGAAAAGAGACGACATATAAATACTGCAGTAAATTTGCTTTGTACAAAGTTTTTGACTGGCAAACTCATAAAGAGAAAATACTTACATGAGATCTGTATATTCTGGAAAATCCTGGGTGAACGGAGGATCGGTGATTTCCTTGCAAACTAACTTTCTTTCACTGGAAATATATTCGCAACTCGGCGACAGCGCCACGGAATACTTGACCGCACAAACCAAAATCGATAACAGCAGAACTAGCAGCAATTTCTCCAGGGTTAAAATCGTCATATCTGCGACGAAAGATACTTCCTTGATGGCTGTCCTGTATCCACGAAAAAGATTCTGAAGAATCAAGTCAAAAATATATTAGAATAGTGTGGTTAGACTTGTACACACAACAGATGTGGCGTTGGGAACCAAAATATGAGTAGGCAAGACCCATCGATCTATTATAACCTTCAGACGAAATTGCCACAGTGCGTTGTCTTTTCCATACACTAAAATAATTTGCAAGCTGCTTTCGGTACTGTTGATAAGCGAACGAGACGGAAGGTAACGTATGTCAAATCAAAATGCAAATGAAGAGTTTTGTGCTCGCAGGCGCAGATTGAGCATTTTTTTTTCAGCGGGCTTATCGCCAATAGAAACTTATTATATAAAATGACGACATAAATCCTGCAGGCTGTTTTATCCAAGACAAAAATATAGAAGAGAGGGACGGCTTGTAATTGTACGTCCGAAATATCGAGTAATCGCTTTTTTCTTTTCTATTTTGTTGAAAATGTCTGTATTTTTATCGCTAAAACTCGCGGCTTTCGTGTCCCAAATACGGTAGTCTGTTCGTTTTTGTTTCGTCACGTAGAGAATTGTTGCTGAACGAGACAAAAACGGCTGCGAGTGAGACTATAGAGATCGTCGGGTGTGCTACCTATGAACAAAGAAAAAAAGAAAAGAAAGCAAAACAAGCGGGTAATTGTATGCGCCAAGGTTGTGTTGTTTGCGCTGTCACGTCACGCAACGCATCCGAAAGGACTCCTCCGTTCTGCAGAGGCTCCTGTTGGCCGCTGGGTATTCCAATAACAATTAGTTTTCTCTTTCACCGATCTTTCACCAGCCTCCCTACGACACAAAGAGGTGAGCTCGGTAGAGAAAGAGGGACAGATAAAGGCTGGTTTTCGACTGAGTCGGAGTCGTAGTCAGAAACTGGGTAGAGCCTTATGATCAAGTGAAAACAGCGTTTCGATTCCGCTTGAGCTTACGACTCCGTCACTTACGTTCCGCTTATCAGTCTGGTGTAAACCAGATTGTCGGAGTCGGAAGCAGAAGCGGATCGGAAGAATTGAACCAATCAAAAAGCGTGGGAACGTGCATTTTTGTTCGTTTGTGTTTATTGTTGTTTTTGTTTTCTTTTTCATCAATGATATCGTCATTACTAGATTAAATGCCCAGGCGTTAAATAAATTTCAAGTGTTTCCGATGCGGTGTTTATCGTCGGCATTTAGTTGAGGGCGGCGTTTATTTCAATTGGTAATTTTGCGGATCAATCATCTCAATCGAGGTCGCGAATCCAGGGGAGGGGCCTAGGGGGCCCGGTCCGGTCCCCTCCCCCCCCCCCCCACTTCGTATCTGAAGGTCTGGATCCGTCACTGTTTGTGCCAAATTATTCCCTTACTTCATATTAGGTACTTTTGTTTTCAAAACCAAAATATTTAATGGTGAAGCAGGAATTTGTGACATCGCGCTCCAGTCCAAAGACCCATTCTAATATCTCAAGAAAAACAATGGATATGACTGACTAACAGGACGATTCTCAGCAGTTAATGTAGCTTAAGTTTAAGCTCAATTTTTTCCTTCGAATTCGCATTTGAAGATCACTTTTCATGAGAAAATAATGTTGAATTGCCCGGCGTTACAAAACATAGCAGGGAATCATCACACTAACGGACAAAATAACTACAAGGACTACAAGTATTTATTCAGATAAACGCATTTCTGAAAAAAATAACCTTTAAAAACTAGAAATTTGATTAACATTGAGTCATTCAGCCGAAATAAGAACCTTAACGCTTAAAAACATTAGCTAGAGAAAACCGGTACTAGAATCGAATCAGACAGACTGTAGGAAGTAGTTAATCATTATGCATGGAACACACCAGCTTCATGGCCTCTTAATTTGAGACAAGCAGCCAAAATAAAGATTAACCATTTTTGCTTTGTCAGTTACTTTGTATTCGAGGGCAAATTCCAAGTACAGCCTGCCTGGAGGCTTATATTTGTAGGGGCGATTTAACGGAGGGTTTTTTGCGTTACGATTTTGGGGGGCTTATATTTGGAGGGGCATATAAATTTTCGGAATTTTACGGTATCTATCTATTTATAGTCCCCCCTCTTTGCCTTAACTGAATTTCAGCCAGGGATCAAGATGTAAGATAACCAGTCTTAATCAGTTTGCTCGAGTCTGTTACCGGTAGCCTGTGTACAGACGCCCCCCTCCCCTCAGAAAAAAAACTCTCTCTTCCCGATTTTTTCTTAATGGAGAGGGGCGTCTAATCAGGCGCCCATATCCCATATATTTGGGAGCTCCTAATTTTAATCGTTCATTAGGAGTAGAACTGATTGTACGGCCAGAGGAAGGTTTTACACGATTGTGAGTTGAATAGCATTTCTGCTGCAGTATTTCCCCGCTGGGGCTTCTTAACAAAGTTTTACGGTTGGGAGACTCCGACCTAAAATCCAACGCTCTTTTAACTCACATACCATTTCTGACAGAAAAAGTACTCCTCTCCCGACGCCTTTTACATACCTAGCTAAGAACTTTGCATCCCTTTAAATTACTGTAAACATATATTAATTTCACAAAACCAGATAGTTTTCTCGAATCGGCTTCACAGTCGTAAAATGCATCTGTAATCCTATTTGCTGAACTTTAGGGAAAAATCTGTCGTGGGATTTCGAAGTTATTTGCATTTTTACTAAAAATGCGGTTTTAAATATATGCCGATATCTCATAGGCTTTTATATCTACAAGAAAACAAATAACATTTTCTTAAAGTTCTATCATTATTTATTTGATATGCCAGAAATCATAGAAATCAGCTGAATCTTTCATTAATTCTGAAAAACGCAAATCAAAAACATAACCAGCGCGCATATAAATAGGTTCGGGCCACCTTAAATGACTACCCGCTAACCAAGAATCCTGATAATGATTTTTAGTATGGTGGTTTGCGGTACCGTGTATTTTGAATTAAAAATCGTTTAGCTATATACATTAGGTATGGCCTTATATATTCGCATAGAGCGATTTTCGTATGACCTTGAAATGAAAACGCGTAAACAAAACAGAAACGACAAACGAACGGAAATAGAGCGATTTGATTGGTTTATCGAACGGACAGACAAACGCATCTGGCTTTTCATTGGTTAAGCGAACGCTCAGGTGAAAAAACTTCATGCCCGAGAACTTTCACGCCGGGCAAACTGAGAGCGAAATGTGGCCTCCAGATATGATGGCATGCGGCCAGCGGTATTACGCGTGCAATTCAAGCGTTCACGAAGCATTCACAAGATGGCCGCTAAGAAGTTATATGATTTCTCCGAAGTCATTGAAAAACTGAGTGAGAGCGACGAGACTAACGAAGATGAAGATAGCTACGACGAGGGCGATCAAGTTGAAGAGATAGTCCAGAGTAAAATGATCAAACTTGCAGAGGCTGCAGTGAAGTTGGAGCCTGCTTTGCAACCAAACATGAAGTTGTTTGAGACTCATGCAGTTCGCATTATTTTACCTTGGTTACAGTTGTGCGCTTACCCTGAAATATCAAGCGTGCATACAGTCCTTAAAAGTAGCATCAGCTCTGGATCAATTCTTCAGACTGAAAGCAGGCTATGGCTTAGGTTAGTAAACAGAAGAATCGGTGGGCGTTTAAGGATCAGAAACCCATACTATGCAGAGATGAAGAGGGACCTTCCATATGATGCTTAAAGAGCTTTGGAGTTGAGTATCAAGAACAGTACTTTGAAAAATTTTAAAGAACCTCACTGTGATATTGCAGGAAACAGGAAGGGAACTGTCATTGCTTTCACGTCGGAAAAGGGTGTATTATAACTGTTTACTATGCTTAGTGGGAAAAAGGAAGAAGAAGTGAAAAGGTATTTTCAGCGTTCATTGAAAAGGAGAGGCAAAGCTAAACTAATTGTGAACACCGAAAAGGATTTTTCGCTAATTTATAAGTTAATAAAGGGCAGCTTATTATTGGGTTTCATTTTGGGGTTTGCAACATCAATGGTTTCCCCCAGCACACATAAACAAAAACCTTTCTATTGCTAGTACATTTAGTTCCTGCAGTTGAAGGCTGATTAAGTTGTTATGTGAGCACAAGTTGTTTGGGAATTAATTTTTTGTGTCCAGGAGAAACCAATAGGACAATTGCACGATGACGTCATTTTACTACAGCTACCAGAATCCTTGAGTGTGTTGTTTTCTTGTGCAAATTAAGGCTATTGTTCTTTTATCCTCAGCAGAATTGGAAAATTTAAATAACAAAGCAAAAACGAAATGAATTCTGGTAGTTGTAGTCAAATATCGTCATCGTGCAATAAAATTATTGTCCTATTAAAGCAGGATTGTCATACACTAGGTAACACAATAAAAAAACATGAGCCAAATCTCTTTTTTTCTGATCTCCATTGATTTAGGCATTAGTCACTATTGATTTATCAAGAGCAGGGAGAAAGAATGAATGAAAGCAATGGTTTTTGAGTCACAATAAGAGGAGTACATCATGTATTACTAAACGGAATGAAAACAGTCAAAACATGTACATGGAGTTTGTTCAAATTCCGAAAAAAGATAAATTTTCTTCTTCTGTTTGTAGAATACATTGTCAATAAAGTGTGTGGAACACCTTGTTTGGTGGGCAAATGAAATCCAGATACCTCATGCTGCAGATACATTGTAAAGCAATCGGCCATGTTTGAAATAAGGAAAGCACTGGGTACAAGTTTAAAAAACGATGGGGTTTGATTGAGTGGAAATACAACATTACTCAGAAATTCAGGGTTGTCAGAAAGTTTTTTGAAATAGACGGCTGATCGAGTTGTCAAAGTAAGCGGCCAGTCCAGGAATATTTAACACCATCTATAAAGAAATGCCAAGCAGAGTAGCCAGCCGATACTAACCAAGTAGACAGCGGTTTTTGCTGGCAGCCGGCTACTTTTGACAACCCTGAAATTATATGATCTGTAATCACAAGTGTTAGAAAGGGATTTCAGTGGTGGTTCCCAGTCCCCCTATCATTTAGATAATGGGTAAATTTCTGCCACAGAAGGATACAGCCAAGCCTCACCTTGTAGACACCCCAAAAATCTGGACAGCAGCTAAGTCCCTGGCAAAAATAAATTACAGATATTTGACTATATTAAGGTCCCAACAGTGTCTGTTATAAACAGAGTTGACTGTTAATACCTACTCAAAAATGATGCCATGGATTACCAAATCAAGATTATATTTTCAATACTTTATTTATGCGTTTAACATGGTACAAAACTGCTAAACTGGTCAACAACTATCTGAAAAACATTTTTTGGGGGGTTTAAGTTTAAGAGAATATCTAAGCTTTTAAAAAGAGATTTCAAAGACAACATTTCATTTCCAAAGTTCTTTAACTTGTGTTTCCTTAAAGTTCCATGAATGATATAAAATTTGTTATTGTCTCAATATAATATTATTATTTCCTTCATAAAGTTCTATAAATAATATAAATAAGGTTTCCTTAAAGTTGTATAAATAATATAAATAACATTTCCTTCTTAAAGTTCCATAAATTAATATATTAATTAAGTAACAAATAATGGTAACTTAACTGTTAACTGTACAGATTTGTACAGGGTAGGGTTAAAGAACATACAATAAAGTACCCATTAACTTTATCTGCATCATTGAGATCAAAACACAGCTCTTCTCTAACAGAATGCAGAGTGCCAATATTCACACTATCAAGAAATTGAACAAGTTTGTAGTATGGCAAAAGAGCAGGAACACGGCAGTTTGCTACTTTTAAGCAAGAAAATTTTTTCCCCTTGGATAGTATCTTGAAGTTCTTAAATGAAAAGGAAAGGTGCACTTTCGTGTACTTCCTTTTGCCCATGACACCCATTCTATAATAAACTGACACACTTCCAAGTATGTTCTCATCACCATTCTCATACAGTTTACACTTAGCCTTATGAAAAGTAGATGCAATTTTTTTGGCCACGTTAGATTTGTTACATTCTAATGAACTGACAAGATTCTTGGAAAACTTGGTGTCCAAGGTTTGTACAAGTCAAGTTGCAACTGCCTTGTTACTCTCCCTTGTGCTGCCATGGATTTCTGTGGCAGCATTATACGTCTCCAACACTCTTCTTCGATTTGCCCTCATTGACAGCTCATCAGAGGTAGGCTGCTTTCTTCTCCGAGATCTTGAAACTGAAGAGAGGAAATTTTCCTTTTCACAGCTGCTTTTCCCTCTATCTTGAAGTCCTTCCTTAAGTACTGCAACCTCATTATTAGCATCAACAATCTGTTTTTAAAAAAATACAATTTTAACCCAGGGCAATGATGAAAAGAAATGTTTTAAAGAGGATAGCCGAGTTTGAACAGTAACCCAATTTTATTTTAATGCCATTAAAAAGAACTGCTAAGCAAAGCAGCATATGTGTAATTCGGAGTAGAGAGTGATATGCACAGTGTGCAGCCCTATTTCCACAACCCTGCAACCCTCTCGAGCTAAAGTTGCAAAGCAATGCACCACAGAAGTGGGTATGACACACAAGACTTCAACTGAAACCTACATGTATTGTTGCTTTCAGAGTACTGAAGAGGCACGTGCAGCAAAATCATACCATTTCACATATTAAATAGCTTTCAAAAACAGAGACAATAGGTGCCTACAGTATACAATAGTACATGATTTTATGGAGCTGTTTCTTGCGCTGCTAGACCGTATACAGTTGGGAATTGATCCTGATCAATTTGTTGTTTCTGAAAGGTAGTATGACAATGAGCCGACTGTACTAAAATGGTGGTCAGATTCATTTTCATACATTTCATGGTCACTTGGAGACCAGGCCACTACAAGTCTTGAGAGTGACCAACACCAGTTTTCTCTTAACAATATCAATACATCATCAAGAGAAAAGGTTGTGAGAATGAATAATAATCACCAAAGGGGCAATGGTATGACCATTTATATTAACTTCTCTCAGCTAATTCTTTGAGGAAATGTATGGAGATCACTTTGAAGAATTTGTACAGTGTAGGTGGATATTGGGGTTAAATTGGTAAAACAGAGAATTTGCAAGCACTCTAGAAGTAGAACTTACTTTTCCTTTGAGCCGCCGAAAGCTTAAGCTTTTCCGCTGCTATGGACTCATGGGCTGCTGCTTGTTTCTCTCGAATCTCCTTCTTTTCCTTCATGAACTTGTCAACATTAAGTCGACTCAGCATATTTTTTTGCAAAGGCACATCCTTGGCTTCCTCAGGCCTGTTTCAAACGTCGTGCCACTGCCGTGCTAAGCTGGCTCGACTGTAGCTCGACTGTAGCACGACACTAGCACGACTTGGTTTCAGACGTCGAATTTAATTCAGTCGAATAGAACGGCTGTTGCCGAAAACAAAACACAAAAATAAAGAAACAGTTTAGGAAACTTTTGAATGTATTCTAATGTATTTATAGTTTATGAATTGAGTTCGGCACGGCAGTAGCGCGACGTTTGAAACCAAGTCGAGCTACTGCCGTGTAGCACGGCAAAGCTTGCTGTGCTACACGGCAGTAGCACGACTTGGTTTCAAACGTCGCGCTACTGCCGTGCTAAAGTCGAATTTAATTCGATCAATTTAGTTCGGCACGGCAGTAGCACGACGTTTGAAACGGGCCTCAGTCAATCTAAGAACAACTTGCACCAAACAAAAAAGGTGTTCAGCCGAGAGCACTCATCGAACATATTTGCAATAGAGTAGGTGAGCGGCAACCATTCAAAAAAGCGAAAAAGCCTGAAATTCTGAAGTTTAACGACGAATAAAAAAACATAGGATTCTTACCCAGTAAACAGACTCCAATTTTTTCCTGGCAGGCTCACTGAACTTTCCACAATAAAAAAGCCTTTTGAACGAGAAGACCACAGATATTCACGAGTACTCACACCTTTAAAACGAACAACTGTGGGACCTTTTAGACTCTACTCTTGAAGGACAACTTTTAAAGTCATAATATTGGCCATGTTTGGTATCAAATTGAAGCTTGATTCACGAAAAATCTCTTCATGGCTGTTCTTCGACCCCATTTGCATCATGGGAGGAGCAAAACGACGACAAAGTGGGGGTACCTCTGGGAGAATTTCACTCATGTCCAGTCTCCCAGTCGACGGGACCTCACGCGCCCATGAAAACAGACGACATTGTTCGAGGCCGGATTTCGCTCCCTGTTTGCCCGGCGTGTTTCTAGAAATCAACCGATACTTCGCTTTGACGTCATACTACAAAACGATTGGCCAATCGAACAATGCCTTCTCCATATTAGGGTTTCTTTGGCGGGAAAACAAAGAGGCCATGTTTTGATCTTTTCATCCATTGGCTGATGAAACAAATAACGAACACTTACTGAAACCTTTTTTCAAGGTCATACGAAAATCGCTCTACTCGGTTGTTGTGTCGGCGCTAGAGATATGATTATAATAAACAGAAACTGCAACTACTCATGTTTCGAACAAATTTGCGTTGATCACTTATTTTTTAACCGCAGCTCAGTCTTTAGAGCCTTAACTGCAGAGCGGGAGGTCCGGGTTCGATTCCAGGAACCGAACCAACATTCAGGGTCTTAAAATGACGGGAAAATGAAGGTATTGCCTTTGCCCCGCGGCCTGCAAATGGCTAGACCTTCGCGTGGCTCGGATGACCACGTAACATGGTGGTCCCGTCTGCAGCAGGAGGCGTAAAAAAAGTGTCCCCAATTAGTACTTTCGTGCTAAACGCATTGACACTGAAATTAAGTGCATTTTTCTGTTGTAATTTTCTTTATATTATCGTCTTAGAATCTCGCTGAATTGGTCGTTGAAGAAGTTTAAAAATTTGGAAAGATGACCTTTGTGGGCTTTGTAAAGAAAACCAAGACAAGAGACAAAAGGTGATTTTTCACAACAACAAAAAAAAAAACTTAACGATTGGTTTACATAACTGATTTCAAAATCCAGCAAAAATTGTCGCTAAATCCAGAATTTCAAAAGACCTGTATGCCAAACAAGACTAACAAGCGAAAGTCTCTGGCTACCCAGCGATGATCTGAAGAGTTAGATTAATGACGCTAGAAACACTTTTGAGGCAAGAAATAATGTGGAATCTATCAGGAATAAATAGAAAATTCGCCTTAAAAAGGGCTGAATCATTGTGATGTAATAATTAGCATATAATGCTGCCATTTGTAATACAGACCACGGAAAACTAACTAAAAAATACTTACGGAATGCCTTGATTAAACTGTTGAAGTTTACCGGTCTATGATATCAGTAATAGGCCCATGATAATGTTTATTTTATTACTTTTATATTTGTGTACCTATCGAAATCTGTACCTTATATATTTTTAGCTGGGGTCAGCTAACGACAAAACTTACTTCCAGACGAGACAATTTATAAATCATTCGGGGAGGCAACTGAAGACCTCTATATAACGAAGTCTGACTATCTGAGATGGTGTAGAATCTCGAACCGACTGTCCCTGGTAATCCCAATCAAATCCTAGAAACTAAAAAAGCTTCTGAAACTGAGTATGTTAATCAAGTGAAGAAAAAAGGAAACTTATCTGATAAATGCTCCTTTCGATTCACCGATGGCTTAACAACGGTTTTCGCTAACTCTTCGAAGTGTATTGCTAATTGTCATAAGAGGAGACTGATTTGTGACGTTTTTGCAACCTTCGATAAATTAAAATATATTACTAGGAGTAATCGCAGCTTAGGAGAGTGCGTTCGATGTATATGTTTGTTAGGCGTACTGGTAGCAGTTAAGGGGGAAGGGTGGTTGGATATAGATAAATGTGATTTTGAACAGTTATATACGCAACTTATGCGGTTGCGAAAAGATATTAGTATATACTAATAAGAATATATTATCTTAACTAAGACTTGGCTGCAGAAGTTACATGACAACAATTCAACAACAAAAAAAAACATAACCAGAACAAGAAAATATCGATGTGACTTACGTTCAGTTCCGATGTCCACCGTTTCTTACGGAAAGGTTTTGACTAGTTTGATTTACAAAGCATACTCAGAGCATTCGTTCCGAGTACTCAACTTGTAGATATAGTCACAAGCGAGTTGTTTCACTCTTTTAGCTAGCACAGCAGGCTTCTTATCTGGCAAGATTACGAAAACATCCTCTCTTATTGGTTGTTGCTTAGATCCTGCAATGGATACTATATATAATAGCATATGAATTAGCGACAGGTGTCGGGCAATTAAGAACATCCACTCTGATGTACTCTGCCGTTTGTGCCCCTTCAAGTTCTTTTTTTAATTACGTGAGACTGCAGGTCTTGTAAGTACCACATTAGTTCATTTTCCTTCACTGAGTATAACGTTTTTTCGTAAATTATATCAAAATAATTTTGTTATCTTTTGAGAGCGCTTAAAATATTGTTTTAACTCTCCTTTTTGTCGCCATCTTTATTGTTTCGTATCAAAGGACTCGAAAATATAATTCAAGGTATCTACAAATATGCACGAAAACAATTAGTAAGCATATCCCTTTTTCAATACGAAAGTCGTCATGATCGTGCATTTTTATGGCCACTGTAACTTGCGTGGGCCAGTTGCCCGTTGCAATATACCAAGTTTACCTTAATATTAATTTATTATTGCGGAGCAGATGTACGGCAAGCGTGAGTTTATATGCAACGACAGGCAAAGAAAAACACTGCTCGTAGATCTTATAACTGCAAGCAGAGGAATTTTTTTCACTGAGGTCAGTCATATGAACTTCAGTCACTCACTTTCTTGTTAAGTCTGTGCATTTAAGTTTTTCAATTTTTAGTCCCGTTGTATCACATTTCTAGTTTATCTGCCCGACGATGGGTGAAGTGTCCATATTTCCTCCAGGAACGGTAGAGATTCCGGATACGGTGGGCCCTTGAAAATTTAGGGACGACACTGAGGTCCAGTAAGAAATTTGTTTGCGTCGTGAGAACAAAGACGTCAGTTGTGATATAAAAGGCCTTGGCTTATGGCTTTTTCTTATGAGGTGAGCCACCCGGTTACCCAAACTGGCTCGGCTCTTTTCGTTATGTTCAGTATATGCCAAGGAGGCGGGCTGGCCCCTTGCCGAGATCTTGGCACCAGCTAGTAACCGGGATATTGCTCGCCTTCTCATATAAACACCGCCTGGCTCACCTCGTCACCTAATTTTCTCTTTTTCCTCTGCTTGTTCTCCTCGGTGGCATTTTTCACCGCGTTCTGTTTTTTTTTTTTTTATTTAACTACAGAAATGTATAGTAAGAGATTCAGTTCCCGGATTTATGGCCTCGTTAGTATGTCTTCATGATAAGCAAAAGCGAATTTTTCTCCGTGGTGACTGTTTCATGATTTTAGCAGCCGTAAATAAACAAAATAAAACAGATATAGAGCTATACACAACATTGAATTTTTTTATGTAGTTCTTCAGTATTGCCTATAGATCCGTTTAATGGCTCATTGCAATCATACATCAAATGACGCGGGGTTCTAGTCCTTCATACTACCTACAGTTTTCTTCCGTTTTCTTTTTTCTCTTGGCTGAGGCGGAGCGGCGCGAAAAGTGCGCGAAGATTGATGGGGACTCTTGTCAGAGCAGGGATAACTGAGCAAATTAAAGCGGATGGAAAATTGTAAACCCACTGTTATAACACCGATTCAGCTTAATGGTATAGTCATTGATAAAGTATCTAGTTATAAACTCTTGGGGGTTATACTCTAATGACCTCTCTTGGAACGAACATTGTGACAGTATCCATAAAAAAGCTACTAAGCGATTGTTTGTGCTGCGGACCCTCAAGAGAGATGGACTGGGCACTAACGATCTCGTGTTAGTAGTATTGTTGGTTTTCACATGACGTCACTAAAATTCAAACTAAAAAACTATCGATCCTACCGAGATTTTACTTTCACGATGCATTAGAGCAGCTGAAAACTAATTTTCATACAAATTTTCGCTTCAAAAGGGTTCTTGGTTTTGTGATAGAGGACGCTTGAATTTCTAAGTTTTTGCGTGACGCGATATTTACGTGACGGCCAAGAGAGCGGTCATGTAGGTTAAAAAAAATGACTTATTTCAGGAAATTTTGCTATTTAAACAGTTCATGTAGTAGAAAAAGTATTACTTTAATGTTTATGAGTTTCTCGAGGAATAAATTCACTCTTTTATAGCAAAACTCGGTAACAGATGTTTCTGTTGGTTTCCGTCCGCCATGTTGGAGCTCATCCAGGTGAGCACCAGCATGGCGTCTCCATACAAATCTCTATAAATTTGGGTAAAACATTTCTTCGGATATCTCGTATACGAAATATTCCTCTGACCTGAATCTTGGCGAGAGTCTTTGTATATGTACCTCCTTTCATTTCCCAGATTCTGGACTTTATCTATAGGACGGTTTTGATTTTTATTTTGATCTATCAGTGAATGGCGTGACACTGAAAACCAGCAATTGTTAGATCAATTGTCGAGTACGCCTCGCCAGTTTGGGTGCGACCCCTTTATATCTGGACGAGTTAATTGAGTCTGTACAGCGGAAAGCTCTCAAAATAATATTTGGCCGGGTAGACTATACGGAAGCCTTGGTCTTGGCCGGCCTGGAGTCTCTTAGTGACAGAGGGTAGGAGCTGGTAAGCGGTTTATGGCTACTGCACGCCAAGTGTCCTCCCTTAAGAACATCATCCCCTCTCCTGCCGCTGAAGTTGAGTCTCTTTACAATATAAGGGTCCAACTTCCAAGACGCCAACATGGTCATACTTTGTAACTTATAAATTTCAGTAAATGTATGTAAATAGTTAATTGTATGTGACAATTACCTTATTGCTGCAAGTGGGTGAAATAAACAGAATATCTATCTACCTATCTGTCGGTTGCCGTATGCGCGTGACAATGAGTCTACAATATATGCCATAATAAATGAATCAGAGTCCTGTCATCCTTAAAGAATGCACACCGAAGGTCATTCACTTGTGAGGACTCATTCACTGGGGACTGAACGACCTTTCGTAGCCCCTTAGAAAACTGATATGCAACAACGTACTGAGCGTACTGTCGGATCGATGCCGATGAACCTCAGAATTGTCTATTTTTGGCGTTTATACCCAGTACTTTTTTACAAGGAAAAATTCTGCTTCTACTGAAAATATTTTTATTTCATTGTTCCTTTGTTTTTGTGATATTGCTCAAATACCTTTTTGCCATTGTCTTATTAGAAGTATTTGGTGTGTTTTGTTTATTGCTATGCAGTTCCGCTCGGTTCCTTGATGGTGACGCAGAATATGGGGATTCCTTCAACGTTTTGAATATTTAAGGGGCGACGAAACTGACAATGCGCCATTTTTTAGGTTGGTGCTCCTTCATTTTTTGATTCTTTCTCTTAACTTCTTTGACAATTTTATTGATTTGTTTTCAGTCACAGAGCTTTTCATATTTTAATGCCAAGACCGCCTGAAGCTGGCTGAATGAAAGCGTTTGATTTCTGATGTGTAGTCGATGTCCCCCAGCCACCCCCACAGACAATTTTAATGCACATCCTTTGTTGCATTTGACGTAAACGGCAAATACATTTTTAGTGAATGACTACTCGATTTGTCATATGGCGAGGATGAGAAGGATGACCTATGGCGAGAAAGGACAGAAAGGTAAATATCAGTGTTGTTACTCTCTGTGCTTACAATTGCATCAGTTGTCCAGTACCTCGCATGAACCTTGCTCTAATTTCAGTCCTGCATGATGACCCAGTTGCGTAGGTTCGAGAGTTCCGCCATTTCTTGAAACTGACTGGATTTATTTCATAACTGCGTTGTGTTTAAAGCTGTTATTTAATGACCAATAATTGCTCTATATGAATATTGTTTGTTGTTGTCATTCTCTCGAATTCTCTTGGACTGAAATGGGACTGAGTTGGCAGAGCTGAAACTCAAGGCCGCTTTATAAAGGAGAGTGGCTCATCGCTAGAAGAAGATCTACACTGAGGCACAGTGAATCCGTGCGCGCACCACGGCCTAAATAAGCTGGCATGGTAGGAAAACTGTGTAATTTATTTTGTGAGGAGAAAGAAAAAACTTAAAAATTCACCAACAGCCCAAGGATAAACTTCCGCTGTTGATGAAGCGGATTATTTTAAAGCACCACATGCATAGGGTCACATTTTAAGTAAAATCCTGTCGTGTAACAGGTTTTTAACTGTTCAAATTGCAAACATTAAACCAGAGAATTCGAAATTCCTGTTATTTTCTTGTAACTGAGAGTGCATTTTAACATTTGCTTCATTTCTGATATTGTTTCGCATGTAAAGAATGTAGATCTTAACAATTACGTGAACTACCGGTATACTCCGGCGAATAGCCTGTACCAGGCTCCGAAATACGTACGTTGGGTCCGCTGAAATGACCTGAGAGGCTTGAACAGGCTATCCGGCGAATCAAATCTCAGCAAGAAAAGCGGCTTAATCGAGTACAGCTTTTTTCTGTCTGTTGCGCGATCGTGAACATAAACAAAACGGAGATAACAAATACAAACAAAACATAACGAACAAAAGAGAGGGAAGGCAGGATGGAAGGATCTCAACATTAGAAGTAAATCCGCAATACTCCCTGTGTCATGGCAACTTTCTGCGGTGAGCGACTTAAAATCCTATGCACCAGTGGTCAGCAGGGGAGGAAATTGAAAATAATCTCCTCGCGAATTAGTCGTTAAGTTTTCTTTGATCGCGTGCTTGAAGAGGTAAATATTACCCAACGTTGATTTATTGCGGTAGGATTACATGAAATTTGATGCGTTTACTGTTTTTGAAAATGATAAATTAAATTTTCTCAACCATCATTCCCTTATATGAGACAATCAGACTATACCACGTGACATGGCCGCCATGTTCATTCGACCGAAGCCGCGTAAAAGTAAATAATCGTGGATGTGAACATGTAGAAGTTGTCTCGCTGAGGGATTACTCTGTCATTTCGCTGTTAAAGTAAATAGGAGGCTTTCCTCTACATCGACGCCCAAAATAGTTGTGGAATGGTGAGTCTGTTGCCTTTTGTCCGGCAAAAAATAGCTGTACAACTTTCGTCAAATGGGTTATCTCTTTAGAAGCTCACTTTGAAGGAAACTTGAACGCATCATGTTTTCGCCGGCAATTAGCCATAAGAACTTTCGTTTAGGAGAAAGACTGCTTTAAGAGGGGGTATTTTATTGTAATTTTGATGATTGGAATTCAGTATTCCTGAAGCGATTTTGGTTCGGTTTCAAACCGTGAACAGCATATTTGAAATTTGAGATAAGCGCGTTGGCAGGAAGACATATCTAGCTAAAATATTGTGTGATGCAATTCGAACTTTATTTCGCTAAAAATTCTTGCTATATCCTCCCTTGGTTTTTGTCTTCTTTGTTTGTTACTTAGCAATGAAAGTAATCTTAATTACAATTTGCTATTTATAAGTTTGAATTCATTGCTGAGCAGTCATGTGTATAACTCATGAAACGAGATCCTAAATGCATGAGTTTATGTATACCGTAAGCTTAGCTGAATTCCGTCAACAAACTGTGTACAATACCAAATTTGTCGTATTTTAGATTAGAGTTTTCTATTTTCCAAAGAGAGTGATTAGTTTTTGGTTGTTAAAGACCTTGTAAACTCATCTCTAGATAATCTTTCTTTATTAAATATCATTAATACTTTCTTAATAGAGATGAGCTTACATTGCAGCTCATTTTTAAATCAACACGATCCATCGCAAATATAATACCATACCATCTTTGACTGTATCCTGAATAAAATATGTTTGTGGGAATGCACATTAAAATTTTTCATGCATGTCAGCACCCCTTTCTTTGCATGAAGTTGCACATGCAACAATCTTAAACCATGTAAAATAATTAATTACTCAGTGAGATTAATATATCAACTTGTAAATGATTATGTTTGCAAACTAAGGTAGTTAAATAATAGCTCAATTTGTCTAAGCTTGTTGTTTTCATCTTGTTAATTCTTGATTAGCACTAAATTGTTTACCCAATACAAGGCTGTGCTGTAACAGAGGCCGGTGGCCCCTGGTGCCTAACTTTTGTTCTTGGACGACTAGAAAATCTTTGCTGTTTCATAGAAATCGTATGCTGGGCACACTGGATTTCACAATTTCAGAGCACTGGGCTCCCTTCTATTTTTCTTAGAGCACAGCCTTGCAATATACATCTATTGTGTTAATGTTGTGGGTAAAATATGTTCTCAAGTTATACTAGAATTTCCTTTTTCCTGTAAATAACTAGTGCTAGGAAACAAGGGAAACTTCTAAATTATCAAACTAAGCTGAGAAATGATCAACCTGAGAATATTTTTTTCTCATAACATTTGCATGTATTTGGCACCAGGGTGTTTTGTGATTGTCTTAAAATATCATAATCAGACAAAGAGGCTAATGCCTCGGCGCATATGTAGTTTCTGTTGATAAATATCCTTGTATTAACAGGGCTACGAGTTATTTTATTCAGTTTCCATGACAACATCATACCAGGGCATACTTTGCTGTTAATATTGGGTACAAGTTTCTGATTAAGTATTTCCATATTACTCCTACACTCTGGGTGTTTGAATTCAGTCTAACTTAAAGCTTTTGGTGATAGAACATGGGCTTCAGTGTTGCATATACATTCTAACTGAAACATGAAGTGGCTGCTAGTAAGTTTGTGACACATGTGTCTTTCGTCTTATTGTTCTTGTCTTATTTGTACTGTCTTCAGTTATGCAATAGTTTTATTGCAAAGTAAACAAGGTCTGAGGAAATGAGACAGCTTCAATCTTCTTGAAGTATTGTAAAGTAATTTCTTACCATCTGAAGTAGGTTAGGTTGTCAAATTACACACTTTATAGCCCTATACTGCTGGGCAAAAACTACTCTCTCCTTTGGAGGAGACCAATTGAGCCTGTATATATATATAACCTCCCGCATGGTTTTGACAAGACTGAGTTGCTTTTTATCCATGATTACAAGCCCATTTTGACAGGACTCTTAAATTTGCATTATATTGAGCTTCTGTAACAAGAGCAGTTGTGTTTAATTGTTTGGATGTGTCAAAATAAAAACCTTTCTTATTGTTCCACTTGAAGTTTGTTTCCATGCTAAAAGTGGTAAAAAAGATGATTGTGTTTTTATTACTTGTGAATCTTAAGACATAAAATGAAGTTTCACAGTATTGGATATCAAGGAGCAAATATGAAAAAAATATATTGGTATTAATGTGTGGTTGGTATAAGTTGTTTAGCTGGAACAGAACTAGGTATCAGCACTGAGCTAATCGCAAATTTAATTTTCTAACAACATATTGGCAACTTTTTTATGTGTATTTACGCAGCAGCAAATTTCTTGCAGTAACATTTAAATTAATAACAAGCATAGAGGTGTGAGTTCCTCACCATAAATTCTTTCTTTTTTCAGTCATTTAAATGTAAGCACTTATTTGGAAGTTAAATCTCTCTAGGTAAATTATGCAGTGCAGTTGATTCCATTTTGTCGAAGACTTCCTTCATATGGGTTAAAAGTGTTTGCTGCGGTTAACCAATCATTTACTAGCTAAAGAGTGACTGCTAACAACTGGTGTATAAGGCTCATTTAAATATTTAGCTGGCCCCGGTTGTTCAAACGCTGGAAAGCGCTATCCACCGGATAAATCACTATCCAGCGGATAAGTATTAGGGAAACCAATTGCGTTATTCATTGGATAGACTTTTATCCTGTGGATAGTGCTATCCAGCGTTTGAACAACCGGGACCTGGGTTATAGTGACTAAAAAGGATGCTGCCAATCTTTCTCTTTAGAGGCAGTTTATAGAAGTTTTAGTTTATAGAAAGTCATGGCAGTAGCATTATGTATTTATACGCTTATGTTAGTATAAATAAAACTAACTATGCAAATACATTTTCTAAGTTAAGCCTGCCTAGTTTTGAGGACCTTGACATCTTGATATTGCATATTAGCATAGCTATTTGGCTATTTGCCTGCATGTTTTATAAACAGCACAGAAAACCCACGCCTGATAAACCTCTCCTTGGATGATCTGTTGTAAGGTTCAAAGGTTTGGGTGTTCTGTGTTACAAGAGAGAAACTTTCATAGAATACATGGTCAAAGGCATGGCTCTTATGCAGTGTAAATAGTAATTCAAAATATTTTGTTGATCTTTAGGGAAAAGATAATAGTTCTGGCCAGAAGCCAGCAGCCAACAGACACTCAAGATCACTTCGAATGGAGCGAGGACATCATGTCACAGACAGCATCCCTAATAGAACCCAGTCAGTTGGTGCAGCTGCGGCATCTCGCATCAGATCATCATCTGCGCTAGGACACCAAAGCCCTGCACAGCTGGAGAGAAAACATTCACAAATAATCCGTAGACAATCTGGAATTTTAAGATCCAAGCCATCAATCAAGACCCCAAGGATAGATCACACCACTAGCTTGTTTAGTAAATTACTGTCAGCGCTGAGGTAGGATTCTTACTTTTCTTAGTTAAGGTGTTCGCAATATTATTATTTTGTCTCATCTGTAACCAGGGCTTGAAATAATTTCCGGAGAGTCTCCGGACATGATTACCGGCCAAATTCATTTTAGCTCGGTCACATATCGTTTCGGGTTGGTCAAATTTATAAGATAAATAACTCTTAAAACAAAGGCCCTTAAACCAGAACTGGCATTATATATTTCCAAACAACAGCTTCTTATATTTCGCAGGGCTGCAGAGCCAGAGATACCCAGGAAATTTGGTAGAAACCGCATCAAATACATATCGATACAACATATTTGAAACTTGTCTTGGCTATTGGGGCTGTCCGTAAACTTCATTACCTGTACCACAACGAGTGAACAACGTTCCAAAACTACCGGGCTTAAATTTGTGTGAAATCAGCTGATTGTTCTGCAAATCTATAACTTTGAAAATCCTGTGAAAAAACCCTTTTTTCTGTGACCTATTGGAAGCCCGAAAAAAGTTGCTGCTTAACTAATAAAAGTGAGAATATTTATAATTTTGTGACGGGAAGTGCACAGGAAAATTTTTGTAATTCCCAAACTGGGAAAGTGTTGGGGATTTTTCCCATTATTGGGAAATGTTTGGGACAACATTTTCCTCTCATGGGAAATGATTGGTAAAAGTTTGGTTTTATTTTTCCCAATGCTGGGTTCACTTTGGAAAATTAAGCAAAATATTTTTTAAAATACCAATGTTGGGAATCCAATGGGTTTTCTCCCCAGAGGATGGGAAAATGATGGGACTATTTTTTCACAAGTTTGGGAAATGCAAGGGACAAGAAATCCCCACCTTGGGAAAGGGTTGGTTAAAGTTAGGGTTACGTTTTCCCGATGCCGTGTTTAGTTTGGGAAAATATGCAATATAGATTCAAAGATCCCAACATTTGGAAACCAATGGGTTTATTTCCCAAAATATGGGGAAAAAATGGGGCTATTTTTCCACAAGTTGGGAAATATTGCGACATATTATTCCCAATTTTGGAAAATAAAAGGGACAAGAAATCCCCACCTTGGAAAAGGATTTGATTAAATCTAGATTTGTTATTCTTATGACTATTGGGTGGGAAAGAAAGAATACAATAATCTTGTGTTAGCATTACAATGTAAGGGTTAGGCCAATAATTATATTCTTTTATGGGAAATATTGAATAAATTCCAACCCAAGAACAGAAATGGATTAATAATAATATTTTTCATACACATAATGTTTGGTAACTAGTAAATCTTCCCAAATGTAGAATTTATTTTTGAAAGAAATGAGAGATTGCTCTTGAAATATCAACATACATAGTGTCCAAATAATGTTTAAAAAGTTTAATTCTCCAAACATCACATCTGCCAAGTTTAGAACAAAACAGTTAAAGTTTCATTGGTTTATTTGAAAACCAGAAGTATGGTAATTCAGTGCATGCACTTGATCGCATGCAGCCGCTTCAATATAATTAAGTATGAATGATCCCACTAGGCGTATAACTCTTCTCGATATCAAGGTGTCTTCTGTTGATAGCTCAAATTTTTCCATTTACTCGAGTCCAATCTGATTAATGAGATTGCTTTGCATGGAGTTTTCGGCGAACTACATTTTTCGCCGCATCTGTGAATAGGCCCACTGCCTTTTTTCAAAGGTTCCCTCAGCTGGGAGAACAGTGCAAAATTCTTCTCACTGCTTTACTCTTCACGAGTGTCGGCATAATGCATTTAACTCTGAGACGGACTACAAGTTAAAGCTTTCGAAGACAGACAATCTTCTCCATCGTGCCGTATTGCCGCCATGTTTGGTACTTGAACTGGCTTCCAGTCCTCCACTTAGTGACTTGCGCGATCACGTGGGGCTTTTGAACCAATAGAAATGAGTACAAGATCAGTTTCCTTGGTTCAAATCTTTAGGCGGACTTCTGTGCTGTACAATGAATGCATCAGGTGTGCATCCAAAGATTTTAACGCAAAATATTCACTTGTGAAGTTGCTTACATTTGTCTTGTTTCAAAATCGTCTTCTATTAAACAATGACTCAGCTGGATTGCGCATTAAAGAGGAAGGTATGTGTGTAAACTCGTGTTTGATTGCTCCGTTGAGATCGTACGATGCTCGATTGTCTCTTGTCGGGTGCTATTTGTTCGTTTTTATAGATGAAGTTTCCACCTTTTTTGTTTGTACAGATAACTGTGGTCTTTGCTGCAAACCGTCCACGGAATCTTTTAGAATAATTATATTCTGGTGGAATATATTGAAATCAAGGACTTCGATGCATTAGAGGAAATATATTAAGAATGTTCTGACATGTCCGCTGTGTAAAAACTATACAAGAGACTGGTTCATTTATTATAATTATGACTTGACGCTGTTTTTTTCCCAGGTAGGACTTAGCTATAATTAAATACTGCTCTTAACCATGAAAATGAAGTTAAAGGACATTTGATGTGTTCATAAAGGAATTGAGCTGTTTGATGAATGTACGGAATAGCCTTCGACAATATGACTCTGCATAAAGGCATTGCTCTATGATTGATGAATGAACTTAAAATAAACAGTTTAGTATATTTTTATGATATATTTTTCAATGATATTGTATTTTTTGGACGTCATATTTTCATATAAAGAGATACAGATGAAATACCTGTTTAATAACAATCAACCAGTTTGAATTGACACCGGCATCGTCGTCTAAAATAAATGTTACTGTTAACCATATTAATATTGTCGAACCTTTATTTTGTTTTACAACTGGACCAATATTTTTAAAGGCTGCTTGATTGATTACAATGACATTCTGGACCAAAAAAATTCCATATTTCAGGAAATACGTTGGCCAATGTTATCCCATTGAAGATCAACTGGGGCAATAAAAAGTCATCTTTGGAGTATTACTATCCCAGTATATTCCCTTACCTTGGATTTAAATTGGTCAAATACTATCCCTTTAATGGGATAAAAGTGGACCAATGTTATACCACTAATTGGGGATTACCTGGGGCAATAAGAACCCATGGTTGGGGTATTACTGTTCCAATATAATCCGTACATTGGGTTTCAGATGGCCCAGTATTAACCCACTATTGGGGTTCAACTGGGACAATTGAATCACATTTTTGGGGTTTTTGTGGGTTGGTAAAATCCCATTAATGGGATAAATATGGGACGCGAAAACTCCATTCCTGGGTTAAAGTTGGTACACTAAGATCCCAATTTGTGGGTTTTTATTGGGTTTACTTGAACCCAATATTGGTTTTGGTAGCATTTTCCCAATTTGGGAAATTACAACCAAAACCCAAGAAAACCCCACGAATTTCCTGTTTTTTTCCCACTTTGGGAATCACCAAAAATTCCCTGTGGTGTGTGAACCCCAACATCTGTTTCAATGCGCGAATTACAAACAACGGTTCTCAAGTTGCATTTCACCCAGGATTTCAGATGATAGTTCCACGATACACAGCGACTTGCTACATACTTATAAAACAACTGAAACAACTGAACAGCATGGAAATTTTAATTTATTACATTTTCAATATGATCCAATGTTGTTACTGGTCAACATGACTGGCAAGATGAAAGGTTGACCGGTCAACTCCCCAATCAGTCCGGACATTGTCTGTTGACTGGCCGTTATTTCAAGCACTTGTAACAAACTTGATTTACTGCAAATTAGTGCCCTCTTTCATGAGGTACTAACTCAATGAAAAATATATGTTATCAATGAAAATATTATTATTAATGACAATATTGTCATGACACAGTACCTTAAGAAATTAAGGTGGCTTGATCCACTATTTTTGTAAGACACACCTTCCATTCAACAGCATAATCAGATTGACTTTTATTGTGCATCTAAATGTATTGTAAACATGTGGATATTGAGACTGTTTTTTTTATCTCTGCAGTGATTATGGCAAGCATCTTGAAGATGCACTGACTACTGTAGAACCCAAGGTAAATATTGATCATGGTGTAAATCAATAGCTAGCTGCCAGAGGAAAACCCTTCACTGCTTTTACTCCTTATATATATAGTGGCCACAAAAAATATTCCAGTAAATTCAAATTTCTTCTTGTCTTGAAGAATCCTAAAACTAAGAAGTACACCTGTACTATACTGTTCATAGTAGGTACATGTTACTTAAAGCATGATTGTCCTGGCTTAACCCTTTGTGTGCATTTCCATAACTACATGTACGTAGTTTGTGAACTTGGTCCTCTTGTAAATTGTGCATCAAGCAAAATTAACTGACTAATGATGCAGCTCGCTGGTTGTTAGATTATTGGTGCACTCAGTACTTAAGATAGTGGTGTTGTTTTACTTTTCAGAGAAAGAGAGTTGTTGAGGAGAGAATAAAGTAAGTATTAGTATAGAACATCCTTAACCTTCCACTCAAAAAAGTGGCTAAATCAACATTTCACAAAAAATTAAGGTTTCATTTTGTAACATTCAGATGAAAATAAAGTGTTCTATGTAAAGAAGATCATTGCAGTTGAAGATGCAACTTATGCAGTTGCCAAAAGAAAACCTGCAAAATGTAGGCTTGCCAGGATTCAAACCCTGATCGGCTCGTCTGCAGTAATGGTGCAGCGCTCTATTAAACTAATTAAGCTGGGATCATTGCACTTAATAGCTGTGTGAAATTTCTGCTCGGTCAGTATAAAACATGGACTGCGGACCATGGACTGTGGACTGGATATAAAACACGGACTAGTTAGGTATAAAATGCAGACTACGGACTGAGTATAAAACGCGGACTACGAACTATATGTAAAAAGGTAAAACAGAGAGAAACGGAAAGCGGGCTTGCATAAAACAGTAGTTCCAGCTCCTTGCCTCACACAAGAACATTCCGTAAGCCGGTCATGCAGTCTATATTCTCCTTATGTGGAGGAGGAAAGCAAACTGCATGGACAAGGAAGGTTACACCGCTACTCAAGGCAACTGAAATTAAACCTGAATTTTATTAAAAGAAGGAGTTAGAAGAGAACCGATCAAAGATTAGCACCGCATAAAAAGAATTAATAGTATTGGTGTGAGTCAGAGTAAAATTCTTAAAGATGCCTCTATTCCATTTCAAATAAAGCCTTGGGAATATGAGGAAATGAAGAACTCAGATGAGGAGATCAATATACGGGCATTCCGTGAAGTGAAAAAGCAGTATTTAGGGGGGACGGATTACTCAACTATACTTGAATATAATAACCGAAATTTGAATCATCCAATTGCATATTTCTTCTTCGTTCTTATTCATTACCGGGGCCGGCCGAAGGCGGGCACCGGTCTTAAAATGCAGACGATTTCTGTCGTTTTTTCAACGTTACATTGTTAGGGATATATTGCTGACTGAGATATATCGCTGGCTCGTTACTTTGGCTCGCTCATTGAAATCTTATCCGCCATTTTAAAAAGCACTGGAGGGCAGGCATGGAGGACATTCAAGAGAAAGATTGTAGCTTTTTGTTCCCCAACCTTTACTATGGACTAGTTTATGAGCGAAAATTTAAGAGTGAATATTTGGAGAGACAAATTTATGAGGGATCACTTAAGAGTGAACCTTCCATCGTGAAACTTATCGAGAATAAGAGCGACTTATCAAAGCTATCTACATTGAGTGAACCTTCCATCGTGAAATTTATCGAGAATCAAAGCGAACACTTATCAAAGCTAACTTTATATCATCTTAAAAAACGTGCTAGAAGGTGATCTAGACGTGCTCGTGAACCGAGCAGAATTCCAGAAGAGGTCCCAACAAGAAGAATAGCATGTTGAAGAAATTTGTCTTCAAAAAGATTTCAACGATTGAGATACCGAAGTCTCCATCGCTATGTTAATAAGGTGAGAAAACTTTCAGTCATGCACGTTATAAATGTAATAACAAACGCGATCCAAAGATAATTAACTTAAATAAAATGGCTATACCCAAGAAAGCTTATTTGTTGTCTTTCTTTAGCAGGCATGCATTATCACACAATGATGAAACTAAAAGTAAAGCAGATCGATTTTTATCATTGTTTTCTTGCAATTGTGTGAGTCATATGTGAATTTCAAACTAAGTAAAGATGTTGAGAAGAATCCAGGACCTACTCAATACAACGCTGATCATCATGAAGTAATAATTAGACCTTTTATGCAAAATCACAGCTCAACAATGCAGTTGACCTCTCCTCTTTCCTCTGAGAATTTGATACAGTCAAGATTAGGTGAACTTGGTTTACAATCAATAGGTGTTGGCGGTGCGGGTGATTGTTTCGTTAGATCTGTATCAAAGAATTGGCATAAAATCTAAATGAAAAGGCTGCTTCTTACAACGATATCCAAAAGAAGTAAATTTAATTTGGTCATGTTAACAATTTTTAAACACGCGGGTACCCTGTGCTATTGTCAGAATTTGAAGTAGGGAGCAACAACTGTAACCATATAAATATTAATTCGATTAGCTTGCACACGGAATGGTTTAATGCGACTATATTTACCACTCATCAATAAATGAGATCCCTGTGTATTGCAAAATATAGTTACAGAATTCATCCTAGCGAGTTTTCATCAGTCTAAAGAATATTTGCAATAAAAAAAGATTTTCATGGCGCCCGACAAACTTGTTGATGGAAACTACCCTTCCACGTGGCCCCGGTAAAATTCATGAAGTGATTCTTGTTAATTTTAGAATTGAAAACGATAAATTTTTGTCAGGCTCTTGATTCAGAAACCTCCACCAAGTATTCCTATCTTATACCCAGTCTGCAGCCTGCAGTCCACATTTTATACCTAGCTATGTCCATGTTTTATACCCGCAGTCCGTATTTTCCAGTCCACGTTTTATACCTAGTCCATACTTTATACCCAGTCCGCAGTCCGCAGTCCTGGTTTTATACTGACCGAATTTCTGCTAAACAGATTTCATTTGAATGGTCTCATATAGGATTTCCTACAGACTCAAAAGTTAGAAGCATCTCCCATGACTCCAATATTCACTCTGGCAGTGAAATTGTTATAAGGTCCCTCTGTGGAGGGTCATTACCAGGGAGCTTAATTATGCAACCATGATGGTAATGGCAACAGAAAGATTACTTAAAACTGAGTTCTTGCTGTTTAAAACTTCACCACTATTATTCCATCTCTTTAAATTGTCAAATCAGGCTTGGGAAATTTTCTGGGGGTTTCCTAAGGACTGTCTCCAATTTCAGAAGTTCACATTTTCTATCATAATATTTAAGCATAAATTAGCCAATTTCACATTGTAGTTGTGCTTTGATGGCAAAGAAATGTTTTAAGAAGTGTGAAGCATTGCAGCATTGTAAAGTTTACTTGTTAAAGCCATTGCTTTTTTGACATTCTTGCATTGCTGTCACTATTGTTATGGGTTGCATTAACTCCTTTTATGAAATTTTGAGGAGAGGAGGTCCTCAAATGCTAAAATGGGTAATTCCAGAGAATATCCATATACCATACCAAGGATGGCTTCCATATTTTAACCCCACCCCTTGCCCTCAGAATCTCCAAAATGGGTTATCCCCCATGCACTCAGAATTCCATATTTTCATCAACCCCTTTTAATTCCATCAGTGTTTGTAAATATACCCAATTTGGCGTATTTTACACCAAAATATTTCAAATGACTCCACTTCTGTACTGAAGTACAGCTGCATGGTAATACAGAGGGAGGGAATTCTGGAATGAAAATTTAAAAAAATAGATTTTTTCTCCTTACCGCTGTTCGACAGATACAATTAACCTCCATTAATTTACATTGCCGCAAACTGGTACAGAACATTGAAATAAGAATGTCTTGTTATGAATGTGTGTACACTTGGAAGATATTACGGGTGAGTTTATCGTTGTTTCTGCGGATCTTGAATTTGAGCTTTCATGGTATAGCAGTAGCTGTCAATCCCAGGAGCCTCAAAAAATTGAAATGGCATCCTCAGTTAAAAAACCATGTTTCACATTGAATGCATGGACAAAATAATTTCTGAAGCTGTTTTCACAAGAGAGAAAAATTGTTTTTGAGCATTAATTTAAGGCCTCTGAATGAGGCACATGTTCTCTAGGTGAACACAAACACTTGCCTGATTGATAGATGCTTGCCTTCTGTTGCCCTGTATCCTGCTTCCACGGTCGACAGCAGTGTTGTCAGTTCCCACTTTATTGAACTGATTTTAAAAGTCCATGAAATAAGTGCGTCCCCAGTGGAAATTCAAGATCTTAAACCACTTCTTGCCTTTGGAATTCCAGTCATAAGTATCTGGCTCCCCATGTTTTAGCGGCTAAACTGGATTTTCCATATGGGTGGAGAGTTCTAACTATTGAGTTAGGAGAGTACTAATGTTGTTAACTTAGAGTGTTTTAATGTTTAATTTTTAGGTTGATCGCATCACGGAAACAACAGGTACGTTAAGCATGTGGTATTAATAAGAAAGATAAAATAGTTCTCAGGTTTCATGTTATTTTTACCATAAATTCTCTGCAGTCTTTTTTATTATTGGTACCCACACATAGTTGTACATGTATGTTAGTTTTGATTATAAACATTCATGGCAGAGTACAACGATGAGTAAGAAAAATTTTGTGCTAGTGATTCATTCTTCAAAATTTAATAGTGGGCATGAATCATTTATAGCTCATCATGAAAAGTTAAACCAACAGATTTAAGGCTACTATTACCAGAAAAAGAGCGAGAGAGAGAGAGAGATATGTTAATTGTCTGAATAATAATAAAATTATCAATATTAAAAGCAGTTTTTGAGTTACTTGTAACTTACTGACATTGTAAAGGTCAGCCCAGCTAAGAGAAGGTACAGTTTTCAGAAATTGTCAGCTGAACAGCACTTGCTGCCATGCACTAACTTGTAGTTCCTTGGAATTACTTGTGCTTTAGACTTCTGCATGCAGAGAATTCCGAAATGAGAAGTACCGGTAAATGTACTTAGGTACAACAGGATCCAGGATTTTTTTAAGCTGTTTGGAACTTATTTATACTTAATTAATTAGATATTATGATTTCTTTATTATTATTTCATTGTAAAATGCAAGGGTATATTACTCCAGTAAAATAATTATTGCAAAATCAATTCATAAACATCCACATTTATATACTCTTTTTATTTCTTATAGATTGATGAAATTTCCCAGTTATACCTTTATGAGCAAAAGATGAGAGAAGGTGCAGGAAATTATCTGTCTGATTTAGTAACATTTAATTTATTTGTTAATTTCCTTGGCTTTTATTAAAGATGTTGGCTTCAAATTACACGTATTTGGTAAAGTTGGGAGTTTCATTGAATCTCACCGTTCATCTGTATTGGGATGGTACGAGTGAGGGTCAAGATACTAATATTTTTAAGAATCACCAATTAATTTGAAATGATCAGCATATATATCCAGCATATTTAAGTTCCTTTTATATACTGACATAACTTACAAATTATTACAAATTTTTCACTTCTTTCGCCTTTTTTTCTCCTCACGCATTTTTGCATTATTTTTATCACTTTTTCTTTTCCTTTTCTACACTTGCACGTTCAGCCTTGTCTATTTTTATCCTATTTAATGATTATTTTCTGTGTTATAAAGAAATTGTATGTACTATTAATAGGTAAAATGTCTTGCCGAGGCCATTATTTTGTTTAATAATTAAGTCATATACAGGGATTACAAATTTCTCCCTTCCTTTGGAGTCACTTTGACTCCTTTTTGGCAACTTTTGGAGTCACTTTTGAAAATGTTGATTCAGAGAATTTAACAAAGCTTCATTTTTGTGAAAAGCAAGAAAACTGAATGTTATGCTGCCATACTTTAGTTTTACTGACTATGGATTTGTCACAAATACACCAACTTTCATTTTGTCTTTCCCTGTACATGCATCTAATCTGATATTAGTATAGAAAATGTCTATTTTGATAAGTTCATAGCCATATCAAAGTACTGTTACCAATCTCAAGTGTCAACAATGTCGGATTGTATTACCAATGATAAGATGTTTTTTTTTTGAAGATGAAGACTCTATTTTGAACATTGTGGAAGGCAGATTGTAACTTTATACAACTATTACATGAAGAATACAAATGAAGGACAACTGTTGATCAGCAAGTTTCCAAAATGGCAGCAAAAACTAGCAGGCTCCAATATGAACACAAAAAAGCTGTAGAAAAACTTCATTTAGCAAGGAAATGATACCACAAGGCTGCGACTTCCTTCAATCTTCTATGGTTTCATTTAAGGAATCTATAACAATGTTTAAATTTTGCCCAGCAGATTTTAACATTTTACTCAGTAATTAACTATATATATTGGAGTCAAGATGACTTCTTGTAGGAAATTTTCGGATTCATGGATAAATTTTTGGTGTAAAATACGCCTTATTTGGCGTATATGTAATCCCTGCATATGTTTTTAAAGGTGGTCCTTTTCATTAGCCTTATGGGCCTTCATGGGCTACCTTGCCTCATACTTTCTGAATTTTATGTATAATATTTAATTTAAATGTGGCCAAAAAATGGTAATAAAACAATGATAATAAAAATACTATTGTTAAATGGTTTGTTTTGATTGGCAGGCTCACGTAATCTACTGAATGCATTGACATATCAAGGCTCTAAAGGAGGGCAAGAGAAGTGTCGATCAAGCATCACTTCATGTACTGAAGTAAGAAAACAGTTACCTAATGTTATTTGTCACGACACCATCCCATATCAATAGCCAACATTTGCATTGGCAGAGGACTTTAACCAAAATAATAGTATTATTATAGCTCCCCAAAGGAGCATGTTAGATAGATTGTTATATTTTTTGATTAAGTTTGTTTTTTACGTTACTTATTATGGTCTTCTTAACATTGCAGAAAATGTGTGCTATTGAAGAAGAGCTTGAAACCAAATTAGGAGTTTTCAAGTTTACATTAAATGGTATGATTTGTACAACCTGACTCATTAAATATATCATATATTGATACATGTATATAGCTGACATTGGAACATAATTATTTCAGTTGTCTAATTTTTCTTAATGAGGGACTTTATTGTAATAGCGTCGCGCACAAATTCTAAAAATAGATTTGGTCTCATGAGACCCCCCGCGTGACTCAGACAAACATTGCAGTCGGCCATAAGCAAATGTATGCGAGAGAACGTCAATACGTGAAGAAAACGTGAAAAGTTACGTAAATCGGAGTGTATGCTTTCTCAAAGGGCCAAGAATGGTTAGTACAAAGCACTGCTGTCATGGTGAGTGCAAAACGGACTCAAGGTATCCTTAACATTGGCCAAAATCGCTCTTAGAGCTGGAGGAATTGGGGAAGAAAGTCTTCCTAATGACGTGGTGCTGGCTGACCGTGGCTTTACAGTGAGGGAGCTTTTAACTCCTCTACAAGTCGAACTAAGAATCCCTTCATTTTTGAAAGGCAGAGGAAGTCTTACTGCTGCGGAAGAACTAGAAACTCGTCATATTGCAAAAGCTCGCATTCATGTGGAACGGTTCAATGAACGTCTTAAGCAGTTTAAACTTGTGGGAAGGAAAATTCCCTTAACTTTGGCACCCCTTGCAACCCAGATGGTAGTTGTGGCGGCAAGTCTTGTTAACTTCCAGGACACTCTGTGTGAGTAGAGGTTTATTTTAAATCATAAAGATTTCATCATTTCATGGCAATCAAATTTGCAACACATCTTTCGAGTTTGCACCCAAATGTCTGATACAAAATCACTGTTTTTTCTCATGAGCCAGTCTTCTAGTATTATTTTTTACTCTATTATTCCCATGTTTTATTTTTATCACAACAAGATAGATAGAGGGGAAAGCATGCTCAGTCATGGTTGCAGGGAGCAAACTTGATTGACTTCCTTGAATGGTGTGATACCTGTGTACAAACTCAAATGGTGTACACTTGATTTGGTGTGAAACCTTTAGCCTTCTTCGTATCCAGTATTAATCAACATTTCTGTCAATTATGAGGTCACAAGAGGACACCACTTGATTTATGTAGTTTGTGACTTGGTTAGTGCTCAGGATAATATGTACCAAACACTAATATTGGCTAAGGCATGCAAAGAAATGTAGGTTGGGTTTAGAACCAATGCATGTTGACCCAATTAATGGCTGTGACACAAACTATAATTTTAACCACCTTTTATTAAAATATACTGGGTCTGTTGATCCAAGACTTAAAAAATTATTTCATTGATATTCATTAATATGAAAGATGAAAGTAGACATGGGTTAGTTCGTTTTGTTTAAACAAATGTGTGGCCTTGGCCTTTGGCACAGGTTGATATTGAGTACCATGCAGCTCTCTATAATTTCCAAAATGATTTGTTGTGAAAACAATAGATAAGGGTTTTTGATACCAAAAACTGTGTGGCTAGGTTCTAAATAATTGTGCGCAAACATTAACTGAAATGGCGTGGTTCCTTTTCGGGTTTTGGAACCATCTGGTATTCCTTAATCTTACTTTTTGTCTTGGATTACAATAGTTTGTTGCGAAAAATTAGTTGTTGTCCTACAATTATTGTATGAAAAACAAGCTGAGTATTGAACCACAAGAGACACAATTTTGGAAATATACAATGGGGTATGAGAATAAACTTGCTCAACGGGAATCACTATTGGTCATGAACTGTTTCTACTGGTACATGTATGTATTCATTCAATGTTCTGTCTCTAATGAGGGCAATTATTCCAAGTGTAAATTAATTATTGCTCCTATGAGAAAGGGTTCTGATCTAAGCTGTACAGATTTCCCAATTCCCTGATCAGACAATGATATATCATCGCTGCTGAAGTAAAGTATTACTAGCTGTTATTGTACTTTATTAGACTAACAGTTCTTTACAAAGTAGTTTAACTTAGAAGAAAGATAACAGAACAAATAAAATTTGAAAATCTATTTGGATTAGCTAGTTTAAATTGTTTTAAAACAAACAATTTCACAATTCCTTGCTGTTTATTCTTCTCTTCATTATTAAGTCTAAGAACTTCCATCATGAGCATGTTCCATTTAAATCTTTATATATATAATTATATATACAATCTTGTTTTGTAAATAAAAATCAACAGAATAATTAAATGGTTACTATTTTGAAACTTAAACAACAGTCTAATATCATCTATGTACATTTTATTTCTTGGACATTTTCTCCCTTCCCCCTTCATGTCATCTAAACACTGGGTAGTGTGTTTCAAAACTTTTCTGTAAAAGGTTGGAATTGTGGAAAAACAATCTGTGCTACAACTATGTGGTATAGATAGTAAAAATATTTCTCTGTAGTCTTTTTTGAACTTATGATCAAAACAAGTGAAATACAATTTTGAAAAATAAAAACAAAATTTAAAAAATTCATTTGTTAGAAATTTTTTATGTTTTAAAACCAAGGAGACCTGGGTCAGTGCTCTTCTTGGCAAAACTAAAATCTGCCTGGTACTCCTTTGTTTTTCCTTTTGTTTTAATATTTCTTTCCCTTTTATGTGAGGGGTGGGGGGGGGGGGGGTTGTTATTTCAAGCATGTTCCCATCTTCAAATAAACAGTGAGAGGTAATATCAAAAATTTTCTCTTATGCAGTCTGCCACATTTAGATCTGTACCCTGAAATGGACCACTTTGTCAATGTCAAGCAACATCAATTTTGTATTTTCACACAGCGTAAAAAACCCTCGAGGATCAAATATTTGTTGTGCCGAAAATAGGAACAGTGTACATCTACAATGTTCCTAAGCAATCCAGAGAAAAGTCTGGCAGGGGACAAAAATTTAAGCTGCCAGGTTGATTTTGTTGTTTGATTAAAAAAAGGAATAGCATGACATTGTCAAATGGGCCCATTACAAAGTAACAGACCTAAACACAGTAAACTAAATAGGTCAAAGTATACCCCAGAGGCGTCATTAAAGATTGTGGGAGAAAACAAGATACCAGAACCCTCCCTTCTGTACTCCTTCAAGCCATCATACAGGTAAGGCAGTCATCGTGTCCATAAGGTCGTGAACAAACCCCGAATTAACGTACTTTCTTCCGTTTTTCAACGGTCTATCAGTCATATGTCCAAGCCCTACGTCTTCTTCTTCGTTCTCATTTACATTTCGGATTGATTCCATGACATAGTAATGAACATGCCCGTAGTTGAAGAGTTGCGGGATGTTACAAGATGGAAAATCTCGCCATCCCTTCGATGGAATCTCTGGAAGCGAAACCACATTACAACTTTGATCCAGGCCACAATTCTCCTTGATCACTTTCGCCGCAAACCATTTTCCTTTGTCGATACAGGATCGAGAGTGTGATGCTTTCCAGCCTTTGTACATTCCATAACACGTTTCACAAGGTTGTCACGTTTTCCGCTTAATTTTAGCCCTCTGCACTTCAGCCATTGTTATCCACAGTGTAGTTCTCTGCTTCACTTTCAAATTTCGAGCCAGGAACGCCATCATCTTGTGTGAGAACGGTCAAAGACCGAAGCGAAGTGCTTGCAAGCGACATAACTTCTATGGTTTGTTTGTCTGAGTCAAGTGGGGGGTCTCAATTTTGGTGACGTCATTTGTTCGCGACACTATTGTATACGAGAGTGAAGAATGATCATCGCAGTGAATTTTCCAATTTAAGCAATTGGAAAGAAGAAGCCTGAAAAAAATCAGGGCTTCAATGGGATTCGAACCCGTGACCTCTGCGTTACCGGTGCGTTGCTCTACCAACTGAGCTATGAAGCCACACATTGGGAGCGAGGCCAATTTATTGAGTTCATATCTCCCGTAAGGAGTGAAATGATGTGAAATAAATGAAATAATTCATTTTGAACTGCGGTTATAGTGAAGAATGATCATCGCAGTGAATTTTCCAATTTAAGCAATTGGAAAGAAGAAGCCTGAAAAAAATCAGGGCTGCGATGATCATTCTTCACTCTCATCTATAACTGCAGTTCAAAATGAATTATTTTATTTATTTCACATCACTATTGTATACTTTTGAATGTGCATAAAATAAGATAGGCTTGATGTGGGAAAAATTATCACAATGAACAAAGGAGAACTAAATACATGTAAATGTTTGCGTATGCATGCAGCCGAATTTTAATTAGATGATCACCTGAAGCATCTAAAAAATGATATATAACTATTGTGTAGTTGATGTATTGAAGGTTTCTTACCGAAGTGACTAATTAAAGACTTACTGGCATTTTTAGCTCTGTTGGCCTTTGGAAGACTTTGCAGTGGGGATGTCTATGATGTATGTATTTGAACTTCATTTTACAGTGGCCAGTTCCAGACAGTGTAATAGAAGAAATGTCTCTTGCTCTTCTTATTATTGTTTGTTGTACTCAAAGTATTTTTTTTTCTTTAGTTTAGGAATTTCTATATATTTAATCATTGTTGTCCTGACCTTTGAGTCAGAGAGGAAAATAAAAGTTAGAATGAAAATAAGATCAAACCACATTGTTTCCTTTTTCCTGTCCTTTGATGTTACATTTGTTTGTTGTTGTTGTTGTTGTTTTTGAGGTGGAATTTGGCAAGTATGAACCGCTTTTTTCATTTACTCAGGACCCCTCCTTTGGTTTAGTGTTCAATAGCTTATCTCGTTTGGGCTTTTTAATGCACTTGATGACCTCTACAGAGAGAATAGGAGGTCCATGAACAAGCTACGTATCCATTATAATAATTTTTTGTTTGCTGGTATTTTAGGTACATATTAAACATGGAAGTAACTTCAAGTGGAAGGCAAGGTGCAAAGTCGAAAGGGAGAGGCAGAGGTGGACAGATGGTGAGGTAAGGAACAAAAGTGATTAATATAAATAGAAATTCATAAATTATTGTTAATGTGAGCTTGGCTAGCCTGCACTGCAGACCTAGAATGCTCAAACATTGGATAGTGTTATCTATCGGACAAATCACTATCCAGCAGGCCCCGGTTGTTCAAAAGATGGATAGCGCTATCCACTGGATAAATCACTATCCAGTGCATATAGTATTAGGGAAACCAATTGCACTATCCAGTGGATAGAGATTTATCTGATGGATAGCACTATCCACCTTTTGAACAACTGGGGCCAGATAATTATGAGGGGAACAAATTGCATGTATCCATTGCAGTGTGCAAAGAAAGTACTGTCTGATAGCCCGGGGCTAGGGGATTTTGCTATCGGGCTAGTGAATTTTGTTTTTAACTTGCCAGATGGGCTAGTGATTTTTTTTTTGAGGTATTCGAATAACAGAATTAAGAACTGTGAAATCAATTCTCCTAGTCAAAAAGTTTTGGAGGCTAGTTGATATGATGTCTGGGCTAGTAAATGCTAACTTCGGCTTGCCCCAAATGGCAAGCTGGAAAAATTATTTTCTTTGCACTCTGCATTGGATAGAGTCATTTATCTGATGGATAGCACTATCTGCCTTTTGAAAACTGGGGCTAGATGTAATGTTCAGGTGAGTGATCAGAGTGCTCAGTATTTCTAACAGTAGTTATCGTTGAAACTGAAAGCAGAGGAACATTTGGGAAAGCAGAAAGGTTGAAGGTTGGGAGGGGGAATGGGGAGGGGGGAGGGGGGAGGGGAGGGGCAGATGTAATTTAACATTGGTTGGTGACTTCTGTGAAGCAGTGCTGAAATCCTTTGATCCGAAAGCCGAATTCAATAATCATTTTATTACTCTTTCAAAATAATTCCAAGTTTAAAAACAAGCTAAGACATGCTAACCTTGGTTGATGTATTAAGTTCATATCAATAATGCATGTTTATCGGGAAATTTAGGAGATTAAGGTCTGCTCAGGTCTGCAAATGTACTCCAAATAGCAGATGTTGTCCATCGAGTTGTCTTCTTGCTGTTCTTGCAATGTTTTTAGATAATATTTCGCCGTGAAACGAGTTAAATGTTCCACAACAGTTCTCCATTTTGTTCTTACTACCAGAACAATTCAACCTTGTTCCCAGGTTTTCTTGGTCAACGGTTCAATAACCTGCAACAAGGCTGCCCTTTTAATGTCATTTTGACCTCATCGGTTCAATATGACTAAATTTTTTCCAAATTTGGTCAACAGCAGCTGAAACGGGGAAATGTTTTGAACATTGAATAATAAAAGTATTGTAAATATTTTATTTAACACCTATGATATATTACCACGGCTATTAATTTAATTGTATGATAGGTACTAGCCTAGCCCATCTGACTTGGGCAATGGGCACTGTGGCAATGCTTGCATCCAAGAAAACTTTTACATCTACACCTTACTTTTTTCATCCACATTACAGTGAGCTTGTACAGCATTAATCAGACAAATACAATATCCTCTCTATTGTTTGCTTAATAGAGGTGTTCATAAAGTTAGGTTTGTTGTGAAGAAAATAATTATGGGAAGAAAAGGGTTAAGAACCCTATGATGCTATTAAAGTGACTGGTTTTCATGGCATCAGCTCCCAAAGAAAGTGCACTTCAAAACATCTTCCTAGTAAATATGTGTATGACGTTAGCCCTTATTTCATTTTTGCATGTTTTCTTTCATAGTTTACTTTGAGACCTTCCATATCTGACGACTTTACCATCCGAGTAAGTGTAACTTTAGGCTCGATAGTATAGGTCATCAGTTAATTGACACAGTTCTTTGTGTGGGAAAGAAATTCATCAGGCTTGAAATAGTCAGAAATAAGTACTTCAATCTTTAGACAAAGAGACTGTGAACAACTTTACCTGTATAAGAACAAAATCTGGCAAATTTCTTCCTCCCCCTCCCTTGTCTCACATTGCCATTTAGCTACACCTGAGTGCAGTCTCACTGGTGTTTAGTGATTTCTGGGACTTTTTGCCCAAGGCAATTACTTAATTATCACATGGCTGTAACTGAATTCAGAAACCCCTACCCTGCATGTGAGATACAATGTCTTGTTGCTTCGGCTGCTTCGTAAAAAACATTGTGAGTTGTAGACTGCTATCAAGCTAACCTGGGCGCTCTGGCAGCAGGCGAGAAAGTGACTGCAAGCTCCCCCTCATTTTTCACCCTGCCAACAGAGTGCCCCGGAAAACTCACTAGCAGGCTAAGTCAGTGGGGGAAAAGTTTGCTTTTTAAACATCCAGATCACATGGCAAGTGGAAATGTTCTTTTAGTAAATAATCTGTAGCCTGACTGTACATGCAGCTGCCCCTCAGCTCCTTTTTCTGTTTTTGATTTCATGAACTTTTCACGTCCCAAAAATTGATCAACATCAGTTTTCTTTAAACAATTCCATTACATAATCAAGAGAAAAGACTGTGAGAATTTATAAACTGAATGATCACCAAAGGGAAAACTTTTTGATTTTTTGTCAAATTCTCTCATCGAAATTCTTTAAGGAAATGCAATGGAGAATTTTTAATCTGTGGATATTGTGGTCAACTGAAGGAATAATTCCTAAAACAATAATTGTGGTGTCTCTGTTTAGGTAATTGAGATGAAGAAGATCCAAGCAAACGTGCAAATTGGGAATATTCTTTTAAGATCAAGAAATTACATAAAGACCAGACCTCAGGTTAGTATTAACCACTCTTATCATGTCTGTACAGTGCTTAAACTTTACATTGTGTTTAATAACATTTCTGTCAATTTTATCGGTTAGATTGTGTCTGTACCTCTGAACAGCACGGGTTCCATGAAACTAAAGATAACAGTGGAATGGAGGTAAGTAGCACCAGGAGACCCAGTCTCGAGTTTGCTTACTTTCACTTTGCAAAGTGGAACTGCTCACTGTGTTTGTTTTCTTCACACACTGTCTTTGACCATGTTCTCTTTAACATCTTATGAATTGAAAACCCCTAACACTGGTGTCAAGGAAATGTCTTGGAATGAAATATGAAAAATTTTGGTGCAACAGTTTGGACACTATCACCTTTCCTTTGTCCATTGATGAAGATATATTTAGCTCACTCTGGTTTTTTTTTGTTGTCTATGAATCGTTTAGTTGGGATTGTGTCTTACCGTGTGCCATAAGGATTTAGCATCTTATGTACTTGTGTCAACTACAGCATCGTTATCATTTGCTTCTATGCTTTCAGGCCATTTTCTGGAAAAGAGGAGAACACGTTACGAGCTAAGAATCAGAATTTGTTATCAGAAGTGATCTTCCTTCAACCTGCCGCTGCATCTTCTACTGACGGAATCGGAGATGGTATGTCGGTGGCATCCAGCTCTACCGGTGACAACAGGTATTAAACCGGAAACCGTTCGTTTCAATACGAACTCAAGCAGTGAAATTACACAAAAATTTCGATCACTTCAATTATAGCTTGCTCGTGAACAAGAAAAACATTTTGGATGAATATTTTTCGTTCTTTCAGCCAAGTACTTGAAACTATTTACACCTCGACTGAGTAAACTTGTATCGAAACGACTTTGTATTGAAGCGATCGGTACAATGCACCTCCATTATGTGGACACGCTGTTCTTGCAGCGACTGATTTTCCCTGGCATAACAAAACTACGTTAATGCGGCCCACTCTCTAATCAAATGTCCATTTTAATGAACAGAGCGAAGGCCAACTGAATATCTCCTTCTCTTTGAACTGTTCTGATCTCTCTCTCTTTTTTTCTTCTTTTCGTTATAGTTCTGATGTGAGCGAAAACAGCCGTGTAGAAGATCGAGTCACTGATAAACCGGGTTTACGTTCACACCAGGTGGGCAGCCCTTTGTGTAGTGTTAGTAGGTTACAAGTGTATGTTCCAAGACAGTGAACGGTTCAGTTTTAAACTAGTAACTAAAAGCAGGGTTCGTACCCGTTTTTGAACAAAAAATTCAAGGACTATCAAGGACACATTTCGCATATTTCAAGGACTCTATTCAATTCAAAAAGAGCCTTAATTCTATGTCTCTTTTTAGTTCTTCCACAACATAGGTAATTTTATCTCGAAGGTCTTTCTGTGTTTGCTCCTTTTCCTTTGGAGTTCTACTTAAATTATAAAGTTAGCACCGAAATTCAAGGACTTTCCAGCACTGACCGCAATTTTCAAGGACTTTCAAGGCCTTGAATTTTTATTTTAAAATTCAAGGATTTGTAAGGACTTTCAAGGTGTGTGCGAACCCTGTAAAAGGTATCAGAAAAGACAAACTTAGTTGTCAAAGAAGGCTAGTTGTTCGTCTCCAAATCTTGTCGGTGATCTAATAAGGGAGCTAAAGCTAAGGCCGTGAAAAAAGTTAGCTGAACACATTGGCACCGTATTGCTGTTCTTGTCTTTCCTTCTGGTTGTATCTAATAAATCCCACAAGTCTCAGTATTCTGGGTGTTTATTGCAATTTTGTTATGAGTGAGTGATGATTTCTCTGATGTTAAAACATATGAACAATTGTTTCCTAGGAGGTTGTTGAAGATGCAGCGGATTCTCCTGAGATAGCAGATAAAGCTGTTTTTTCATTGGACGTAGATGGTCTCATTTCCCAGGAATCTGAGGAGTTTCGGCATGCAACTTCTTTGGATAGTGCCCTGCAGCATCTTATCCCTACTCTTCAATCCAACAAAGGTTTGATTATTTAATAGACAAATAAGTTGCAGTTTGAGTTGCACCATTAGCACTGTATGTCAAGGCACCCAACTAGACTGTTCACAGTCCCCTATTTTTCCGTGGGATCGTTGAGATCGAGCGCGTCTTACCGGTACATCTGAAAATCAAGATGGCCGCTATTAACGGTAAGACGCGCTCGATCTCAACGATCCCACGGAAAAATAGGGGACTGTGAACAGTCTAGCACCCAACCCGCTCTGGCCACTTGCTGTATTTGTTCTCGGTCGTCCCGAGTTCAAATCCTCGGCCACGCTTGTAAATAGCCAACTGGTTGCCAGTTGGGGTTTTTAATCCTGTTAAGTTGCATTTGTATTATTTGTTTCTAAGTATTTGAGTGGAGTGCCTTTTTTTTAAAGTTGTGGTGAAAAACGTTCTTATCGTTTTGTTAATGAGCTATACCACTCTTCTCTGTCTGTCGTTGCATTCACTTGGAGCTTGGACTTGCTCTGCTTTCATTCTTAACCCATTCAGTTCACAACTTACTGAACTGCCCGTTGGAGCCACTTCCCTAGTGAATTAATTAACTGGTGACGTTTGAAAGCTATTGCATGGGCAACCTTGACTTGTCACTTTGCACAAGTTACGTAATAATAATGGTCTTTATAAGATATGTAGTATCTATCTTATAAAGATCATTATCATGATGTAATTTTTGCATAAGAAAAAAGATGCAATCGCATTAAACCATACACAGCTGAGCGAGATTTTGTGAAACAAGCCGGGAAAAACCTAAAAGAAAATCATTTAATTCTGACCATAAACTTATTTCACTTAAAATTGTAGTGAATGCCCAGCATGAGCCGAAAAGGGGCGGAGGGAGAGAAGTAGGTATTAGGCTTCAGTTCTGTCCATTTGCGCTGGAACTTAGTGCCGCCGGGTCGAGCCGATTTCTGGCCAGCGGACGGCTAGAAATGCCGCGGCGAATGGGTTACAATAAGAGAACTGATTCTTGTAATATACTCGTCCTAGACTCGTAACGCACCCATGTTCCATGTCTGGGATTGCTTTGTATTTCGCAACATATCAAATGAGGATACAAGGTTTGTTCTGTTTGATTTGCAGATCAGTTCCCTGAACTTCACGGTCTTATTACAAACTTGGAGAAACTGGAGGAGCTTGTTAAGGTACGAGGAATTCACTGTGGCATCTGATCCTCAGAGAGCCATTATCACCTGTAAAGTTAGTTGAGAGAGTACATCCCAAAGGAACGAAAGAAGATAGATGCTCTCCCCCTTTCTCTTCCCCTACCCCTACCCATATGCCTGCCAGCTTTGCTAGTGAGGTTGGAGGGGAGGTGTCTGCTGCAATATTTTCGCCAAATATAGTGACCCCACTGGATGAAAGCATCTCACGACTGTTGTCACCATTTGTCAGTCTTCGTCTTCAATTTTCCTTACTAAAAGAGCTGTGTCATGGTATTAACAATCTTTTTAAAACGCTAAAACGTGTCTTCGCATCAATTGAATTTCACAAATAATGATCCAGTTTTGTTATTTGAGAGTACAGTACATTAAGACGTCGGTTCCGTTGAAACTGTCTCCTGTTGTTTGTTGCTACGGATGGCACGCTAAGGATGGGCATGGAATGAGACATATATGTATTTCTTGAAGTTATGCTACTGTATGTTTGCAAAAATCACCAAAAAATAATCATGGTTGGCAGTCTCTGATGAAATTTGCTTGATACCTTCTTTATAACCCTACAGTAGCATCATGTGTGTCGCACGGTAAAGGCACTATAAGTAATAGAAACCTTTAGATTCGAAAACGGCGACGACTACAAGATTTGAAAGTTTTGTCGCGTCTTCTCTAAATATAGACTTCCCGGAAAGCTTCATTTTACCATTTTTCACATTTTTTCATTGTTATCTTTAGATCTCTATAGTGAGGGAAGAGGTTACACGCTCTCCCGATCGCAAAATGATAAAACGTCGAACATTTGATGTCATATCTTTTCGCTACCACGACATTCGCGCGAAATCTCTCAGTAGAATGTCGACGGCTACCACATTTTCCCGCCAAAATGACGCTGGCCCACGCGCGTACCAGGTGATCTGTGACGTCATTGCGGGGGCCTGGGGAAAGAAATTTTAATGCCGTATCCCATAAACCAACGCGCGCACCAATTCAATTCAATTCAATCTGTTCCCGTCAGCTTTGGTTTATGGGATACGGCATTAAAATTTCTTTCCCCAGGCCCCCGCAATGACGTCACAGATCACCTGGACACTAGTTAGTATTGAGAAAATGTCGTACTCGTCTTAGAATCTAAGGTCTGTAATGACGTACGAACAGAATGGACCTTAAAAAGCAATATCCTCATGACACAGCCCCTTAACTCTTTTAATCCCAAGAGTGACCAACATGAATTTTCTCCTCACCATATCATTACATTATCAAAGGAAAAGGTTATGAGATTTAATAAAGTGATCATCAATGGAAAATGCTTTGATCTTTTATCAAATTCTCTCAACTAATTCTGTAAGGACGTGTATGGAGATCAGTCTGGAGAATTGGTATATGGATATCTGGGCTTAAAAGGGTTAAAGTAAAGGACTCTGATTGGCTTAAACTGCCGTTTTGTTATAAACAAAAATGACCTGATCTTACCAGGTCGGTTGTTTTTACTCATGGACTTATCATTTTGTCCTTACAGCGATGTTCGTTATCAAGGTCTTCCATGTCTCTATCAGTGGAAAGTGCACTAGAAAGCTTTGACTTTTTAGAACAGGATGTAGCAGATGAGACCGAAAGCACTCCCCGCAGTATTGCGAGCGGAGGCAGCGAATGTCACGATACAGGATACAACAGCACTGATGATTATAATAAAGACTTTGGTGTTGAGGGTGCCGCTGATACTAGCTACGTTGTAGATTTTTTTACGTCGAACAAAACTGTGGATAATCTTGTGTCTTCAACTGAAGAGAGCAGACTTGATAAAATCGATGAATATCGCTCCAGTAAGGAGTTTGAAGAGGAAAATGATCATTTCAGTGATATAAATAATCAAGACAAAGCTGATATAGACTCTTCAAATGATAGCCCGAATTGTATTACTGATATTTTTTCCTCGTCGGTATCATCAAAATCAATGCAAAGATCCGCAAGTGAAGATGATGCCGTGAAATTTAAGGAGGAAACGATTAACGAAGTGCCTTCCAACACTAGCTCTCCAAGGAAAAGGATCGAAGCTGGAGAATTGATACAAGAGAGTCCTCAACACAGTAGTTACAAAACTCGATCTTCTCGAGCTACGAGTCCTAACCTTTCGTCTTCATACGCCCCGGAGGCTACAGTGGGGAACAAGGTTTTGGATAAGGTAGGTAAAACAGCCAAGCTAGAAGAGGAAGCCAAATGGCAAATGAAAGTACAGTTGAACCGGCTAAGAGACAGTGTGATTGGTATTCTCTGTAGTCAGCGGTCGGGCCAAGTGGCCGGTTTCGAAAGCACGAACCAACTAGGAATACTTCTGTTCACTCCTGGATGGAATGCAATACCCAGTGCCCTTTTATACACCGGGTGGTGTGAGGCACTGTTAGACTTGTGACAAGACAAGTGTCTTGCCCAGGGGCGGACGCGATCATTGTGTTGTGTTCTTGGACCTCTCAATGTAGACACCAGCGCATTAATTACCATTAGGCCATCCCTCCTCCCCACAGGAGTTCGTACTCTCCTCAGCAAATATAAAATAGCTTGCAGTCGGTCCGCATGCTGCATATTGTTTTTTGTTTTTATAGGAAGTCTAACTGTATTTACGGATACGGTTTCGGATGTTTTACCAGTACCTATAAATCGGCGCTCTTGACTACAAGCTGTATGCATTTCTCTGCCTAATGTGGCATACTCGAAGTTCCGAATTGGTAAAAGTTGAGTTCAATTGAATTGCGCTAAAGAGCGTCCATTCAGGCTTACAGCATCCTTACAAGTCATTTTTCATTTACTTGTCTCGCAGGTCATCCTTTGCCATTTGCAATTTTGTGAAGAAATGGCCGGGGTATGTAAATACTTCTTCTGAAGTTATGAGAGCTTCTGTTTTCGTTAGTTTATTTGGTATTCAGTAGTCAATTATAGTTCTTCATCTTATTTTTTTAGTATCTTGGATCATTTGGACCAATGAAATTCAAGGTTTGTAAGGTTCATTGTTAGTTTTTGCTATTACCTCAGCTTGCTTCGTGTCTCTTTTCTGTTTCTCCTCTCTACCCTCTTTCCTTGTTTTTGTCTCGAATTATTAACGTATTCCTTTGTTAGTTATCATAAGCTTGTTTCATCTATTTTCAGGAAATGTCAGCTTTGTCCAAGCTCCGGCAGCAGAAAGAAGTACTAGAAAGGTTGATCCAGTTTGTGTTATCAGCCGACCTCATCAGTGACTTATCCCTTCCTCAAAGTGAGTTTTTTTTTTTACTTTAAATGCTACCGAAACCTCGCCTTAAGACCACAACCACCTCGATATTACGATGGGCCCCTTTCTTTAATTTTGGCCTTCTAAATCGGAAAAGTTGATTCATAAGGCTAGATTATCATGGCTGGTTGGTGGTTTGAGTAACAGGGTTACTCCTTACTTAGACTCTCAGTGTTAATAGCCTCGTTTTTCTAAGAGGTTAAAAAAGTTTTCAGGTGTATTGGTTAAAATTGATCATTCTATTTGGTGTACAGTACAATTGTACAGTAACCACTTCTTTGCACTTTACAATGCGGAGAAAAACTAATCATTGCGAAAATGGTTTCTTTTCTTGTTGATTCACTCATTTAGTTCCTTTGTTTTGTAGTTAACCCCCGTTTGGTATCAAATCCAATGTTGGCCTCGTTTTGGGAGAAAACCTGTCAAGGCCAGAGTTCGGTAAGTGTTCGTTCTATCTAACGTTAGCGCGCGCATTTGCCGCGAATCTGGGTCCTGTGTTGTATCGATTTGTCTAATAAAGTTCATTAGGATTAGCTCAGTAGGTAGAGGGCTTGACTGCAATGCAGGAGGTCGCGGGTTCAATTTCCAGGGCCGCACCAATACTCAGGCTCTTCAAATAACTGAGAAATGAAGATAATGCCTTTGCTCTGCAAACGGCTAGACCTTCCTGTGACCGCTATTCTACGTGGCACGTAAAATGGCGGTCCCGTCGCCAGTACAAGACGTAAAAATAGTGTTTTCGATTGGTTCCTTCATGCTAAATATCTTGACACTTGAATAAGTTGTTGTTGTTTTTTTAATTTTTAGTTAATGTTTACCACTGCTGGTCAGCTGGTCAGTGCATTTGAAGACAACTTCAAGAATCAGATAACGCAAAGTTACAACAGAGTTGTTGACATTGGTACTGTAGCTTTTCTAGTTCTTGTCTCAAAACATTTTCTTCCCTCGGCCATAGTCGCCTTGTTGTGTATTGCAGGTTACAATTAAGTAAATTTTACAGGGAAACGAAAATAGATGAGACTTCGAGGAAGGACTATAAAACCAATCCCATTCACCTTTTCCCACCTTGTCCGTGTTGAATTGGACAGAGGTTCCTACTGTGTACGTCCCTCGTTGGAGAAGCTGGCCTTGCAGCTCTTGCTAGAGTGGAGTAATTTATCTTTGGTCTGCTATGTCTCCGATTGGCTTGGGCATGAAAATTATTTTCCAGCACAATGAGAAAATTTCACTGAAGAAAAAATCTACCTCACTGTTTCTGCTTACAAGAGACTTTCGTAAAACCGAGAGATGGCAAATTCTATATAAATTTTGATTTGCCCCCTACTTCGTGATTTTATATCAATATTTACTGGCCACTGATTTTGAATTTACAGTTGAACCTCTCCACAACGGCCACTTTGGAGGCAAAAGAAAATGGCCTTTGTAGAGAGGTGGCCGCTGTGAAGGTTCGACTGTACACTTAAGACTGAGTCGGTTCTATGTTGATTGGTCCGGGGAATTTTTTGGAGGGACCCAGTCTCTTGCGCAACCGCGTACTAACCGAAAGAGGAAGCGATAGCGTGCGTGAACAATCCCAGTTCGATTTGCCTCAACGCCGACCCAACCTCTCACGTAGCCTCAAAGTGGTCATTAGCTGGCTTATTTTGGAATAGAGCGATTTTCGTATGACTTTGAAAAGTGGTTTCGGTAAGTGTTCGTTCTTTGTTTCATCAGCCAATGGATGAAAAGATCAAAACATGGCCTCTTCGTTTTCCCGCCAAAGAAACCCTAATATGGAGAAGGCATTGTTCGATTGGCCAATCGTTTTGTAGTATGACGTCAAAGCGAAGTATCGGTTGATTTCTAGAAAGTTCTCGGGCATGAAGTTTTTTCACCTGAGCGTTCGCTTAACAATGAAAAGCCAGGCGCGTTTGTCTGTCCGTTCGATAAACCAATCAAATTGCTCTATTTCCGTTCGTTTGTTGTTTCTGTTTTGTTCGCGCGCTTTCATTTCAAGGTCATACGAAAATCGCTCTAACTGTGTTTGTTTTTTTTGTTGTTGTTGTTTTGGCAGTATTTCCTGTGATTGTGGCTCGTGTTATACACCAGGATCCTGAGCTAACTGATGTTTCGTCTGAGGAGGAAGATCTTGTGACTGTCTTTCAGTTTGAACACTTCTTTATGGACTGCTGCAGGTCGGTGTTTTCCGGGCTTAATTAAGTTTGTTGGTTTCCTCATTACAAATATTTATATCTCACAGGCCAGAACCATCTAAAATGGTGTTGTAAAAAAGATGACCAGCACATGTACAAAGCTGTCTTTTAGCGTAACCGTGGCATTGTTGCTCTAAAGACGGGTGCTCTACCACCAAGCTAGGAGGTTGCGGGTTCGAATGAACATACGGGGTCTTAGAAGAACCGAGTGGTACTTTCTTTGCCCTTCAAAAGGCTAGGCATTCGAGTGGCTTGACGACCAGGTTGAATTGGCGGTCCGTCTTTGACAGGAGACGTAAAAACAGGGTTTATTTCCGTTTGTTGTTGTTTTGATTATAAAAGGAAGGTAGATGTATTTTAAACCCTCAAAAAAATCTTTTTGATCATGTTGATGAGAGGATAATAACTGAATTATTAATTTTTCTTCAGGCCGAACCTGTCCAAGTATATCAATGATGTGGCTTATGAACGTGAGTAGCTGTTGTCTTACCTTGTGCGAGCACTTTGTAATACTGCTCTTGTTTAGAGGATTGGTTTCCTGTTTGGCTAGACTATGAGAACGAGTCATGCAAAACCGTGGGTAGCGAGAAGCCAAAAAAAAAATCAGACGTTAGACAAAATGCGAAATGCGCGCGTGAGAAATAGTAGGGTCTTATACAACGCTGAAAGAATTATAACATAGGCCACGTGGCACGTTTTCCAAAGGTAAGGACCAAAGCGCCAGAGCACGTGTAGGTTGCTGCATTATATTTACGTTAGCCACGCTTGTTGTGATTCAAAGCCGTCATGCCTGATTATTGGTTATCCTTTTTTTGCTTTTTGTTGCAGTCGTGATCGGCAAACGTCTTCGTTCTCCTGAAAAGGATGCCGTTGTTGCACAGGTATTTGGAGATGGATTCGTTACAGGGGGGGCTGCTGCTTAATTGTCAGTTTTTAGAAAACTCGCTGCTTTATTGTTTGTAATACTTACGTGATTTAATCCAAAGAGACGTCCTTTTTTGTCCTTTAATTGAGACGGTTGATGTTATCCTTTGCAAGTTGTAAAGTGCATGTTTGGTGACTCCGCAATGCACATGCACCCCTTTGTACACTAATCAGGGTTTTTCTTGTCGTTTGTAGTTGAAGCAGTATACTGAGATTCCATTATCAAAGAGCAGTTTTTGTCCTGTGTTGTTTCTGTTACTGGATACTGATTTCTTCGTGTCACAGGCTGCAGGTACTCGGTTTGTGTGTTCAATGAGAAGTTACAGAGCAAAAAGTGAATAATGGCAGGAGAAAATTGTCTCTTTCTGACAGTTTTCGCGTTTCACTTGATTTAAAATAACTCATAAGAAATTGGGTTTCTGTGACTGTTTCTTATATTTCTTTATAATTGTCTTTTTTGTTCGCTAACCTTGCGGGCCATTTCAAAGTTATTAGAGTGGCACGCGGGCCGCCTCCACTTAAGTTCGTGGCCCAGTTTTTTCTTCTGTGTATTTCGCTTAACAGACATAGAAAGAAGTTGTTTCACTGAGGTGCAGGGGGCTTCTGGTAGTCCAATATTTAAAGCAATTGTACGATGGCTTTGGATTGCAGCACTGCACGATGCGATAGGTTAAAAACATATAGCTCCACGTTCTAGTCCAACCAGAGGCTGAAACCCGCTGTTTTTACCCCACACGCGTTTTCCACCTATGGCGTCATTCATGTGTGGAGCAACTCTCCTGGAGTTTTGATTAGTCTCTTAAGATTCTCTGGGATTTTCTTCGCCTCTTTTGATTGATGTAGCAATTAGTTAAGTTCTGATTGTGCCAATATCCCTGATGGTTACGTTATTTATCAACAGAGGCGTATTTGTTACATTTACAAAAGAATGGCGAGCTCAGGAGGAAGGTGTGTTTATTTGCCGGGGCCGTTAACCTTCGCAAAGACTCTTGGAATCGTTTCTGGGAACACGCTGAACAGCTATTGACCATTTTTCCCCTGTCGCCAGTAACAGTCCCAGAGGTCTTTGCGGAACGGAAGTTAACTCGTCCCAGTTTCCTCATGGTGAATGCCACCGAAGTGCATAATATTCTTCACTCTTGATAAGAGCAGTGCTTTTAGCAGCTGTTGAAAAATTTAACGGTCACTTTTTAACTATCGCAAACGAAAAATAATGCCCGGCCATAGCAATGTCTGCAGTCGCGTTATAGATCGCTGAAGTCAGACTTTTTCACGTCTGTCGTGGTCAAGCTGCTTCAAAATTTTATTTGACTTCAACTGATTGGTGTTTTAGTAGCAATATATGCATCAGTCGCAAACGCCTGGCATCGCCTCACAATGATCCCATCAATTCAAACGGAATTATCAGTGGAAAAAATTATTTCTTGTGACAGAAAAAAAAAGCGTGTTCAGTTACTTTTCTCTTAATTTCTTGCACGTTCCGAATTTATTTCAATGAATGTAAAATTCTGAATCAAAAACTGTGCCTTAAAGAAGTCAGGACTGCGTAGTAACTTCCACAAATTCAAAAAGAGTTAAATCTACCTGTTAACAGCAATTAGTACCACAGTGCACGTTAGGATTTCACTGGATTTCATCCAGAAACATAAAAGTTATAACTGTGTATCTTGATGCCCCCTTAATTTACCCTCGAGCTGAATTCTTATGCTACACCAAAAAGGTTCTAATCACCAGTGCCGGCTTTATTTACTGTCCTGCTTGCAGGCTATTGGTTTGAGCATTGAAGCCCTTGAAGAATTAGAGGAAAAACTACGGCAAGGAGCATGCGTAGCCCTCACAGTTCTTCAGGTTTGTTGACTTTCCTTTTTTTGTACCAGTACTTTCCCAACCAACGTAATAACTGTAGCTGTGTTTTTTTTACGTTTGCCTTTGGTCGGGGTTCGTACGGATCATGGAAAACCTGGAAGCAAGAAATTTAAGAATTTCATTCCCCTGGCTTGGAAGGTCATGGAATTAAATTGTCTGTCATGGAAAGTATTGAAAAATGCAGTTATATTTGGTACATTAGTTACTGTAGATTTCAAAGTGATTGAATATCGCGAACGGCACGCGTTTTTGTGGAAATCAGAGTTTGTGCCTGGTGAACTGAGGTAGGTAAAAAAAAAAACACCAAAAACAAGAATAGTTTTGAAAAGTTCATGGAAAACGGCATATAAAGTTATGGAATTTGAAGAAGTCCAAAGAAAACGAACCCTGCATGGTGAGTTTTTTATCTTCATTCGTTGGGATCTGTTCCTCTAGGTATCGTGGTGAAGTCAAGGGTTCTTCACTGTGTTACCTCAGTATGACAGGTCTTGTTAAAGTGGAGCTGTCGACCCCTGCTGAGGTTGCTCCAGTTACTCCTTATTTGGGTCTTTTTTTACGTTGCTTGCACCGTTGCCGTTACCTGCTCATTGCCGGCAGTACCTGCCCTTTGTGCGTTAAGTTAACGTGCAATAATGAAGACGTATCATTAAAGGAATTACGCTGGGGGAGGGGGTTATTTTCAATTACTTGGTCAGTTTTCGTTGACTGCGAGCTTTGAGGAACATTTTTGCTATTGACAAAATTCCCGAGCATCTTTTAACCAGTTAGGCAAGGGAGCTTAAACAACCACAACGACAACGTACAAAAACACTTGGTTTTGTGAACAAAACAACAGCTCTGCACGTCAATAACGCGTTTTAATACATTTCTGTGACGTCCACTGCACGACTACGGCGTGAAGCCTCCTAATGCGGCGTTTTATGGAGGACGTGAACATACGAGGACGAATTTTTCTTCCACTTATTTAACCTGGATAAAGTCCTGAAGAATTCAACTCCAGGAAAAATGGCTGTCATTTGACAAACAGAGCGGGTCCAAATAGACGCAGCAAAGCTTAAATGGACGTAAATACATTTTTTACCGACGTTTTCACTGCGTCGTCGTCGTCGTTACTTAAGCTCCCCATTGGCTACAGTCGATAGTACAAAGGAATATTTGACAAAGTTCTATATAGCCTTTGATTCAGTGTCTAATGTCTGCTCCTCTTGACTCGTATGCTTTCCACTACTGAGGCACCAGTGAAACCCAAAATACTGACTATACATTTGATAACCAATAGTTGTAGTCCTCCCCTAAAAACTTTTCACTGTACTCCTCTCCAGGCAAGAGATGCTGTACCGCAGTTGCTTTACCTCAGTCGATGCGATGTGCAATCTGTAAAGTTGGAGGCACGAAAGGCGCTGTCATCCTTAGGTAAGTTTTCCATTCCCTCTTTCTTTCTCCTGAACTTGTATTTGGTTGAATTTGAAATTCTTCATAGAGGTAAAATCAAATAAAAGTGGCTGATTTCTTCAGCATTGTAACCTTTGGTAAGGGAAGAAGACTTTGCATCTTGAGCTCAGGGCCCAGTTGTTCAAAGCTGGCCGATTTGTGCAGACTGGGTTCAGATTTTGGTTTAGGTTTCTTTGTCTTTTGTTGAAAGACTTTTTTCGGAGAAGTTTCTTTATACTGGAAAGTTGTAGACAAAAAGAATAAAACTGGATTCGCTTTTTAACGTTATATATGTGAACTCTATTTTCCTACTCTTTTCTTTACCCCGCATTTAACAGCCGGGCCGTGATGATTTCCGTTTTTGTTTTTTGCGGTAGGTGAGGAAGGCGAAGATGCGTTAAGACAATCAGAGATGTCCACAAATGAGATAACTGCGTTGATGTTCTGAAGGAATTGTTCCAGTGATCTATCGGTGTGCTATGAAGAGAACAAGCAGCGAGCAGAACAATTTTAAAGTGACTATGAAATGATAAACACGCTGATACCGTAAACTGTGTGATGACCTTGCGCGAAAGTCAACGCGAAATTCGGAACGACACTGTAAAGAAAAACAAAAAACAATAGCCTTCTTGTAGGCTAGGTACGGAGTATTTGGATGCCAGTATTATTTATCAACATAATATTACTTCAGCCCTTTTAAAAATATTACTTCAGGAACCTTCAATCTATTTCGTACTGTAGCAGGCTGACTGCTTTGTGAGGTTGCTGTCACTTGATTTTAGCGATTAGTTTTTCACCCCATTTAGTTCAATTATCTCTCCAGTGAAGAATGGTTCGCTAGGTATAAGAATGTTAAATTTAAAGGTGGTTTATTATCTGTAACAAATGTATTGACGTTGAAGAAGGGAAGCAAAAGCATCTGTTTCAGTAATAAGCCCACTCAGCCCTAAGGGCTGTTTGCCGGTTTTATCTGATAACAGATTAGGTCCATAAAGTAGGGGTAAGCGACTTGGTGATCTTCGTGAAACTATCAAATCGAAAGTTAGAATGTTGACAGTGGCAAAACGCGACGACAGTCAGGCGAAGAGAGCACAGGGAGAGAGGGTCCTGTCCGCATTGTCACACGTATCAACTCGCCTGTTTGCCGAGTCAAATACAAGAAACAGATGACTGTGAAAAGTCTAATTTAAGCCAGGTAGAAATGCAACAGTTTTAGGAGCAGGATAATGCCTTCCAAAAAGCTTGTTTTAAGTAACCGATGGCTATGTAGGATAAACGCGTATCACGGGGAGGGGAACGTAATAGAGGAGTAATATAAGTAGTAAGGGAAAATCGTTTTCACTGCCAGGGCCTTCGGTCTTCAGTCACACGGGTAGCGATGTTACGGTTGGGGTATTAGGCACCGTAACATCGGACGACGGCGGTGGCAAAGAGAACGTCAAAAAATCAATAGCTTCGATAAGCAAAACAACTCCTGTACGTGTAGCACACGTTTTTTTTTTAATATTTCTTTGCTGTTACTGTACGACTACCAGGTGAAAATGCCTATTCCACGTTTTATGAAGCTGAGGACGTGGTTCTTGTGAGGAATTCAACAACATTTGATGCAGTAAGTGAGTTGGACTAATCAAAATGAAAGAAAAGTCCGCGAATTCACTTTTTAAGCGACGACGTTTTCGTCTCCGTCGCCGTCGTCAGATCTTAATTAAGGTGTACACTGCAGTGGACCCCGTTAATGCGACCACCGTTGGGCCGTAAAATCCTGGTCGTAATAACGAGCTGGCCGTATAATGGAGGTCTCCAAAATGATAAAATGGCCCTGTGTTTTTTACGTTTGGGTCGAAAGAATTGGGCCTTTTTATAAACCTGGTGGTCGTACAGCGGCCTTCCATTGTCAAACTCTCTCCCTGTGCTACATTAAGGAGAAGTGCAAGACAAGACAGCGTTTGCAGTATCATACTGGGGTAAATTAGAACTTACCAACGCCATAACGATTTAACTACATGCTGGAATTATTAAAGAATTAGAATGAATGATCAGAGACGTGGGTAGCATGTCAAGAAATTTTTGTACAGAATTTGAAATACATTATCAAAGTTTTGCTTTGAACAGAAATGTTTTGAAGCTGAAGGCTTCAACATAAGCATCAATAATAACAGAGTATTTAAATTTATATTGACTCACAATATTTGTAACATAAAGTGGATTTTGTAAAGATACATGATCGTAAATTATTTGTGTTTCTAGCCTTCTTCCCAGCTACTGTTACCAAGTAAAGTTTCATTGCAAATCGCTTATTAGTCGTCGATGAATGACCATGCATTGTCTGTGTGAGAGATGCTTGCCGCAAATTTATGTCGCTAATTTTGTGACATGAAATAATCATTTGTTCACGAACGTGAGATAAAGGAATTAAGAGATATTTAGGGTTCGCACAGAGTCTTGAACTCTTAAAATAGTCTTGAAATTTGCTCAGCAATTTTCCAGTACTGGAAAAGCACAGAAAATAGAGATAAAGTCTTGAAAAGTGGTAAAAAGTCTTGATTTTTTTTTAAGGGTACAAGTGCTTTATGTGTGAAATTTTTTTCGTTTTGGTCTTATCTTATTCAATCTCGTCCATACGTTTGCAGCGCATCATAAAAAAGCTTTGTCCTGCGTTTGGTAAGGTCTCTATTGATCACCTATTTGATAACTGACCTTGAGCCTGGAAAAAGAAATTACTATTTTGGATAAAGTCTGGAAAAAGTCTTAATTTCGGATCCGAAAATCTGTACGAACCTTGGATATTGAGTCTCCGCGCGACAGGATTCGAACCTAGGACCTCCTAAACACCGGGATGGCGCTCTATCCATATCATGACTAGTTTCATAGAAAATGACACATAAATACTGCGATTGTAAAGGTTTGCACCGTTTTCGGGCGTAACAAAACCAAATCGAAGTTTGGTCGTTGAGAGTAAAGCGAGAGTTGAATTTGTGAATAGTTTAAACTAGGCCGTTTGGTTTGGTGGTCTTTAAAATGTAGAACCCAACCCAAACCTACCCTCAACCGCGTTTTTATGCCTCTTTGCAAACTACCCCAGAAGAAGTGAATAGTGCTTGATGCTTTTATGCGGGAAGCGTCGAGGTATCCGGTCTTGCACTATATGCACCGCAGGTTACCCAAGCTCGAAATATGACTATCGGCACTATTGCGTAACGTTGACAATATAAGGCGTTGTATGAGAGAAAAACAATTGTTTCTGTATCCTATACGATGTAAAATGAATTAAACAAAAATCGGCTAACCTTGCTTAAGTTATGTGTTTATGTGTTTCTTAGCTTCTTTCCTGTGTGGTTTCGGATGCGATTTATGGCCATTTAGTGGGTATTAGTGGAATCGGTGTGCGGCTCTTTGTAATCATAGTCCGTTTACAGAAAAGCCCATCAAACGGCCATAAATCGGCCCATGGACCACACAGGAGAGGCGTAACACACATTTTATGTAGGGAAGCTGTTTTTTTATTGAAATCCTTTCATTTTCGTAGGTTACAGAAACGATAGGTTTTTCCCCCATACAAATCCGGCTTGTATTTCGAATGTTACGCAACAATGCCGATGCTCGCCGATGCTCATATTTCGAGCTTGGGTTACCTGATGCACCGACCCTGGAAAGGTAGTCGTTTTAGTATTTGCCATAGGCTCCTGTATTCACCATTTTTACGTTGTGTAGGACTCACATGATTTGTTCTACTAGTAACAACAATGAACTCCGCGTTCTTTTTTATCTTTCTTTTTCAGCTTACTATTTTTCGTTTTTTGCCGTTTCAATAATGACTAAGGCATTGATTATAGCGGAGCGCCGCGCGTGGCCGAACCCCTAGAGCCTGAATTGTGGTAATCTACCCACACCGAACGAGCGACCGTCCGTCTGCGCCACAGGCATACCAAGGTAAATTAACTCAATCAACAGGTATGGCAACCCAAATGCAACTCAAGGTTTTATTTGGAAGGACATTAAAAATCACATGGCTGCCCGAGCTTTTAGGAAGTTAAAATACTCACATGTTCTTAAGAAGAAGATGTTTATGTTTTGCTTGGCGAAATCCAGAAAACTTGTTTTTTAGTGAAGACGACTCTTATCCTACTTAAACTTATATTCATTTATGAACAATGGCTGGTCATTACAGCCTCTTGAGAAGACCTGGCAGCAGTTGTTTTTGTGAGTAATAAATTTATATCTTCTTGTGTAATCTGACTTGTTGTTGCAAGAGAAATTTTTCTGCTTCAGTCGGATTATCATTGCGGATTGTTCGGCGACAACAAAAGAGCACAATTTTTCGCTATTGAGCTTACTTTACAATCATGAACTTGTTTTGTAAAGGATAAACAAACATTAACAACGGAGGACACTTTATACAAATTGAATTATTTCCGATAGACCAATTTGTGGTCTTTTTTCCTCTTAAATGTCAGTCTTTACGGCAGACTTTTCAACGAATCATTCAGGCACTATTATTTGCGAAACACCTTCGCCGCTTTTGCTCTTGGTTTGAGTGGCTAGAACAAAGCTAAATTCCAAAACAAATCTAGAACGTTTTTCATCAATGCCGTCGATTTTTGGGTACTTAGGAAAAGAGATGAAAAACACAGCTGAACACGTCATCCTGAAAAAAAATCTTTATTTACGCACGGGCGTAAAAAATCTATATATTAATTATTATTATTATTTCTTAGGCTCTAAGGAAAAAGACTATAGACTCCATAGCTTTTTGATGGCATATGGCATGCAAAAAGCCATGAATATGCAAAAAAGGTTAGTGAAGCGTTAATTCATTGCACGATACATAACCTACAGGGGAAAAACTTCACAACAACAAAGCCTCATTGTAGAAGCCTTATTGATCATCATCTTAAGCTGATGCAGCAAGATCTCCTGTACCGTTCTGTGCACGAAAGATATCACTTCTTCTCCTTGACTCTACGAAGGTGTTTTATTCCAGCCTCCGAGGACGGACTTTTCAATTCGAACTTTAGAACTTAATTTGATACAGTTCTAGCCAGATTAGTGTTCGGCGGATAAGTTGAACAAGTAATTAGGGCGCCGAATATAATGCAAAAATTATGTTTACCACAATTATACTTAGCTTAGAGGCTAATAGCTTCTAAAACTCTCATTATAACTACTTACTGGCACTTTGTGAGAAGATATGAACACACTGTAAATAACACCAACCCCATTTTTTGCAGCTGTGTGAACATTGAATATCGAGACAATTTTTTATCGCCGTGAGATCACTCACTTCAAGTGTTCAATTTGTAGATTTACGCCAACTTTGTATGAAAATCACATAACTACGATTCTGATTGCGTCTTAAAAACATACACTGTTGCAGCTACACTAACTTGGTCTATTGTTTCTCGTCGTTTAAAACTAAAACTACGAAATCGTTATTAAATGGTTACATTTATACCTGGATTTTTGAAAACTCATTCAATTGAACGCCGATTAAAAGCCTATCTGACGCCGGGAAGTAAGTTAATGGCCCCTAAGCTAGAAGCATCCCAACGACTCCAAATTTAAAATGACGCAAATTTTAGAACATTTATTTAGTAAACCGACTTCGCGAAGTTTCAAACCGGTGTCATTTCAGTCTACAAGTTTTTAAGTTGAGTGAATTGCAGCGAAAGAGTGCTTGGATAAGGCTTACATAACAACTTAAATAGTTAGCAAAACACTGCTTTTTTCGCGGTTCGATAAACAACAGGTTTCGCATGGAATAGACAACAAACTGAATGAAACGTAGTGCACAATTTATCACTTTCTTATCTGCAAAAGCGGCCTATGGTTGAATGCCAATCGAGCCCGCTGAAACTAGACCTAGATCCAATTTTCCTGAGTCGAGAGTCGCTTTTCTAAGGTGCAATCAGCTGAGCTAAACACCGACGAATCAATATTAAAGGCTGGCACAGAATATTTTGGCCAAACCGCAGTTCAACCACGCGATCACATACCGTAAAATTCCGAAAATAAGCCCCGGGGCTATTTTTGGAGGAGCTTATCTTCGGAGGGGAATTTGCGTTTCAAAATCGATTGGGCTAGTTTATAGTTGGAAGGAAATTTACCGTTTTTGCTTTGTTTTACTTTGTATTTGAGGGCAATCTGCAAGTACAAGCCCCCCAGGGGAGGGGCTTATATTCGGAGGGGCGACATAACGGAGGGTTTTTTGCGTTACGAGTTTGGGGGGGGGGGGGGTTCTATTTGGAGGGGCTTATACAAGGAGGGGTTTATTTTCGGAATTTTACGGTACCTGTCAACACCATGCGGAAATCACACAATCACATACTTTCGCAACACTGGTAAGACAATCCACAACCACGCATAATCTTCTCACGTTTAACATAAGCGACATATCATCGAATCTCGAGGGGACTTTCTCTTACACTCGTCTTATTCAAGTTCCCGGATGTAAAGTCACACGGGCGGCGGATCACCTTAGCCTTGTTTTCACAACAGAAAAAAATATATATATTGGCCCGGGTCAAAGTTCACCTGCAATTTTGCTCTCACCTAATTCATTTGACTCCTAATAGCCTGTTCCCGAGGCTAAAGACTTTACCTTTCTGTCCCAGCCCGGATCAGGGTGATTGATCCGTTTAGCCAAATGAAACAAGAATATATTACGATATTGGCAAACAACACAGTAAACAAGCTATTAGACAGGAGAAGTTAAGAAAAATTACAAAATGTTTGCCAACCCGGTTTTCATAACTCATAAGGTATATTTAAATTACAAATTTTGACATTGAATTATTGTTTAATGTTTAAAACCATGGCCCACGGAGCAGTTTTTACAGTGCGGGGCTCCGTGACCACCTCTCTTGAAGTAGTGGTAGGAGGGGGAGGGGTGGTCAAATTTGTCTGTTATCTCTTTGTGGCTGTTTAGAACCCGGGGGGGGTTACTGCTAAACATGGTCTATATTGGTATGTACCGCTGTGAAGGGTATGGTTTTCAAGCAGTTTACTCGGGATAGGGTATATAAATCGGTCAGGAAGTTTGGGTCTAGAGTAGGGTATCATTTTCAATTCCAGGTAACAGATCAATTTAAAATGTCAGCAAAACCACAGAAACAAGCCAATGAATGGTGCCGGATCTCCCAGTTGTAGACCTGGATCAGTATAATTAAACTTGTAGAAAAATATAAAACGGCAAACTGATCCTTACGGCAAGGCGATGGAGAAGTAAACAAAAGAACAAACTCAAAATTTGTTTAAATATATATATTTTTTGTTTTATTCTTTTGTTTACTTCTTCATCGCCTTGCCGTAAGGATCAGTTTGCCGTTTTATATTTTTCCAGCAGATCAATTATTGAAAGTAAAGAATGATCATCGCAGTGAATTTTCCAATTTAAGCAATTGGAAAGAAGAAGCCTGAAAAAAAAAAAAAAAAAAATCAGGGCTTCAAGGGGATTCGAACCCATGACCTCCGCGTTGCCGGTGCGTTGCTCTTACCAACTGAGCTATGAGGCCACACATTAGGAGCGAGGTCAATTTATTGAGTTCATGTTTCCCGTGAGGAGTGAAATGATGTGAAGTACATGAAATAATTCATATTTGAACTGCGTTTGTAGATGAAAGTAAAGAATGATCATCGCAGTGAATTTTCCAATTTAAGCAATTGGAAAGAAAAAGCCCTGATTTTTTTCAGCCTTCTTCTTTCCAATTGCTTAAATTGGAAAATTCACTGCGATGATCATTCTTTACTTTCATCTACAACCGCAGTTCAAATATGAATTATTTCATGTACTTCACATCAGATCAATTATTGGTTGAAGATTTTAGTCTAGACTAGGGAAACCGGGAATTGTCACTCGAAAACATCAAAAATCAAATCGGCAAGTTTGAATTTGCTCAACTCAGCCTAAAAGCTACTCTAGGATATGGGGGGATTTGGGGAGTTAAGTCCAATAATGGGTTTCAAAATTCAGCTGCATGAACTAGTTCTGGTATAGGCTATAGGTTCCAGGGTCCCAGCGGCACATCCCCTCCCAAAAATTCCTAAAGTATCCCTCCCCGGGTTTAGGACTGTCACATTACGGAATCTTTCTTAAGTCATATGCATTGTTGAACGGAGCCATGTTCATAAATTTTAAGCCGCTGATAAGCACCTTTCTCCTGCTGCACCCGATTGCACATGCAGGATTCACCAGTAGATGTTTGCAGATCATGAACTTCTCAGGTTCTTGTAACTCCTTTTATCTTGTCTAGTTTGTTATCGAGACATGTATCACAAGCATTGATCAAAATTTTAAGAAACCGTAGTTCGGTGGAGTAGTAATCAGATTTCGAGAACCTTCATCAAAAATGACTCCATTCCGCATCGTTGTATACCTTACATAGCCTTGCTGGTTTGAAAACGCAGAAGTCTATACTAGGACTATAAAGTGCAGTCACGTTTGTAAAGATAGGCGTTTTGAGGCTTACCACGCATCAGATCTAGAATCGAAACGGACCAATAATAAATTTAGATGCTGGAAGATTCTTATTTCAGCAAAGATTCTTCTTTTTTTTTTCTTTATGGAAATGTATATTACAGTGGAACCTCGATATAATGAACCTCTATATAACGAAGTCCTCGGTATAACAAAATACGTTTTAACCCCAGTAATGGTAAAATATATGCCAATATGAAACAGAACCTCGATATATTAAGTTAACGAACCTCGTTATAACAAACATATTTTGCCAGTTCCTTGGCCCTTCGTTCTATCGAGGTTCCACTGTGCTTCTATTCTGCTTTATTCTATTCGATCTATTTTTGTCTTTCAGCTATGAAGTCGCAAACCACAGACCAAGTTTTGGAATCCATAGGCAGCTTTGGTCGCTATCAGATCGTTCTTAACATATTTTTCAACTTAGCATATGCCTTTTGGTGGAGTGTTCCTGTGATGGGAATGGTTTTCATTGCGGGAGAACCTGGCTGGAAGTGTAAAAATATAGCTACCTGTCCCTTCAATAAAACCATTAATCTCGGAGGTGACAAGTACTCGTTCAGATGTGATATTCCAAGGAAAGACTGGGAGTTTGCTGATGACTTCACTTCAATAGTAACTGAGGTATTTATTCCCCACAGGGAGGGGAGAGGGGTGCAAATTAGACAATTGTTTTGGTGCAAGTTGAGTTAGCTAGGTAACATATTCCAAAAGAGCCAAAAGACAAAAATAAGAAAAAAGTCTTTGTTTGAATGTTTTTTTTTTGTTTAACAAAGACACCCCATTTAAGAAAATTTAAGAAAAGGACAAATTGTCAATTAAACCCCTTTGTAGTAAATGCCATTATGAATAGCTGATGGTTAGTAAAACCTTTATACGATCGAATTCAGGAAAATTATATTTCCAGAATCAGGAATCCCGTAATTGTTTTCAAAGTGTATTCTGGCAGTTTTAAAGATTCCTCCAACCTCTTTTTCTTTTCTTTTCTTTTTTTCTTTTACTTATTCTCTCTTGGTTTCGTTCAACAGTCATATTACCAGTAACATTTATAATTTTTAATAATGTCATGTTTCTTTGGATTCATAGTTTGACCTTGTATGCGACCGAGGATCTTTGGGTTTCGTCTCGACCTCTGTTATCTTTGCCGGTTTTTTTATCGGGAGTATTCTTGTTAGTCCCATCTCTGACAAGTTTGGCAGGAAGCTTCCTCTTTTCATCTGCGGCTTTTTGTGCTGTGTTTTCCATTTTGCTTCATCCTTTGTTACTGTCTTCTGGTTGTTTGCTCTTTTTCGAGCCATCATTGGGTTTATGATTGGTGAGACTTATATGTTTCTTTTTCTTACTTAAGGTGTTTCGATATACAGTTTTTCGGAGACTGTACCGATATTTATTTTCGCCAGTGATTGACTATAGATTGAAGATTGTCAAAAAGTAGTTTTACCAAAATCGATATAACGATGACAACAATAAACAAAAAAATTGGAAATTGATAAAAGCCGAATTTTGCCCAATCTAGACCTGCTACTAAAAATCCAACATTAGAAACTTAAAGTTTGGTGTTTAGCAAATAACCTCCGTGAGAAGTAAAAAATTCTGTATGTTTGAATTAAAAAAAAAAACGTAAATATAGTTCAAACCTCGTATTTTCAATACCCGTGATAAATTATTTAACAAAAAAGTTCTAAATAACTTAAATAAGTTAATCTCAAGTAGCGTCGGAATGCTGCTTAATATGATATTTCGATGCTAGGAAAGTTTGGTGTATTCTCGTTTCTGCGATCTTGAGAACCAACCTGCAACCTGCCCGGTATGGTCTCCGAAAAACTGTATCGAAACACTGGCTAGAAAATCTTAGGATTACTTCAGCTCCAGGCCTTATCAAGTACAAATAAATATATATATATATATATTTTTTTTTCTTTCTTTAATATATGTAATTAAGTACAAGGCGAATAGAGGTGTATTGTTATTGTTATTGTTAATGCTAGGCACTTGGGTGGTAATAGCTCATCGACCTTCTAGAAATTCATACGTAAAATACTCCCTCACTAAACATGGCTCTGAAAAAATCCGAAGGCAATTGTTTAGTATAAATGTCCTAAGTTTGCGAAAGTTAGGTTTAGGAATGTTAATTTCAGAGGTATTATTATTCATTCAAAATATTTCCCAAATTCTGATTGGCTAAAAGCACACGCATAATCCCCCATACGAGGAAATAACGTCAAAAATGCAGTCCTCTACAGGTCAAGGCACCATTAACCGAGAAGACCTGGGGACGAGGTTGAGTTGTTTTTGTTGTCAAACTAAAATGGCGGACACTTCACTTGTTTCAAGAGTAAGAACTACAGCTGGGACTAGACGAAATAATGGCTAAAAATATAGAAAAAACAGCAAGAAGACAACTTGGAGGGCGACATCTGCTACTTGGAGAATATTTGCGGAGCTGGACAAACCTAAACGTACACTATCGAAGATAAACTTAACATCGTGTTTTTAAACTAGGAATTATTTTGAATGAATGATAAAGCAATTAATGAATTCGGCGGAGGGTGTTATCCACCTCGGCCTTCAGCCTCGGTGGATAATACCCTCCGCGATCTGCTTAATTCTTCATATCCTACGAGAGCCGGATTCATTAATTGCTAATTATTCACTCTTTGTGTTCGAGGCTGTGTTTGCCATGACGGGGAGTCAGTAGGCAGTCTTAGGCTCGAGCTCGTCTCTGTTCCAAGCCAAAACATGGTCAACCACAAGCATTATTATAGGTCTTTTTGGTTGATATTTAAAAATATAGTATTTGTTGTGACGTTTAGAGCTCTACTTGTTCATTAGAGTACGCGTCAAAGGATCAAACAAGCGTCTTTAAGTCCAGGATTGATTGATTTTTTTTCCCTAAGGTGCGTACAGCATCCCGTTATTTGTACTGTTGACGGAGTTCTCTGGTGTACGTCATAGGGGAATGACGGGGGGTTTGGTATGGACTGGTTTCTTCCTGATGGCCATGGCTTTGGCGGGGTTTGCATACGCCATACGGGATTGGAGAACCCTCACCATGGTGACTGGAGCCCCGGGAATTCTTCTCGTCTCTGGCTGGTTGTAAGTAAAAGCAAAGTGTTCTCCTGGGACGACGCCGACGTCGTCGGCCCGCATTTGAATTTAGAGAAATGTATCGGTTTTCCCAACGGACAAAAACAGCTGCTCGAAATTACAACTGATGTCTTCGTATATTAAGCGGGTAGCCGGAAAGCGGATCAGTTAAGTTTCATTTGGAGTATTTTAATTCTTCAGTCATTTGCTCAGCCCCATTAAATACTGAATATGAAGAAGAAGATCATTGCAGTTATAGAAGCACTTTTGCAGCCGAGGAAAGCCTGAAGCCTGAAAAAACGCCTTAAACTCTGCAATAATTGTTAGCGCTATCCACTTAAGCTAATATATAGATTTAGCCAGGGCTAAAAGCGAAGCTCCTATTAACTCGAATTTATCATTTAAATCAACAAATTCTTGGAAAACAAATCAGGCCGAATTTTTTGCTTTCGCTAAGTTTATAATTTACTTTACAAAATCTAGCCAAAAAGTCTGGGGACGTGTAAACCAACCTTTTATACTTTTTGTACATCACATCTGAGGTGAAACAGTACCATGAGGCGCTGTTTTTATCACACAGACGTCGGACAGAACGCAATATTTCACAATTTTGCAATACAAATTGCACTCATTCAATATTCAGGACGATCGAAGCACGCGTTATGGGCTTTTACGAAAACCGTTAAAAATTTCCGAAATCACCTATACGGCTAGCCGGTTCTCAATAGTCTTTTGACAAGCACCAAAGTAGACTGTTTAAATCAAGATTAACAGAGTTATACGTTTCAGCATGATAAAGAATCTATTATGTTTTATTGATGATTTTATAACGATGGCGTTTGATACGCGCGGCATTTTGAGTACTGCAAGCGATGCATTGTTCATGAGCGACTGAAAACAAACGGCACAGGGATTAAAATTGCAAAAGAGCGGACTACTAACAATCAATAAAGGAAAATACTTCGGTGAAACATATACAGAGACAACAATTTTCATTTACTAAGACAAGTAAGGAAGTGTTTCTGAAAATCCTTGTTTATGTTTTAAGCCGGTTTCCCGGCGTTTGCTTTTTTCAAAGATGAACTCGAGACAAGAAAATCGCTCAAAGCTTTCTTTTACAGCCAGAATTACATTAAACTAACTATTCTTTGGAAAGTTTTCTCTTTCTGTTTGCGGTGAGAAAATGTCTATTAAGGCTTTTTAAAGTTCTATAAGCTTGTAATCAAACCTCACCTGATACTCGGTCAGATCATTGTCTCAAATCAGTCTTACAAACGCGCATAAACTAAATAGCCGCATAAACTACGCCCAACGTATAAAAAACAAACATCAAATACAATAATTAATCAGGCAAACCATTCGAGATGCACTGAAAACTCTCAAGTAAGGCCAGAATATAAATCGCTTCTGACTTTTCAACCCTCTTACGTATCAAGAAAGGTGAAAAACGATAACAATGCCATCCGAAATCAGATTTCCGACTTTGACAAGCGACGTATTTCTCAACCAAAAACTCAATAAACAAACTAGTTATGAATAACAGAAGACTCTTGATAGCAGCTGAATTTCATTTTGTACATTCAGTGGAAAAAGACAGTTAAAAACATCACAACTGACACAAAACTCTGTCAGCTTCAGCTATCAAAGTAAACAAGTTTCCAGATGCTGCATAAATTTTCCCTATGAACTCACCTGTCAAATTTTGACCAATCAGAGCATAAAGATTGGACGTAGAGCGTGACCAACGCGTGACCCTGGTGAGAAAAGACAAAAGAACTGGCATGTCTTCCCTGCCTGTAAAAACTGGCAGAATTTTAGCTTCCGAGGTCAGTTTGAAATCAAAATTTTAATTGTGCGGCACATATTAAACACAACATATTTCATATGAATTTTAAAAAATTAAACTTGAGCCTGCGATCATTTGAAAGCTAGTAACTTGTCAGCGGATAACTTCAAACAAATACTCGAACTACAGGGGCCGATACCCGAGCCCGCGATACAGTCAGGTGATACTGGTCAGCGGATACCCTGTTTTGACAGCTGTCAATTGATCACAACATTGATGTACATTATGTGTGCAATATCAGTCTTCCTGTGCTCCCAAACTAGCTAGAGTTAGAGATTGAACATTGGTTGCCCTGTGGTGCTGGCGGACTGGCGGGCGGGAGGGCAGTGTACGGTCACGTGGTTACCAAATTTTCTGGGATGGGTAGATTTATTTACCCATGGTGCTCCGCAGGCGCACTTCGCGCGCCAGAGCTCCGCTATAAAGCCAACTGGGAGCTGGTCACTAAATAAGTACTAAGACTCAAGCATTATCTGTCGGACCCTGTACCTATCATTATTCTTTATTTCTTAATAATGCTAGAATAGAATTTCTCCGATCTATTAAGATTCTCGGAGTTACTCTAGACAAGGACCTATCCTATAAAGAACATATTTCAGATCAACTAAAGAAAGCCTACGCGAAGGCCTCTGCACTGAGAAGAATATAAGGCGTTTTCTTCCTCATGATGCAATGATAAAACTTTATAAAGCATTTATATTACTGCATCTCGAATACTGCAGTCCTTTGTTTGTAGGCGTAGGTAAGGGTCAACGCAACCGTCTCGAAGATGGCAACTGTTATATTTTGACAACTTTAATCGGGCACAACAAGTCAATGTCAGACGACGAGCTGCTCACTACGGCTAGCATGAAATCCTTATATTGCAGGCGCTTACGCCTGGCGTTAATACTTCTTTTTAAATGCTTAAATGGTACGGGACCTACTTATATTTGAAGCCTTTTTAAATACAGGCGTACACCGTATAGGCTAAGAGGCGAGGGCTTGAATTTGGAATTACCAGTAACTTTAATCTTAAATTGAAGAAGAATTCTTTCACTTATTCATTAACTAAATTATGGAACAGTTTGCCTTCTCAAGTGCGTCTTTCAAGTGATGCTAATGACTTCAGAAGTAGATTGCTCGACCGCAGCTTTTTAGAACGTGTCTTATAGTGCACGATTGTAGCTTTCAACTGTTTTTAGAACGAGTATTATAGTTTTCCTAGTCACGTTTCTAGTATGTGGCTTATTAGTCGGTTTTAGCTTTTTAGCTTTTTATATTTTATGTTTTTAATACCAAGTTTTTTATATGTATCTATTTATTGAGTTGTTTTTAAAATTGAATAATATTATATAGTTGTAATTATTATAGATTTTATTTATACACGTTCGTATTTTGATCGAGGTTTTTAGCTCTTTGACGCAACGTGTTAAAATAAATGATTGATTGATTGATTGAAGTAAAACCCGCCGTTCTAATATATGATTTTCATCTACTGGTTTTGTATTTCATCTTAATCCCTTCACAAGTTTATAATATATAATTGACAACCTAGGTCCCAGTTGACTTGACGTCAACAGATAGAGTTGTGCTCCAGCGTAGCAGAGGTCTTGAATGCCAATTCCACGTATTAAGCCTGGATTTTTTCAGGCTTTCTTTTCGCAGTCACTCGTCTTGCGACGTCGTTGCTCGCTTTCGCTCTCTTGGCGAATGTCCCTTTCGCCTTTGGCGCTCATGCAGTCGACTTATGGCAACTCTACGTCTATAACTGAGATGATCTTAGTCACATTTAAAGTTTTTTAGTGCTGTTGTTATATGTTCCAAGGAGAACCTCTTCAATACCGTTGTATTACTACATACATGGATGTGCCGTTATCAGGAAGAAAATAGTAAAAAGCTTTTAGTGCAAACAAATCGACGTACATGGGTTATAATATATTTAATTCTTTCATAGCTTCATCCCAGAGTCTGTTCGTTGGCTTCTTAAGAAAGGACGGCAATCTGAAGCAAGAACAATTCTCGCTAAAGTTGCACGATTGAATGGAAAAGAAATGCCAGAGGTAGAACTGAAAATACCAAAAGAAGAAACACTTGGTGACTTACGAGATCTGTTTTCTTCGCGAAAAATGGCTCACAGGACCCTTGTCTCGTGGCTTATCTGGTAAGGGTATTTTTGTTTTTACAGGAATATCATAGTCGTACATATTGCTCGATGAAGCAGGGTGTTTTTCAGGGTTGTGGAATTCTCTTATCCCCTTTGGCAGGAAATTGCCCACCATTTATGTTTTGCTTGTTCTTTGCTCATCAGGTTGGCTGCCTCCTTTGTTTCATGGGGTATAGCCTTTGCGTCTCCATTTGTTGGAGGTAATATCTACGTGAACGTAGTGATTTCGTCCTGTGCCGGTGTGCCTGCATATCCAGTTAGTGGGCTTTTGACTCTAAGGTAATTGAACTAATTTTAATCCAGCCTCTAGCTTTACAACTTCTAGGGTATGGTAAGTAAGTACATCTGTAGATACCCGAAACTGGGAAGGCCGATAATTTGAAAAAGTAAAACTTTTTTAAAAAAAAATTAAAATACGTCAATCAAATAGAAAACAAGAAATCAGAAGAAAAACGTGAACAACTAAACCAGACAGGACAAAATTTTGGGGCATCGTCCTTTTTGACGAGATGGTTGTGAGTTTAAAGATGAGTGTACATATAAGGACTGTTTCTTCGGGGAAAACAGAGAGAGAGTTGTTGCGAGGTTGGCCCCTATAGCGGGTTGGAAAGTAAAAAATAACCTATTACTATTTCGGCGGAGCGCGAAGTAAAGGATTCGAGACGCTCAGGAATGTATCACAGTTAACTTTTTTTTACAAGATTGGGCACGCAAAGTCTGTAGGTTTTCGGTTTTATTCGGCTATTTGACGAAGTGAGAGCCGAATTAGTTCGAAATATCTCGAGATCACTTCGATTTCTTTGATTTATTCTTTAACTTTTTCGAGGAAGAAAGAATTATCATTTTGGCTTCCCGAGATTTGAACCGACTCACCTGGGTGACCCGTCGGATCAGAGGAGACTCTAAGTTGAGCGATTAGCCGATTGCGCCACTACGATCCTAGGTGATGCACTAGTTTCGGGACAAGATTGGGCGTGCAAGTTCGTGACTTTTCGGCTTGTTTCACTGACAATTTGGCCGAATTTATACTAGAGACGAGTTATCCGTTAGACGGATTATCCGACAGACGGATAATTCGTCTAAGTATAAATCCCAAGACGAATTTTGACGAATAATTTGTCTAGATATTTATATTGATATATAGATGTATTGCGAAAATATAGAAACCAGTTGCTCTCACGTGGCAACTTCGTCAAAAAACCGTCTACGTTCCGTCTAGACATAAATTTAGAGACGGATAATCCGTCTAAGACGAATTATCGTCTCTAGTATACATTCGGCCAATAAGACCGGACTACTTCGTGATATCTTGAGATCACTTCGAGTTTAGTCTTTAATTTACTCGAGGAATAAATAGAGGATATTACGTGGCCGCGCAGAGACACGAAATTTCTCTTCGAGTGTTGAAAAACATTTCACGAGTGAACCCTCCTTTCGAAATGTTTTATTATGAATTTAAAGTTACAAGATGCTGCACATTTTGTCTTTGTTGAGTGTTACGTGGTAAATTGTTTTGATGAGATTATGCAGGCAAGGCTTGACAGACGGAAAACTGAGAAACGGTAGAGGAGAACTGGACTGGCCTAGGACCTTCTAGAGTTCAAATCCAAGAGGAATTATGTAATATATGTTTTGAATAATGCGAGGAGAACATATTATAGTTAATTTAATGAAGAAAACAGCTCAAATCAGTTAAAGCTATTTTCATCACTAAAGACTAGTCGGTTAGCTGATGAGTGGAAAAATGCCTTGGTGCATCCATTGCTTAAGAAACCTGGACTCGAACTGGTACACAAGAACTTCCGCCCAATAAACAACCCGGTTGCTATCCAGCTACAAACCCACACGCTGACCAATGACTTGTTCCCGGAAATGCAGAGTGCGTATCGCGAGCATCACTCCACTGAGACGGCGTTACTGAAGGTCAAGAATTATATTCTTATGAATATGGATATAGGTTATGTGACACTTCTAGTTCTTTTGGACCTCAGCGCCGCCTTTGATACTGTGGACCATGACATTCTTATTCATAGTCTTCAGTCACCGCAGGGCCTACGTGGGTCAGCTCTTCAATCGTTTCGATCCTATCTGAGAGGTCGATCGCAACAAGTTACAATTAATGGTGCTCTTTCCAAAAAAGTTTGGCGAAGAATAAGGGGTGCCTCAGAGTTCGTACCTTGGTCCCTTGCTTTTTACTATCTATGCCAGCAAATTTTTCAGTATTATTAAATATCACCTGCCGTCTGCACACTCCTACGCAGATGATACTCAATTATACTTGTCATTTCGGCCATTAGAGAGTACGTGTAAAGCTGAGGCCCTAGATGCTATGGAGAAATGCATCGCTGATGTTCATTCATGGATGATTAATAATAAGGTGATGTTGAACGATGATAAGACTGAGTTTCTGGTGCTCGGCGCGAGCAAGGAGCTATCTAAAGCGTCTGTTAGCAGTATTAGGGTTGGCGACGTTGATGTAATTCCCGTATACTCGGAAAAAAATCTGGGCTCCTGGTTCCACCCGCACATGATATGGCAACGCATATAACAAATACCTGTACGTGGTAGTCTATTCTTTTATCTGTATAATATCCAACCCATACGGAAATACCTTACTAGTGAATGTACTGAGAAACTGATTCATGCATTTATAACCAGTAGGTTAGACTACTGCAACAGTCTCCTCTATGGAGTTCCCGGTCATCACATGCAAAAACTCCATCGTGTCATGAATATGCCAGTGTGCGATTAATCTTCTGCGCACCTAAACACTGTCATATTACGCCGCTCCTTCGACAACTTCACTGGTTGCCTATCCACCTACGTATCGAGTTTAAAATCCTTTTGATCCCCTTTAAAGTACCCAGGGCTTAGCTCCTAAATATTTCATTGATTTAATTTCTGTTTTACCGCCATCCCGTTATGATTTACGGCGAAATAACAAAGGAATTTTTCTGAGCATCCCAACGGGTTTCACAAAAGTTACCATGGGGGATCGATCCTCCATGGCCGCAGCGCCACGGCTCTGGAACAGTCTTCCCGTAAGCATTAGATCTGCTTGCACCAAAAGTGATTTTAAACAGAAACTTAAGACATTTTTATTCAGCAAGGCACTTTGTTAGTATAATTAGTTTATATTTAGATTTTCTTATAGTTTTTTGGGGCAAAGTACTTTTCTTGTAACCAATTGTACATAGTGTAGTTTTTGTCTTTGATTCCATAGTGACTTTAAATAGCTTCTTTATTAACGTTTGTAATGCGCATATGGTTAGTTTTATAGAAAATACGCATTATAAATATTAAACATTATTATTATTATTATTATTATTATTATTATCAAGAAAGGAGAAAATTATGCTAAAACAATCTCCTGGATAAGAGCAAGGACATCCCTCGTTTTACTAAGATCCGCACTAATCTGCCTAAGAGGTTCAAGAGCTAGAAGGATAGCCTTTTGTGAAGGAGCCATTATGTAAATACTGTTGAAATAGGTTTTTAATAGTTTATTTCTTTTCTTTTACTTACTTTTACCTTGTATATACCAATTTGTATGGAATATGTTAATTAATGTTAGGATGATGATAGTAGTATTAGAATTAGTTGTAGTAACCATGATATCATGACATATATAATATGACGATGATGATAATGATGATAATAATAACTTTTTGTGCCTTGAATATTTTAATATTGGAATTTTTAACTTGTAAATGGCAACTTGTCTGGAGTATGTTAATAAAGTTTCATTTATTATTATTATTATTATTATTTTTATTGTCCACACATAATGTTTGCTTAGAGTCTCTAGGGCCGAGATCAAACTATGATCCTGGAGCACTAGGGGATAGCCAGTTTTAAGCTTGATAACACCCTCCTCAGAATGTGTGCTGTACCTAGCAAGGTTATCTTTTGTAGTTCACTGATGCTTAATTGGCCGGGAATTCTTCCAAGATAAGTTTCTAGTCCCTTTTTGATAGCTATAATTATTATTATTATTATTATTATTATTATTATTATTATATAATCTTAAAATGTTTACTGCACTAGGTTTCTGGAAATGTAACATGACTTGAAAGAATTGTTATATTTCTTTCAACTGTTTTTTTCGAAGGTTTGGTCGCCGAAAAATTCTCATGGTTTCCTTTTTAGTGGCTGCTGTTGGTGCAATAGGTGCGCTCCTACTCACTGACAAAGCAGAGTACGATCAAGGTACGTCACAAACTTAAACCTCGTGAACTTGGAAAAGATGCGAGTATCGAGTTCCTTGGAAATTCTGAGCTATTCCCAGAACTCTAATTCTTTCCTAAGCAATGTGCGAGGCAAATCAATTTAAATTTAGGAAAGATCGAACACTTACGTAAGTGTTGAGAGAAATCCCGAATAAATCAATAAACTAGAAAGGAAATAAGAGAAAAGAAATATAAAGCCATTAACACTAAGCAACTTTATAATCTGAACTCCTTATTACCGCCTATTCTGATCAACTGGATGCCTCCTTTGAACTATCTTAACTTAGACATTCTTGGATTGCTACCTTAACACCCCAAATTTTTTCTTAATCTTTCTCACAGGATACTTGGCAGGGAAAATTTTCATGTCTATAGTGGTTGCCAGATTTAGCATTGAGATTGCATTTTCGTTGGTGTATATCTACTCTGCGGAGCTGTTTCCGACAACTTTAAGGTGAGTAACTAAAGCATTTTACCACGAGTTTTCTTCTTTCTGAAGCTATTTTGCTCATGCAACGAGACTCACAGATGGCCAACTATAAATCTCTGCATCTCAAATTTACCTTACAAACAAGCAAACGAATAATAGCATAACAGCGAAAGCTTTGCTTTAACGGATTCACACTTGTTCTTTTGTTTTTCTCAGGAGTGTTGGCATGGGAACATCAACAGCATCTGCTCGTGTGAGCGCCTTTGCTGCTGCTTACGCGCCTCTTTTGGTAAGTGAACACTCTGACTGATTGTTGTTATGGATCTGATCTAGGGGAGGGGCGCTAAGGAGGCTTGTGCAGTTTTAGCAGCAGTCGCCGTCGTCGCTGTTGCTTAAACTCCCTTTTGACTCTCGTTCCAAAACAATAATAAGCCAAGGATATTCCGAGTTGCGAGAGCCAATCAAAACGTGCAAAAACTAATTGCTGTCTACTGATTTGGTAAATACTAGGAGCTTAATACTTGTAACTGGTATACCTTCATGCTTCTGCTGTTACAAATGTTTTTAATTACATGCATTTTGTTGGCTGAATTTTTTTTACTAGTAATAGGAACGGCTCGATCTCAGCGACATTTCAGGTTAACTCTACATTCGTTTTACCTTTCTTTTGCAGCTCACCGTTCACCGTTTCTTGCCGTTTGGAATAATGGCTGGCCTCGCAGTTGCAGCAGCAATTGCAGTTATGACCGCACCCGAAACGCATAACCAACCCACCTTGGAAAATTTGTGCCTCGATCAAAATGATGACGATAAAAACAACAAAAATTCTGATAATGTGGACAGCGAGAAAAGCACCTTGATGTAAATTACCTCCTCACTTCAAATACATGTTCAAAAACACTCACCAGTTTTGGTGCCCGGTGAGCAGTGCTTTCTCCAGGCAGGAGGCTACACTTGGAAGGGAGAAAACCACTGCGAGTCACTGTTTGCTTCTTTGATCGAGCCGCCTTCCAGCGCCATGGACAAATAAATTAACTTTGAACAGGTTAGACCCTGTTTAAAAACAAGCTAAGGCTCTCGCGCATTTCCTTACGCTTATAATTGCTGCCTTAACGCGAGCCTGTTGCCCGTTTTTCAATGACGCAGAATGGCGACCAGGTTGCGACCAAGTAGCTATCAATTAGGAATTACACTATTCTGACTAAACGAGTAGAAATAATCGGGAGAAAGGATGAAAGAGGGCGAATTTACTTTTTGTTAAAGAGCAACGTTTTTACTGCCGCTGTAGCCGTCATGGAACTCCCTACTTGAGGTCGATTGACGCGTGGCGGTAAAAAATACTTCCGGTCACCGTGTTAGACGTTTCCGCCTAGAAAACGAAGACCTAGAAAGGGAAGACCTAGAAAACGAAGACCTAGGAAACGAAGACCTGGAAAGCGAAGACCTAGAAAACTAAGACCTAGAAAACGAAGACCTAGAAAATGAAGGCCTAGAAAGGGAAGACCTAGAAAACTAAGACCTAGAAAACGAAGACCTAGAAAGCAAAGACCTACAATCTTGGACAAAATAAAATGGAACAGAAAACCCCCATCCCCCCCAAAATCAAGGATGAAGCCGCGCGAAGGGCAAAAACGCGCCATTTTCCCATCTTTGATTTGGGAGGGAGGGGTCAAGGTTTTCCATTTATTTTGTCCAAGATTGTAGAAAACGCCAAAGAAGCTCCCGGCGCTAAATGTCGCTATGTGGCCTTTTGACCTTCACCGCAGTCAAATACAAAACTGTCACGCGACCTTTGTTATTATTTAAATTTTAGGAGCGAAATGTATTACAACAGAAATATTATAAATAAAAACTGCGATCAAACAGAAAAACCAGACACGTATAGTGCATCGCCTTGCGTTACATTTTTAAACAGATAAATCAACCAAAGAAAAAATGCATTTGCGTGACATTTCCGGTTGAAGAAGATGAGGGACGGACGTTTGAGGGGAGAACACGCGGGCGCGAGGGAGGAGGGTTCCTTTCCTTTCTCCCTCGCGCGCCCAAATTCCCCCTTTCCCTTTCCCTTTTAACTCCTTCCACGCAGGCTAAGGGGAGGGGGTTTGTTTAGAGCCGCATGAATTATTCTTGTTATTATTTCCTTTGGATGGCGTGCGTATTTTTTTTCATAAGATTTTCCCTTGCCCGAATATTGTTTTCAATGTACTTCGGCCGCACCTCACCGCCCCTCACTGCTGTTTGTGTTTTACTTTAATGTCATGACAGTCGTGACAGTGTGAAAGGGGCGACAAAGTGGTGGGCAAAGTGATCCCACAAAAGAAACAGATATACCCTGCTAGCAGAGGCTTTTCCCTTGTGTTTCTCAGCGTTGTACTGCCATTTTCTTCGCGGTTTTGGCTGCTCGCGTTTTGTTTTGGTTGTTTCTGTGCCGAGGAAAAGACCTCTGCAGACAACCGTTTGGGATTCCTGTTGAGCATGCGCGAGATGAAAATGCGGTTACCATGGAATTTCTGGGTCACGTGTCGGTAATACGATGCCGCCGCCGAAGTTTGCTCATGTATTCATGAGTCAATTTTCCCACGGGAAAGACTCGCACTCGCCATGTTGATATAGCGGGCTCACTTTTGCACAGCAAACTAGTACAAAAAAGATGCGCGAGTCGATAAAACCGGTTCCACAACCGGTTTAGTCATGTGATTACCTCCTAGATCTTGGAGGTATCTAATGCGCATGCTCAACAGGAATCCTAAACGGCTGTCTGCAGAGGTCTTTTCCTCGGCACAGAAACAACCAAAACAAAACGCGAGCAGCCAAAACAGCGAAGAGAATGGCAGTACAATACTGAGAAACACAAGGGAAAAGCCTCTGCTAGCAGGGTAAAACAGATATCGAGCGTCCTTAGGTATTCACAAGACAACCATCGTGCCTGACTATAAATTATTAGGAGAAGCAGAATATTTTCCCTCTTTGACAGGGCATATTTCATCAGTAACAAAACAAGGTCTTACAGAACTGTCAAAGAAAAACAAGGAAAAAGGTGAACAACATTATCTCGTTAATGTTTAGCAAAACAAGTCGGTTTTTTAAAATTGCAAGGTCCGCAGTCCCAAAGTCGTTGCCAGTGAATTTAGACAAGTGTTGAAATCACCAGCTGCTTTAACTGGCGTAGTTGGGATTTTAAAGATTAAAGTGTACAGCATGCTTGTTTCACTTTACATGGATTAACGATCTGAACCATGGAGGAAAATTACTAATTACATGTGTTTGTTTGAACCGCGAACCGCGGTAGCAGGAGTTAATGTTGTTGGGGAATATTGCAGTGTTCCTGGTCTTATTTTTGCGAGTCTTAGTTTTCCGGGTCTTGTTTTCTGGGATCTTCGTTTTCTCGGTCTTTGGTCTTCGGTCTTCGTTTTCTAGACACCCGATGGAAATGTTTCAAGTTCTCTTTGTAAACTTGAGCCTTCCTCCAATACAATAGGAGTTGACATCCACGGCTTACTTTAGTTTTTAATCACCACAAATATTCCATGAATGCGGTTTTATAATCCGCTAGCGCTTTAGCATTGGGTTTCTAGCTTGTAATAGTAACAAAACCTCGGTAGAACCTGATATTGTGAGCAAAATCAGACATCACTACCGTTCTCCTTGACTCCAAGAAGGCGTATTAACTGGCCTCCGTGCAAGGACTTTCCAATTATTCCGACTGCGTTTTAGCACTTTAACGCAGTTTTAAACAGGTTAGTGTTCTGCAGAGGGATTTAGGGCGCCGCAAATAATGTAAAGATTATCAGTCCGGGCCATAACCATTTCTGGATACTCGATGACATCATCAGTAATGGCTTCTGTTTCTGATTTTAGCCTTAGCGGATTTAGTCCTCAGTTATATTCCATGAAACTTCGCGAAATCAAAGGCAAAGAGTGACTAAACACAAGAAACTAATAGGTGATAGCTTCGGTTGTGATTGAGGGAAGAAATTCTGTGGAAAAGTCGAGCAAAGGGGAGTTCTGCGAGGGCGCAAATTAAGGAGTAGCCTCTCTTAGTCAACGTGTTCAGGTATGCAGGCTGTCCATCCTTTTGAGTATATAAAATCGGGATATATTTTTAATAACCGAGGAATCACGCGAACGCCGAGCGAAGTGGCTAGCCGCTTGGGGAAGGGGAGAGGGGGAGGGGGGGGGGGGGGGGGGGGCTCTGGGGTCATTATCACCCAGAAAATTTTGAAATCTTGATCCTCTGAAACGCTACTAGTACTAGTACTCGATTTTATTTTATATTTCATTCGGTTTTTAAAGTTTTCTGGATATCAGTTTCAGTAAAGTATATTCTATTAGGTACGTGTTCTTTTGTAAGTATCACGAATTCATTTGGAAAAACAGTACAGATGCCAAAATCGGGATTTTTCCTATCCCGCTCGTACATTGGTCAGGATTTGGGATTTTCAAGCAAAATCGGGAAAATCCCGACGAAATCAAGATGGTTGGACAGTCTCTGTATGAAGCATTTTTTTTTTGTCCCTACAAAAACTGTTTTCAAAAATTAGAATATTAAATGTGCTTGCAATTTGTCAAGATTCCTGTCAGTGCCCAACTTTTATGTTCGAGTGCTCGGATATTGAAAGTCTAGTTATGGGGCGCTGACTCCTTTTGTTCAGAGCTGTCGGAAAGTTGTGTAATCCTTACTTTGCAACTGTCTGTGTTACAAGGCTTTGCAAATTTTTGTTCTTCGTTGTATTAAAACTCCAGGTAAATGGCCTGGTATTCCGTAGTTTTGAAAACTACATTTTATAACACGCAAGCTCATATGCCAGACGCCTGGATGTAAATGATTGCGTGACGAACCACTAAGAATGTCTGCGGGGGAGGCTAGGATGTATCCCGGGAAGGAATGAATGAACTGCAGGTCATGAATATCTCGTTACACTTTGTGACCCTTGGTCGTCTCCGTGCGTGGAAAAAATCTGATGCGGAGCAGGATAGTGCCGAGTCATGTTCTGGTTATTCTCTTCCTAGAGGTTAGATTTATACATAGGAGGATTCCAAACTTTTCAAACTGAGCAATTTTTTTTCTTTTCTTTTTTTTTCCCAGGCTTTCTTTTCGTAACTGCAAAGGTTGCGTATATAACTGCGAAATAATTCAAATAATTCAAATAATTCTTCACTCCGCCGTTCACTTATGATGATTTTCATATATTCATAATTTCATCATCATCCTTTCATGACATGGGTTTATAACGAACCAATTCAACGACCTGCTCCCAGTTGGCTTGTTAGCTTTAGCGGCCCTCCACCGGTATCGCAGAGGTCAAGGGTTCGAATCCCGTACAAGCCCGAATTTTTTTCAGGCTTTCTTTTCGTAACTGCAAAAGTTGCGTATATAACTGCGATGACCTTCCTTCAAATAATTCTTCACTCCGCAGTTTACATATATGATTTTATATACTCATAATTTGAGCAAATCTTAGAGGTCATTTTCTGTGCTTTTTGTTTCTGACAGAATTTGACCTTCCTACTATGCATTTGGCACGCGTTGTTTTCAGGATGTTAAATTTTCACAGATTATCATAGTGATTTACTGACGCGAATTACCATGGTAAAAAACAGCGAGGTCTGTAGGACTAAACGACTTTTACCTCATGATGTAAAATGTCATTTTTTCTGACTAATTAATTTCTTCCTAGCTGGTAGACTCGGTGTTATGATGTGGAGGAAATCTTATTTTGCCGCTTGTTTAACTTTGAGAGGTCAGAAGCTGACCTATTTCCTGTATTTATTTATTTTCTGGGTTTTGTTTCTTTAAATGCAGGATTTGATCTCTTGTGAGGTGCAGTTTAAGCATTTTCTGTTGCTCCGCGGGTGGAAGACCACGACGTTGAAATTATGAATTTGTACTGGAAAGAATCCGCTACCCTCTTTCAGTAGTACGGGAATGTCAAGACTTGTATGCTGAATGTTTCACGAAAATGAATTATTTCATTTTGTCTTTCCGTGCATTATTTCATTAATTTTGTTTCGGCCGATTACCGCAAATGGCTGGCTGCCATCCAAAAAATTGTTCAAATTCTACTTGTTTCCAGTTTTTCGGTTTTGCCTCAACCAATCACAAGCACGAAACGGATATTCGGAACTGGTTATGGCCCAGACTGATGTAACCTCCCACGCAGACGTCGTTCTTAGGAGTTCGTCACTCGTTTATGCCAAAACGAACCCCTAAGAACGACGTCTGCGTGGGAGGCTAGGACTGATTATGTTGACTGCAATTTATATTCAGCTTAGAAGCTAAAAGCTCCTAAAACTCTCATGATAACTCCTTTGCTGGCTCTTTGTTATGTGATATTTCAGTGCACACCACATGTAAGTTTATATCAGTTTAAATCTTTGCAGCAGTTATACATTATTAAGTATCGGGTTCAATTTTTGTAGCCTGCTAGCAAGCTCTCGATATAATGCGAGTGAGGCGAGTCTAGAGAGGACGGGAGAGTCCTTTCTAGTGCTGCTCACGTGTGACTTCTCCCGAACACCTTAAACGGAGAGCTTTCTCGGAGGAGAGCTGCTGTGTGGTCTGCGTCAACATAGAGTAAGTGTTCAGTTGACACACCGTGACAGTCCTTAGAAGTTCGCCAAATGGTGTTGGGTATAAATATGAGATAACTACGATTCTGATTGCGTCTTAAAACATGTGCAGCGTTACTTTTAAGAGGGTCTGAATGGCGTTTATTGTTTCGTGTTACTTGCCCATAATTTTCCGTGTTTGCTGTTAAATTGGCCAATTTGTTAATGTTTACTGTTTCCGAGAAATACTGTCAAGTGTTTGGAGGGTTCTTCGTTCATCTTCGGCAATGGTCGGACCTCTTCGTTAGTCTTCGGAAATCTTCGACAGTCTTCGGGAATTGTCGGTAGCCTTCGGAAATCTTGTGAAATAAATTGTCGTAAAATGGCCGAAAACTCCTTGATATACTAATGCACCTATCAATGTTAAGCCGGTGGGGGGTGGATGGGGGGCCGGGAGGCAGAGCATGGAGGGGGATGGGAATTTGACATTTGTCAAAAATTTGCCGTCAAATTCCCTGCCCACGGGCAAATCATTCCAGTCAATTGCGACCAAATTTCCGCACCCCGGGCACGAAAGTCACAATAAAAAAATATTAAAATACAGCTGCAACAAATTACATCTGCAATTACACTTTTTAACCATCCAGTCAGTGTTTTAATACACTGTGTAGGGTGATACAGCTGAAATCTTTAAGAGAAAGTCCTCATTTTGTAAGTTTGAATATACCGTTCTTAGTAAAGTCTACAAAGAAAGTCAGTTTTATAAGCTTTATGCAGTGATTGTAGCGAATGTCAGCCATACACTTTTGATCAATTGTACTTGCAAAAATCGACTTGGCTTCTCTTTATTTCCGTTTACTTTGATACCACAGTATCTTAAAGGTTCAATTGATCAATACAGTGAAATCCAGCACCTTTGGCCTGTTCTCGTTAGCCTCCATGATTTCCAGATCTTTCAATTCCAGACCGTATGTCGCGTGCCGTATGTCGCGTGCGTGCAGCGTGGAAGCGGGGAAACATATGTTCGGTGTCAGCCTCTTTCGTCCGAATCGGTAGTCAAATATCCCCACGTCGAGTGAAGAAAGATTCAAATATCCCCTCCCAGGGAGACCAAGATCAGCCAAATGCCCTACCCCTTCACCGGCGAAAAATGACTGATTGGTCGTCGCGCGACCACGTGACATTGCCAAATTCAAAATGGCGGCAATACCTCCATACTTTGTTTATTCCAGTGGAAAGAAGGTTAATTGCGGCTTAATATGAGTTACAAATGCACATCGGATATTTTTAGAATAGCCTAGACTTTTTATTATCCTTTTTCACCTATTCCTATGGGATTCGTTTCCTGCGATGCTCGCGATTTGGCCGGTTTTCGGGATTCAACTTCGGATCACGAAGGACAACAATGTTTCTGAAAAAAGCAGGGTCACCAGAAAGAACGGCGTTTGTTCACAGCTCAATGCAGCAGATAAATAAGACACTGTGGGTCCTTTGAAATTGCTTAGACACCTGGTAGTTATTTTACTATTATTTTTTTCCCTGAAAGGTAAAGCAAAAATACTTTTTCTCCAGCAACACTTTCCAATTTACAAAAAAAACTGGAACACGAGCTAAATGAACTTTAGTGTCTACATTCAGTTTTTTCATTGAGAACGGGTGCAATTTTAATACCAAAACTTTAAAGCCGTCTTTAAAGAGAACTTTGATTCAAGTGTTAGTTGAAAAAATACTGATTATATTTTTTCAGTATATGAAGGTTAAAAAAGTGATGCATATAGTCTAAAGTGCTACAAAGGAGTAAAAACCCAGACATCTCCATAAATAAATTTTATTGACACTGTCAGGGACATGTGCTTTCCTTGAGTACACATTTTTTCGTTAAAAAATCTTGTTTGTGAGGCTGCACTTTGTTTGATGCAGGATCAATCAATCTTTTCTGAAGAGAAATGAAAAGTAAAGTATGTTAACATGTCAGATACTTCAACGCTGCCTTAGCCAACAACTAAGAAGAAACTGAACTTCAAATCAAAAAACAAAGTGAAAGCTACTTCACTGTGAAACAACAACCACTTCAAATATATATCACATTAAATTCATGCAAAATGTAGACCTGATGAGAAGTTTATAGGAATAGAAACAAATGATAATTACAATGAAACTATAATTTTTGAATCAGATCTGTGAGTGTCCTCTCATAAATCTGACGGAAGATCAAAATTGGAAACTGCACATCCTGCACAACTGCATTCATCAGCATGATCCAACGAAAATTTCATTAAGACTCAAAGTTTACTCCAAGCTTTACACTCCTGTAAGTTTAATTTGTGATGATTTTTTTTTCTTGGAAAGAGCTTTTGAATACTTAGTAGCATGTTAACTCTGTCATTCATTTTATAACTTGGCTCCCAAAAAAATTAAGCCAAAAACAATGCATATAAAAACAAAAGCATTCACAGAAAAATTACCCTGTTCTTCTCCTTCCAGGATCCAATTTTCAAGCAAAGAAGCACCCCCCACTGAAAGCCTTGTGTGTAAACATTTTAGTAATCCCAAGTCAAATTTATGAGCAAAATAATCAAAACTTAGATCCTTCAATTATAAAATTGCAAGCAGTTGTGCACATTGTAAACAGAATTTTTTTTACAAATCAAAATGTTGCTGGACCTATCGAACTGTAGCTCCAAGACGGTCTAAGCATTTAATGAAAACACTCTCACATTTTCTCATTCGACAGTTCGGATAAAACTCAAACATACAAAGCTGTAATAATGTGCAACAACAATGAAATGACTGCACTGATCGACAAAATCACGTTACGAACTACGCACTTTAGAAACCTGCCGCAACCCGGCCGCTTTCGATCTACTAGCCACAAGCCAATTTACACAGCAAGACAATGGCTAAGAATATTTCTTTTGTACCGAGTGACACGAGATTAAGTTGAACCAAGCGTAAGCTTATTTTTCTGCCATAAACAGTGTAAACACACGGAGATTTAGCATCTAAATATAGCTTTTCGAGCAACAAAGCACAAGCTAAGTCATATTAACAAAACAAAGCCCAAAAATATCTGTCCCTCTACTTTTTTTTGTTGAATCCGTGATAGGAAACTCGAACTAAGCAACAAAAACATTTTGGGTAGCGTTGTAACCGATGTATGACATTTGCAGACTGCAGACTGCAGACCGCAGACTGCAGACTGCAGACCGCAGACTGCAGACCACAGATTGCAGATTGTAAAATTAAAAGACACCAAAAATCTTCCTAATAAAGGTGACACCATCAAAAATATAACATCGTGTGAAAGTGAGAAAGTAGCCTGGGAACAAGGTTGATGTTTTTGCGCAAAGTTACATTGGCCTCATTTCCAAGATGCTGTTGGCTATTCTTCACCGACGTGACTCTTTATTGACTCACCCGGCATATCATTATTGTGAATTGATAATGACAAGTAGCAATGCCCATTAATGCCCGTCTAAATAGTAGTCTTCTGTAAAAAAAGTGTTTAGATTGCGAGCACTTCGTGCTCACTACAGTTACGTCTACAAAATTAACTAGGATAGATCACGGACATTTAACACCTTTTAAATGACGTATTTCATCTTAGTAGTATTTAAGGATATGCCAGACAATCTAAACCGAACAGATCCTACCTGGACTCGATGAATTACCGGAAGTGCATTTTGAATTTCTAAATAGGCAAATCGACAATGGCTTTTTTAACAGGCCAATCATTGCTCATGCTCAAATCCTAGTACACAATTGGGGCCGCCGTAGAATAAGGCTTCCAGCACTGTTTCACAGACATACTTATATAACCAGAGTTTAGTTTCGTCTGTGGTGCAGGTTAAATTGCTAGCCTGTTGCTATGGATTCATGAGCGAGTTTGTGACATCGGTAGACATTATTCTGCTCTAATTCAATACGAGACGAACAGCCAACAACTCCTTCAGGAATCAGGTCGGTGTAATTTGCGTGAAAAACTTCGCTTCTAGGCCTTACATGTACTTCTCGGAACAAGGTAATGTTGATGATGACGCCACCTTGATTACGATATTTTTGGTTTCATTCAATTTACAGTCTTGCTGCCTCATGCAGTCTGCAGTCAGCAGTCTGCGGTCTGCAGTCTGCGGTCTGCAGTCTGCAGTCTGCAAATGTCATACACCGCGTTGTAACACACTCTTCGATCAACAGTCGAATGTTGTCGAATGTTAAAGTCGAATTTTGACATAAAAACGGGATACACATTTAACAAAACTGTCGCTTCCGAGCCACTCGGTACAAGCTTATTTATATACCAAAACAAAGCCCAATAATTTTTCTTCCACTACTTTATAATTTCTTTTTGTACCGAGTGGCCCGGAACATGCAGTAAACAAAGAGAGTAAAAATTACCCACCTTTTAGGTCTGTCTTCCACATGCAAACCAGCGATCTCAACGTCAACAAAACTGAATCAGACGATGCCACTGCGATTTTTCGCCAGTTCCAGGACGCTATATTCTCTAGAGAACATATCTCCGTCAAAACTTCGACCAAAATAATTTTTGATCTCTTACAGTGGCAAGAAATTGCAACGTTGTCACTGCCAAAAAAAGCTGCCATCGCTTCTTTCATCTCAACAACATTTCGCGGGCATTTTTGGCTCGGAGCCAATGACATTGCCCGAAATCGATCACGTGCCATTTTTTGCAGAGCATGCGTAGACATTTTTCGCCGGTGAAGGTGAACCCTACCCCAGGGCCAACAAAGACAATAAATCCCCGCCCCATGCCCTTGGACGTTAACGGTTTAATCCTAGATTTGTACTTTTCTTTCAGCTATGAAGTCGCAAACCACTGACCAAGTTTTGGAGACCATAGGCAGCTTTAATCGTTTTCAGATCATTCTCAACATATTTTCTAACTTAGCATATTCTTTTTGGTGGTGTGTTCCTGTGATGGGAATGGTTTTCATTGCGGGAGAGCCTGGCTGGAAGTGTAAAAATAAAGCTAGCTGTCCCTTTAATGAAACTATTAATCTCGGAGGTGACAAGTACTCCTTCAGATGTGATATTCCAAGGAAAGACTGGGAGTTTGCTGATGACTTCACTTCAATTGTAACTGAGGTATCTATTCACGACACCAGAGTATTGCCACCCTATTTTAATCAATTATACCCCTTTCTAGTAAATGTCAATATCGCTGATGGGTAGGAAAACCTTTATGAGATCGAATTCAATTATTCAGTGGCGTAACATTTTTAATGTAATATTTCTTTGGATTCATAGTTCGACCTGGTGTGCGATCGAGGATCTTTGGGTTTCGTATCAACCTCCGTCATATTCGTCGGTTTCTTCATCGGGAGCATTGTCGTGAGTCCAATCTCTGACAAGTTTGGCAGGAAGCTTCCTCTTTTCATCTGCGGCTTTTTGTGCTGTGTTTTCCATTTTGCTTCATCCTTTGTTACTGTCTTCTGGTTGTTTGCTCTTTCTCGAGCCATCATTGGGTTTATGATTGGTGAGACATATAATTAATTTTTATTTGACTTAATGTAAGTCTGAGTTTTTCAGCCTTCACTCAGAAGGCATTCGGTGGTGATTTATACTTAAAGTACAAAATGTACTCCATCTCTAACCTTGGTTCTGAAGAAAATCCAAGAGCATTTATAATTATTTAGTTTAAAAGGTTTAAGTTTGCGAAGGTTGGGCCTAGGTCAAACGTCTAACTTTCATGAAGCCAACTAAACTCTAATTTTGGTCGACCTAAATTGAGTTAAGATCGTCTGTTGTGTCAGACATCGAGCTTAGGACGCGTCGAATACCCAATCAACAAACAAACAATCAAACCAAAACACAGTTTTAATAAATTTTCACCCGAACGAAGCTAAATAATAAATATATTTTATCATACAAATTTTTAATTTTTAGTTAAGTTCGTTGCATGTGAAGAACTGAGCCAGACGTCGAACTTTTCCTGAACTTATATTAACTCACTAAGTTTGGTTCGTCTTATGAAAAGTTCGATGTCTTGCCTATGCCTTAGGTGTAGGATTGTTCATTTTAGAGATATTAATGTGCACTCTTTGTGTTGCATACATCAAGTGAAGGCCGTTTTCACCATGATCACAAGTCAGTAGGCAGTCATAGGCTCGAATTTCTGTTCCAGGCATAAACAAGATCATGTTTGTTGTGGGTTCTAACCCTGGCCTTCAATAGAGTCAACGACTATGGATGTCGAAAGAAGCGTTATTTAGTCCAGAATTAACTCACTGATCTTTTTTTGTAAGGTGGGTTCAGCATCCCGTTATTTGTGCTGTTGACGGAATTCTCTGGTGTACGTCATAGAGGAATGACGGGGGGTTTGGTATGGACTGGTTTCCTTTTGATGTCCATGGCTTTGACGGGGTGTGCATACGCCATACGGGATTGGAGAACCTTCACCATGGTGACCGGAGCCCCGGGAATTCTTCTCGTTTCTGGCTGGTTGTAAGTAAAGAACAAAGTGTCCGCCGGGGAAGACGACAACGACGTCGGTCCACATTTGAATTTAAAGAAAAGTAAGGGCTGTCCAAAAGGACAAAAACAGCTGCTGCAAATTACAATGCCATCGTAAAGCGAATCCGTAAAGTCTACCTCCTCTGGCATCAGCTCTATACCAAGGGTATACAAAGCATGTATTAATTTGCAGAGCATACGGCAACAAAATACCTTCTTTTCTTTCCCTTCTCCACTCCCTTCTCATTCCGAATTTTTGCATTTTGCCCAAAGATTTTTTCACTAATGGGTATATGAAAATCAGCTCCCAGCTGTTGACTTGTGAGCTCAACCGGAATCGCATATGTCTTGAATGGCAATGTCACAATATAAGACTGAATTTCAGGCTTTCTTTCCGCACTGTAGCGTCTATAACTGCGATGACTTTCGTCGCGTTTAAAGCTTTAAAGTTATCGTTGTTATATGTTCAAAGGATAACCCCTTTAGTAGATTGTACCGTTGTAAGAGAGACTAAAAAAAGTATTGCTTTTGGTCAGTACGTGATAAATACATGATAAATAGTGCATGAATCATTTAAAATGTTTTCCTAGTTTTATCCCAGAATCTGTTCGTTGGCTTCTTAAGAAAGGACGGCAATCGGAAGCAAGAACAATTCTTGCTAAAGTTGCACGATCGAATAAAAAAGAAATGCCAGAGGTAGAACTGAAATTGCCAAAAGAAGAAACACTTGGTGACTTACGAGATCTGTTTTCTTCGCGAAAAATGGCTCACAGGACCCTTGTCTCGTGGATTATCTGGTAAGGATGTTTTCGTTTTTACAGGAATATCATAGTTTTACATATTGCTCGAAAACAAAAGAAATCAATTACCCTGGCTTGTTCCTTCGCCAATAAATATGTGGTAAGGGATGCTTATGACATGAATATTACGTACTTTTTAAGGAGGCTGAGTAGGAAATCATGAGGAATTACTCAAATCAAGGAGTGTGTTGTTCAGGGTTGTAGCATTCTCTTATAATTTTTGGCAGAAAATTGCCAACAATTTATGTTCTGCTTAATTATTCTCTGTTCATTAGGTTTGCTTCCTCCTTTGTTGCATGGGGTACAGCCTTTGCGTCTCCATTTGTTGGAGGTAATATGTACGTGAACGTTGTGATTACGTCCTGTGCCGGCGTGCTCGGATATCCAGTTAGTGGTCTTTTGACTCTAAGGTAACTGAACTAATTTTAATCTTTACTGGCTTTATCGGCTTCTGCTTTTGGGTATAGTATGATGTGCATTTGCAGATACCCGAAACAGGGAAGGCCGGAATTTTAAGAGACTCGCCAATAATTTTAAAAAGTAGAACTTTTTTTCTTTTCAACCCTCGGACGTACAGGCAAATTTATAACCCCAAAGTGGTACAAGTTGATGGAACCCTCCCTAGAGTTTCTGATATGTTGCAGTATTTCGAAACAAATTTGCCTTCAGTGGAAAGCATTTGATCTTCTCAACAAGATGAGATATATTTTATGGGTGGTGGTGTTCCTAGAGGCCTGTGACGTAAATAAATAAGTACTTTGCATCGTTTTAGCCGCAATATTTACTTTTACTGTTGAAAAAAGTTGAAAAACTGTATTTTCACTCAAAAATGGCTTGACCACCTGCTACTTATAACGTCATATCTCGTAACCGTAGGAACTGGCCATCACTAAACTCGTCTTACAATCTGCGCGAGGGATGAACAAACAGCTACTGAAAACGTCAGGTGCTTGTGTTTTATCCTCTAGGAAACAACACCCTTCATGTACGTCCCAGAGTTAAAATGTATTATAGCATATCTAAAATACGTCAATCAAATGGAATATAGAAAATCAGAAAAAAAAAACTTGGACAACTAAATCAGGTAAGACACAGACATTAGCGGCCCTTCCTTTTTGACCAGATGGTTGTGAGCATAAAGATGAGTGTAAACATAAGGGCTGTTTTCCGGGGAAAACAGTGTCCGCTGTGGGAAGATGACCCTTGTAGCGAAGTTTGCCCTTATAGCGGGTTAGACTATACAAAATAACCTTTTTTTTTGTTTATCATTGAAACGGAAGAGCATAACCTACAACTGAGTTTTATAGGGAGGGATCCGATAGGGTAGCAAAAATTTCAGTTACCCAGTCTTTTGATACATGGATATTCACGTGTATATCTCCAACACTTCTCGTAGTGGCGCTTATCCATAGTGGAGCTCTCGCGCACGCTTGCACGTTCAGCGGAGCACCATGGATAAGAAAATTTGGTTGTCTATGCATCCAAGAAATAGTCCTCTTTCGAGTTAGCTAGACCGCTGAATAACAGCAGTGAAGACGCATGTTTTACAGGCTTATCCTCCATGTGAAGTTAATATATCTACAATTTCCAACGAGAGGAAGGCCTGTGTGTTACTCTGTTTATTGTGTATTTAAAAATTTCAAACACTTTTTTGCGGGAATTTGTGAATATTTTACTTATGTGGAGGCTACCCTGTATAAATGCGTCGTTAACGCTTGTATTCAGCGGTAATTTTTAATTCGAAACTGGACATTCTTTTCCTGACAAAATCGTTCGTACTTACGTCCGTCCGTACGTCCGTACGTCCTCCATTTCATGTTAGCGGATGTCTAGTATATTAGTTTTTACCTTCCAAAACCAAGAAATATACAAATTGCACTTAACTTGACACTGGACACCCATGTCATGATCAATTGACAGCTGCCAAAATAGGATACCCGCTGAACAGTGTATCGCAGGCCCACTTGTACAAGTCACTGAGGTGACGTGTTCTTTTATAGCCTCTCCGCTAAGCATTTATGTATTCAAGTCATCGCAGACTCAAAAAACTTTTCTTTAGAAAGATAGTTCTTAAAAGTACTCATGAGAGCTTCGCTTTTAGTTCTTGGCTTAATCTATCTCATACTATCCGTTCTGGTCAAAAAAACCTCAAAATGTTTGCTGCACTAGCTAGGTTCCTGGAAACATGCCTTGAAAGAATTATAATAATAATAATAATAATGAACTTTATTTAAGTCTCATGTTTTATAGCTCAGGCACAGTGCCTTACTAATTGGGGAGACTGAATTGTTTTTATTTCTTTCAACTATTTTTTTCAAAGGTTTGGTCGGCGAAAAATTCTCGTGGTTTCTTTTTTGGGAGCTGCTGTTGGTGCAATAGGTGCGGTCCTACTCACTGACAAAGCAGAGGATGATCAAGGTACGTCATCAACTTAAATCTTATGACAAGGATACTAGTATCGAGTATCGTTTAGGAGTATCGAGTTCCTTGGAAATTCTGAGCTACTCCCAGAGCTCGCATTCTTTAAGGAATGTTCGAAGCAAATCAATTTAAATCTCGGAAAAATTGAGCACTTACTTATGTACTGAGTCCCCAATAAACCAATAAACAGGAAAAGAAAGGAGAGTAAAGAAATAAAAAGCCACTAACACTAAGCAACAAAAATAAAATCTCAGCTCCTTATTACCGCCTATTCTGAACAACTAGATGCCTCCTTTGAACTATCTTAGACATTCTATAATTGCTGCATTAACACCCAACATTTTTTCTAATCTTTCTCACAGGGTACTTGGCAGGGAAAATTTTCATGTCTATGGTGGTTGCCAGGTTTAGCATAGCGATTGCATTTTCGTTGGCGTATATTTACTCTGCGGAGCTGTTTCCGACAACTTTAAGGTGACTTTAGTTTCTTTGTTTTTGGCTATCGTTCTCGACACGGGCTATTGTTAATTGCTTTACAGTCGTACCTAATAACTAATTAAAAGCATTTTACCACGAGTTTTCTTCGCTATGAAGCTATTTTGCTAATGCAACGACAGCCAAAAAGCAATTCAACCTTTATAAAAAAATTTGATGGCGACTGAACTATAAACCTCTTCATCTCAAATCTACCTCATAAACAAACAAACAAACTAACTAACAAACAAATTGGCATAGCAGCTACAGTTTTGCATTAATGGATTCACACTTGCTCTTTTGTTTTTCTCAGGAGTGTTGGCATGGGAACATCAACAGCATCTGCTCGCGCAAGCGGCTTTGCTGCTGCTTACGCGCCTCTTTTGGTGAGTGGATCAAGGGGGTGAGGGAGGGGGGCGGGGCTTAGGAGGCTTGTGCAGTTTTAGCAGCCATCACCGTCGCTGTTGCTTGAGCTCCCTTTTGACTACCATTCCAAAAAAATAATAAGGCAAATATATAAATACTTAAAATATAACGGGTAGCTTAAACTTACTGCTTCGTGTTTAATTGATAAGATCCTGTTACAATGGTTTTATATGCATTTTTGATGGCTCAAGTTTTTTTTCACTAGTAATAGGATCGGCTCTCAGCAGCATTTCAGGTTAACTCAACATTCGTTTTTGTTTTTGCAGCTCACCGTTCACCGTTTCTTGCCGTTTGGAATAATGGCTGGCCTCGTTGTTGCAGCGGCAATTGCAGTTATGACTACGCCTGAAACCCATAACCAACCCACCTTAGAAAATTTGTGCCTCGATCAAAATGATGCAGATAAAAACAACAAAAATTCTAAAAATGTGTACAGCAAGAAAAGCACCGTAATGTAAATTACCTCCGCAATTCAATACATGTTAAAAAGCTCACCAGTTTTGGTACCCTGCGAGCAGTGGTTTCTCAAGACAGGAGGCTACACTAGGAAGGAAGAAAAACCACTGCGAGCGACCGTTTGCTTCCTTGATCGAGCCGACGTTCAGCGCCATTAAAGAATAAATTAACTTTGAACTGGTAAAACCTGTTAAAAAACAGGCTAAGGCTTTCACGCATTTGCTTACGCTTGTAACTGCTGCATTAACGCGAGCCTGCTGTGCTCGTTTTTCAATTACGGGGAACGGCAACCAGGTTGAAAAAAAGCAATCAATTAGGAATTACACTCTTCTAAGTAAGCAAGTAGGAATAATCGGGAGAAAGGATGAAATACGGTGAATTTACTTTTTCGTAAAGGGCGACGTTTTCACTGTCGCTGTACATGTATGTCGTCACGGAACTTTTTAATTGAAGTCGATTGACGCGTGGCGAGAAAAAATCACTTCTGGTCACCGTTGTAGACGCTTCCGCAGTCCTTGCTTAAGGCTGAGAACCCACCGCGGTTGTACGAATACTCATGACTTTTAGCCAGCTCCACCTGAACCAGAGGCGAGCGTGGCACGCGTCATAATGTCCTGCGATCAAGAGGAAGTCAGATGTCATTTGACGTTTTGATGTAGAGGTCAGCGGCGTCACGTGCACGTGCATGCTCGGTGCAAAAGCAAACGGTCGCTCGTAGTGCTCTCTTTCCCTTCGTAGCGTCCGGCCTGGAGAAACCACTGCTCGCAGATGGTAAGAAAACAATATTTAGCTGTCCGGACAATCTAGAGTTCATTTCAGTATCATTTTGTTTTCTGGTCCAACAAAGATCGGGCTACAATTCACTGCTTTCTTGAATGGACCTTATAATTCTGTTAAACTGATATAGTTACTAGACACTTAACTTTATCCTTACTTATTTTCATTTGCACTTACTGATTTCGAGAAAATCCCAAAGCCATATTTTCTAATCGATTTTGGGTGCACAAAGTTAAAAACTTTCAGTGCTGAGTTTCGCGATGTCCTGATTCCTTTTTCTCGTAAAGACTGGCGCTTGGCGCTTAGTGCAAAGAACTGAGAAATAACATCGATGATCGCAGGAAAGGGGATTTTGTTTTAGCAGTAGAAGATAACAGATACAGGTGACAGTGAAGCAGGGGAGGATGATAACACTGAGAAATCTAGCTATTAAGAAAAGTGTCATTCTACTTTAAAGCTTTAGACGCCAGGTATTCAGTATCAATATTCGCTTTTTTCCTTTGAAATCAGGGGAAATTAATTAGCTGCTCGCAAAAATAGACAAGTATATGTATATCTTTCCCTATGAGGTTGTGGCAAGAGCACATAACCTTGGAGCATGCAACTCCCATATTAAAAGGTCTTCGTACGTCGTACTGTTTATGCCGAAATACATGCTAAACTAATAAAATTTACATTTGGTAAAAGTAAAAAATTATTAATCAATCTCCTTTCCAATTATTTTTCTAAAAATAATTTAAGGAACTCAGACTTTCGTGTAAGTGTAGCTAAGAGGGGAAGGTGGTTCTGGAGGATGGAATCTAATGCAGGGCGGTCAACGACGTGTTTCCAGACTTTCACAATACAAATTTACTCGCTTGCTGAACCAGAATTACCCAAGACCGCCTTGCGGCGCATTCAAAAAAATTAACCGGGGCCACCTTGCGCGTCTAGTTTCTTTTTTCGTGTTTACAGAAAGTTGACCAGGTGATCAACTAATGCAAAAGGTCTATTTGATAGAAAACGGACGACGAAATCGGTGGTACCCAAAGACAGGATCGGGGCCTTACATAAAATAACGAACATTTCTAGGCACTAACAACTTAATACAGAATAGGTAAAAAAACAATACCCAGGAACAATAGTCAACGGCAATTTGGAATTACCATATCCGTACTCTGTTGCAATCTACGTTTCATGCATACCTGAACCCATAGTCCGCAGTCCAGTGCATGTATGGTTTACTTAAGAGTCACGCAACCAATTAAGCCAAAGCCACAGCCGCAAGACAATTGCTTTGTGTCATTTGTTTGTCTGAAGTGTCCTTTATTTGGAAGAGCTTCCCTCATCATCTGAGGTTAGTGCGCTGATGTAGATACAGGTAAAAAGCATGAACACATGTAGGAACGTGCACTAGACCTAACTTACACTCTATCCACGTAAAGCTGAACTTACAAATCAAAAGCGTTCTGGTTATTGGCGTTTGAAGACTCAACTTGTTGATTCTCTCGCTAAACAGAAGTATGCTAATGACTTTTGTTATGAACTCAAACTCGAATTTTCCATCATTTTGCTTTGGCGATGCAAATTTAGGCGGTCATTCTTGAAGTTTCAATTAAAGTTCATTCATTTTTACAACTGAGCACGCAAACGACATCGTATTTTTCTTCTATCGGTTCATATATTCGCTGTGTAGAATCGATAAATAGTTCTTTATTATAGATCTAATGCGACTTACACTTTTACTCATTTTGCATGCAGACTCCCAGCCTGAAAAATCTGGCTTTTTGAAGAGGCCTTGCAATCATTTTCAGTATTGTTTACTAACTGTATTTTACACCCGGGTTAATTATAACAGGCGTCTGCAAGAATGTTTTATTTGAAACTCAGGGCCGTCTGTCGAGTATGAAAATGTTCAGTCTTTAAAATAACTAAATTAGCTCCCAGTGTATAATTACCCTGGTCCTACAAGATTGCTCAAACGAAGTTGAGTCGTGAAGTTAATTTGACGGGAAACAATAAAGACCCATAAAGATAACCGAGGCCAGGATTGCACTTTTGTAAAAGAAACGATCGACCATCTCGCAACTAACGCAATTAAGTCAATTAACAACCGAAAAATGTCACGCGCAACTTGATACACAAAAGGAAACGCAAAATGGACACAGAAGGCATTTCACAAAAGACAAAATCTGATATGTACAGCCCCCGAAATGATCCCCAATTCGACACCGAAATGATCCCTAATGGTTACTTCTTGCATTGAAATGGAATGACATCCTAGAACTATGGATCGGGCAAAATGCACAACATTAATTAAAGTTTCACTAATAATCTTCACTTGTCCGCATGATATTAATTTAGTCTAGTATATTTTTTGAAACACCATACTGCATAAACTGCAGCAACTAATAACAGCAAACAACATATCATTTTTTTAACTATAACTACTTACTAGGTGATTATATCCCCGGTTATAGCGAAAACTCCATGGATGTTATATATAATGAATTTTAAAAATCGTGTTTTAACACTTTTTAATAATTTATAATGATGTTGAAGATGCAAAAATAGACATAAAGGTGATTAGATGACAAACGCGCTAAAAATCACATAAATTGTAATGAAATGTTACTGGAGTAAATGGCATTCAAGAACGTAAACGCTACAACAGACTTATAATAATTCCGTGGCGAAATACTATTCCATTCCAGAAATTAATTGGGGATCATTTCGCGCTCGAATTGAGGACCATTTAAGGGTTGGGGATCATTTCGGGGCTGTACAGATTTTGTTAAAACGGTTTTCCACTGGAAAAAAAAAAGCTAAACTGCACGTTCGCATCCGCTTTGCCGTATTTTTAAATAATCAGTCTATTTGACGCTAGCTTCAGCGGGACATTACCATCATATCCACGAATCACTAATAAAGGCCACAATCACGCCACGCTCCATACCGATCCAACCAATCCCCACTGCTTATGGGGGTCAGTTTTCCTTCACGTTTCAATGCACTCTTTCTTCTTCTTGTCACATTCATGGGACCTTGGTCGCAAAGGAAGTGATCCAGGGCTCTTTCCACAGGACTTTGCGTACGCAAATCTAGCTCAGTTGCATTGTTGTTACTTGTTTGAGTTTTCATAGATGTCAGACAATGAATCATGCACTCTTTAAGTTTCTAGATGTAAATACACTAAATGTGTTTGCCATTAACTTATTAGTCGAGCTTGCTTTAGTAGAGCGAGACTCTTTTGTCGGTCCGTCGCAAAATGGGGGGTAAGCTCCCAGGCGTTCCTAACGGAGACCGTGGAAACTGGGGATAAGAACCGTGACGACTTTCGTCGTATACAACTAAGTCTTGTGATGAGCAGGCGGTTTATTTTCGGTGATGACTGAGATGATGCACGTAAGTTGAAAACGTTTTTGGCAATGATGCAATATCAATATGTCTAATTAGCAAAAAAGCAGCTTTGCAGGTGCAGCAGGCGTTTTTTATACGTTTCTTTGCCGTTGTTTTGCACGACTACAACGTGAAACTTCCAGAAACTTCTTATTTGCACTTTTAGTGGAGGAAATGTCGTACGTGTTCTCGTTCACTTTTTTCCCCTGCCGCTCATTTTCATTTTGCATTTGATTGGTTGCCGCTAGCATTTCTCATTTTGTCACCGCCGCTAGAAAATTTTGATGTTGTTCTTCCAACAAAAAAATGTCTCCTTCTTTTATCTCTCGCTGTAAATCTCTGTCGCCCTTTTTCTCGTTGAGCTTTGCTGGCCTGCCAGCTACGATCTCTTTTTCTCTGTCTTTCTGTTGCTCTATATTCCAAATTTGTTGACATGACGATTAATCTAAGCTTAAAGGGACACAGTCAGCTGATGCACATGCGCATTACATACCATTTCTTAGCTGATTTGCATATCACAAGACGCGCGTGAAACAGAAAGTAAGAAGCGCATCTAGAATATTTAAACAATCCTTAAGGAGTTGAACTAATTGCAAGCCAAAATCGTGATTACAGACCCAAACTCATACCAGAGCACTCATTTTTTTTCTATGCCATTGAGAATTCACCGATAAACTTGTCCAGGGAAAGCCAAACATCGACGAATACTTCCGAATTTGAAGAATCAGTGGAGGTGAGAAATGACACGAAGTCTTAATCATTGCCGAAGGTTCAAGGCCGAGACAGCTTCATTTTTCCAAATATATGCAACCTTTCTCCATCAATTTTCCAAATATATATAACGATGATTTGCTCTGCAGTGTTAATGTTGTTGATTGGTTTCTCTTGTTATTTTGGAACGAAGGCGATTTCTCCCACCCGACGCCTACACGTTTCGTACCTCCTCTTTTCATTTTCTTTTGGATACTGTTTTTAAACCAGATATGACAAAATAATGTTTTAGGATGAGTAAAAGTTTGCTCAGAAAGAGGTTTTCAGAAAAAAATAGGGGTTCGAATGAAAAACTAGGCAAGTTTAAAGCGGATTTCTAGATGTATCCGACGTGTACATTTGATTTTCGGGTTGAGGTAAACGCTTTTCAAACTGGGAAAAGCAGTGTCGAGGTCAGCGCGGCCCCTGATAGTTGACTGTGTCCCTTTAATACTTTAGACAACACGGATACAGAAACAATTTCCGCTTCCCGTTTCATCTCTATTGACTCTTTAGTTGTCTCTGCTTTACAAGACGCCGGTGGCTATGCGATTTCCCACAAAAATAACGTCGAGTTGCATTTGGGTTGCCATAACTGTTGATTGAGTTATTTTACATTGGTTTGCCTCTGGTGCGGATGGACGGATGGTCGGGCGGGCGTACGGTTATGTGATTACCAAATTTTCTCGGATGGGTAGATTACTTCATTTTCTTACCCATGGAGCTCCGCTGCACGCGCTTCGCCGCGTTTGTATTCCAAACGAAAAAGTAGCACAACAGCACCAGCTGACAATAAAATTTATCTCAAAGCATGCGAGAGTCAACGCTACTAAGAGAGTTCTTGTCTGTTGCATAATAATTGCGGTATTTTTTTTATTAAATTTAAGGTAGAAAGTAGGAGCATAATTTCTACATTTTTTGCTAAAATAAGCATACTTTACGAAAACAAACTAGCATAATTTTTTGCACAATTTTAGCCTAGCACAAGTCTCGACTGAATTATCTGAACGTAGGGTTAGTTTATGTATTTGAATGTGTATCTATGCATGTATGCATGTATGTAATATGTATCACCACTCTCATAGATGACGCTAACAACAGATCAGTACCTTGAGAAGATCGGAAGCTTTGGTCGTTATCAAATCTCTCTTCTGGTTTTTTTAAATGGCTTGATGTTCTTCTGGTTTGGTTGGCCTGTTATGATAGTGACTTTTATCACCGCCGAGCCGGCCTGGAAATGTGTGTACAACAGCACTGTGTGTCCCCTAAACGGTACCATGAGACCCAGACACGATAATTACAGCTTTAGATGTGACATTCCTCGAGATCAGTGGGAGTTTGTTGATGATTTCACTTCTGTTGTGACTGAGGTAACTAAAGCTGTTAAGATCCGAGAATGAGTTAAACTTCCATGCTTCTGAATATTGTCAAGCAGTCAAACTTCTGCACAGCAGTCTCTTTGGAAACAACATCAAGTGGCTATGTATTGTGTAGGTCCGTGTAAAGATGTCCGTTATGTAGAAGCAATGGTGTCAGTATGATCTTCCATAGAAAAGAATTAAACATGATCTTCATTGTAAGCTACGTAAAATCTGAATTACGATTGCGCTTAATCCCACTGTTGTTAGGGTTTGTGGCTGCGTAGTCTTCTGTATATAAGGAAATAAGATATCTAAAGTGTATTTCCTGTTTGCGAAAATGCCGTGCTGGCGGTTTTAAATTACAAATATTGGAAAGGTGTTATCGAACAAACTAAAGCAAAGACAAAAAACGTAGAATAAAGTTTGTCGGTTTTGTTTGAGCATGTCTTTTCAACGAGCCAATCAGAGCACACAGTCAGGATCGAACCTGTGACGTGTCTCAAGCGCAGGAAATCCTTTGGAAAAGTGTCACTTGATTTTGACTATACTTCTGACGGGCTGGAAAAGCTCAGAGAAGGATTGTTTCAGTTAATTACACTGCTCAGTGATACAAAACAATATCAGGTTACCTCCTATACCTGGCCGTAGAAACCACTCTGTTTCGAGAAGTTATCTGATAGTAGTGCAATGACTAGGTTTTACAAGTACACTAAAGCTTCCTGAGAGGTTAACTTAAAGTTAACTTATTGCTAGCGCTGCTTTAGGTCAATTCTTTGCTGACATCATCACCTGGTGCCTCTAGCCATACACAAAATGCTTCTGCAGAGTCAAAAAGAAGACATCAAACAAATTTCATCAGGGAGCACGAATCATGATCACTTCTCGGTCCAATGCATTAAAACGTGGCCTAATATCTTCAAGGAACGACAGGAAACGGTTTCCATGCCCAAAAATAGTTTTTAATAGCAAAATCCAACCATTATGTTTGGAGTTCAATTGGTTCGAAGATACCTTTTAGCTTCTTAAAAAGATGGCAAATGGCGTGGCATATCCCCTCTAAGCTTTTTCGCTGACATGTTTGCATTGTTTCTTTTGATTGAACAGTTTGACCTGGTATGTGAGCGGGGCCTCTACGGTACTATTGGATCGTCTATGATATTCGTTGGCTTCTTTTTGGGAGGAGTTGCAGTGGGCCCATTTAGCGACAAGTTTGGCAGGAAAATCACCATGTACATATCTGGAGCAATCGTTGCTATATTTAGCCTTGTAGCCGCTTTCCCGAACGCATTTTGGCTTTTTGCTTTCTTTCGATGCCTGATTGGATTTGGAATAGGTTAGTCAAGAAGTGACAGCGGCATGTTTTTATTATTATAGTTATAATAATAATAATTATCAAGATGCTCACAACTCAGCACCGCGCAATAGCTGGACAAAAGTAGTCTGCAACTACAAAACACAGTAATGAAATAAATAATACTTGCCACACGTTTCATGAAAGTTCTAACTTTCTTTTGGTAGGCAATTGCATACGCGGTGTACTCTATAGCTAGCTAAGATCTCTGTAAAAGTGCTCCCGCGTCATTGAAACTTTTGAACAATGTCTACGATCTGCACTGAAAATTAAAAGTGGCGTAAGACTAAGAATAAAAAGTGGCGTAACCCAATCAATTAAGTGTCAGTTGCGCATGGGCTAATTTTTTGGTGACCAATCAGAATCGGACCACGTGTCATTATTTCAGCCACAACTTCATGAAAGAATATCAACTCCAAGGAAAGATTTTTTCGGTTAAAAATACTCCTAACACGTTTCTTTCTCGTCAGGTGGATACAGTATTGCCTCGTATGTTCTACTGACAGAGCTGGTGGGAATTCGCCACCGAAGCACAGCAGGTTGTTCCATTTGGTATTCATTCAACCTATCCAACATGGCGCTGGCCGGGCTAGCATATCTGGTTAGGGACTGGCGAAAGCTCTCTCTAATAATGGGTGCTCCAGCACTTCCTTTTCTTCTTGGATGGTTGTAAGTCCCTTTTCCCTTATTTGATAGGTTTTGTTTGTAATCAAACACTAGAAACCGGAGACTTGCGGGAAAGAAATCGAAAGAAGGAGCGTACCTGCGAAACATATTCTCATAATAAGATCATCAATCTTAGATCTTATTTATATTGAACTACGCGCTCATAGTTTCTCGTTAGTGGTTCAACATGCGATCGCAGTTCGAGAATATTGGCATTTCAAAGGTAATGTGTGTCCTTATTCTATTACTAACAAACTGGCTTCATTTACCAGTAGGTAAAGTAGTTATTGCACAGAGAAAAAATAAAGCAAATCAGCTATAATTTTAATAACGTTACCAGTGCTTACACTGTGCATAGTGTATGGAATTTTATCCTTTCACGTCTTCATTAAGAGGATAATTTTTTGGTCTCGCTTGCTTTAGCGGTGAGACAAGCGTTTCTTTCTTTTTTTTTTCGTACGTCGGCCTCAAATAGTTGTAGGTCATGGTTCCTAGCGGCAACCGTGGAAACTGGGGATAAGAATCTTGACGACTTTCATTGTATACAAATGAGTCTCGTGATGAGCAAGCGGTTTATTTTCGGCGATGACTGAAATGACGCATTACGTTGATCCCGTTTTGGCTGTTTGGCAATGATGCAACTTTCCCTGAATCGAGGCCCTTGATTTTCGTGTAATCATGGAAGCGTATTAAAAAGTAAGTACCCTGAAGAATACTCGACCGCCGATAAAGTAGGATGAGAAAATAATATAGCGGGGAAATCCTATTTTGTGGTGTATTAAGGCGTTACGTTTCTCAGAATATTGTCGCAATTACTGGAACTCTACGGTTAAATAGATTCACTTTGTTTTATGTATTTAATTGATGGATTTTCGCCGCTGTTAAGATGTGAAGTCGCGTTGCATTTTACAAATACTTGAGATATCAGTGATTTAACCTTCATCTACAATTGGAAGAAACTTCAGCTACCCGTCTGACGTTACATATGTGTCACGGATGTGTTTATATGGATAGCTTTGTGGTGGACTGTCGCGCACTCTACTTGTAGCACTTCATGCCCGTAGAATAGAAATCTTGGTCGAGCTTTTCAGGAACGGGTCGGTCCACGAATTCTGTCGCTTGAAAGCGTTCATTACTTTGGAACAAGTGATTACTTCAGTGGCCGAAAAAAGGAAGAATCTTAATGAGCAAAACTTCGATGGTGAGGCTAACTGGTCGGGTGTTGTAAACTTTCATTGTATACAAATAAGTCTTGTGATGAGCATACGGTTTATTTTCGGCGATGATTAAAATATCACGTTTCCACACATGTTAGAGTTGGCCCTGATTACGTGAGCCGTGCTTGCCCGTTTTGCCGAGCTGGCATCAGTTTTGCGAAGGTAACGTTTATCCCGTATTACATGAGGAGAGCCAGCTCCGAGCCGGTATGTTTACAGATAAATTAAAAAGATTGCGCATGAGCAGTGTGTTACTCGGGGTCCTGTTGCTGGTTTGGTTTGCCAGGCTTACCCGGCGTGCGTGCCGGATCCCATGGAAAATTTCCAGCCGATTCTGAGCCAGGATTCCGGCATTACGGTACAGGATTCCTGGCCATCCAGGCTTGCTCAGCTGTCATATAATCTTTCTTTTTTTCGCGTTTTATCAACGTGCCAAGATCTCGGCAAGTGAGCAAGCACAGCTCACGCGATCACCCCCTTAGAAAGACAACATATCGTGTGCTTTATCACAGTTTTTCGCCAGAGTCAGTCCGTTGGTTTTTGGTGAAGGGCAAAACAAAACAAGCAGAAAACATCCTTCACAAAGTTGCTAAATTTAACAAGAAGCCGATACCGCATGAAAAACTGCAGGACTGTGAAAGACAGCGACTTGGAGACTTGAGAGATTTGTTCAAGTCTAAAGCAATAGCGCAGAAGACCCTTGTTTCTTGGTTTTGCTGGTGAGTTATCAAACTTTCAATTCAATTTAATTTTTGCACAGTCATGCTTCGAGTGCATTGATAAGTTCAGGCTAAGTACTCAAAACAAAAACGAAGTAGCGACCCTTGTCTTAAACTAAGCATTAAATGAAAGAGCTTTTTCTTTCCGAAAGAATCAGTTTAAAAAGGAAGCTTTTCTCCTTTTTACTGTTCGGGTGAGTCCTACAGCTGGACGAGTGCGAAATAGACGGCAACCTGAAGAGTGCGGCATTCCTCAGTAAAAACACAAAGTTTACATGTTGATTAGAGTAGTTTAGAGCGCAACGGTTACCTGGTTTTTTTGTATGTTTGTTTGTTTGATTTTTTGCTGAGTAATCTCATTAATTTGACTTCATCTTATGGATTATGGATAAAATGCGGGAAAATCTCATTTACGTAAGGCCATATCCTACGTTTAGGTGGTTTAACCTGTTTGACAGAGACAATAAAGATATGGAGAGAAATAAACCAGCTGAGGAGAAGAGAAATAATTAAAATTTGGTTCTGCGATTGCATTTCTTTGCGATCAAGCATAAGTTAACAAGGTCGAAAGTTTGTTCCTAGCTGTAAATCAGTATTTGCGTAATCAAAGCTTTCAACATTGACTTACATATGCCGAAGTTTCAATGATATAACAGTTTTGTTTTTTTCAATTTAGGTTCGTTAATGGCATGGTGTATTACGGAGTGTCCTTCAGCTCTCCCACAGTAGGGGGAAACATGTATCTCAACTTCTTTATAACAAGCACCATTGCACTAGTGGCTTACCCCGCATTGGCATGGGGCTGTAACCGGTATGCAACCTTGCTTGTTTTAAGTTTATGCTTCCTCACCACACACTAGTCAGTTTCTCCTGCAGTCAATGCTCTCCTGCTCTCCAATGCGTTATTCATTGATGCATTTGTTATTAACACTCCCCCATTCTTTTTGATTTCTTAAATCTCTTCATCTGTAACATCTGTAGTCGTCAAATTGCTCAATTACACCCTCGCTCATCTTACTACGTAACTTTTTTTACCATTCTTGTAGATTTGGTCGTAAGAAAACCATCTGCTGTGGTCTGTTTTTCTCTGCTTTTGGTGCCTTTGGTTCGGTATTACTTACATTATTTGATGATGGAAACAACACAGGTATAACAATTTTTAACAAGCTATCGTATAACTCGAGTGTAATAACGATTTTGGATAACATATTTGCGTTTTAAACATGCGGCTCTTACCCATTATCGTTTGTCAAGAAGTTATCAGCAAAATATCGTTAATAGGTAAGGCATTTATTCATGTTTTAGGTCCTCATAAAAAAAGGACTTTCAATATATCAAATGAAGTTTTTTTTATTTAAAAAAAAAACATCATTTGCGTTAGGGAAACATGTTTTACATACATGTACATCAACTCAAAGAAATTGACGGCGAAAATAGAGGCAGCATATAAAGTGGAGGAAAAAAAGAACTAATTACTGACAGTATTCTCGAGATAAAAGAAACAAGTGTGTCTCTTTTAGGACGCGAGGGCGGGTAAGGCCGACGTAAAGAAAGTATTGTCTGAGTGGGTTTTCCCGAAAGCAACATCTGCATCCCAAACATGTTTTACAGATTAGCCCTTTATAAATAAGGGTATGTTTACATGACACCGGGGCGACTTTTGCCCCGGAGCGAGTTTTCTCCGGTTCCCTCTCATGGCTCTATATTTGTTTACATGATACCACCACAAATTTCATGCTGGCGCGAGTCACCCCGGCGTGAGTTCACCCCGGTTCTTGTACCTGGGCGAGAATTTCACTCCGGTACGAAATCTCGCAACGGTATCATGTAAACACGAAACGACCACCCGTTTCGATGTGAAATCGGTCTGCCGGTAGACTGGAACGGGTAGCGCATGCGGAATTTCGCGATTTTGAATCACACGTGCATTTTATCAACATGAAGTGTACCTTCAAATAACGAGATGTGAAATGACCCAGTCATCATGTCAACGCGATACGAGATCAAAAAGTCATGTTGGTATGAAACTCGCGCCAGTGCGAGTTCTCTCATGTAAACACCCCCTTAGTTTTCCAGTTTACCCTAGGGTAATGTGGTGATCGAAAGAAGAACGCAATTCAGACGTTTCGTTACATAAGTAATATCAACTGCATTTCTAAATCTTTGTTTCATTTGTTTCCTTTTTAGGAATATTAGTTGGGAAAATAATATTTTCACTGTGCATCGCCAAGTTTTTCATCGTGTTTGCTTTTGACGGATTTTACGTTTATTCAGCTGAGCTGTTTCCAACTGTCATTAGGTAAATTTATCCTCTTTTTCTCCTTTTTACATCCAGGCATGAGGCATGAAAACCTTTTGTTAGTATTTAAGATTTTGCAGTAGTTTACATTTTCACCAAAGGAAACAGCAGTTAGAAAGCGTGCTCGACTGTCTGTCAAGCATTGTCTGTATTTAGATTAGTCATGAACTAATCAGTGTTCCTGCAATCCACAGAAATATCGGTATGGGGACCTCGACTTCTGCTGCTCGTGTTGGTTCTTTCCTTTCTCCTTATGTTGTCTTTTCGGTACGTTTATCCCATTTTAAAGTGACCTGTCATTAAATGCTAAGATCAGCAATCTAAGGCCTGAACAATTCCATCCTCGGAGACCCACTGGGCAGTCAGTCGGGTCGGGAGGAACAGGGCGACGAACTTTTTTTATGCCAGGGGATCAAAGCTTTCCCTTCGTGCTTGAAGACTTTTGTTGTACCATTTCTCCTGACCCGACTAACTGCCCATTAGTCGGCTTCAAAGATGTTACATTTTGTGTCAGACAGCGAAATTTTAGAAAGGAATATCAAACTTTTTCTTACCGTATTTTTTCAGGTATAAGGCGCAACATTTGTTTACCAAATTTTGGCTTAATATAGCTCACAATCTGTTGTAATTTCGGGGTGCGTCTCAAGGGAAGAAAACAAAATTGTGCCAACATTTTTACTTTAAAGGCTCTAGCTGTTCATCGTCTACTTTGTTACTGGTGGTCAATGAAAGTTTTGTTAATCCTGTAAGTAACATTCAGAAGAAATAATTTCATTAAGAACGCCCACAAAGATGTTCCCTTGATGATGCCATGAACAATGACGTTTTTTGTCTATTTCTTGGTTTTAGTATAATTGCGGATATCTTGTGACTTCAGGAATTAAACAAGTACCTTCTCTGGAAGTTGACAGTTGCTGGAAGCCCTCCTATTCACACCGTGCTCCAGTTTGAAATCTCAACGAATTAGGTTTAAATGACAAAACAAAAGTCATCTAATCAATTGAAAAGCCCTAGGTCATAAACAAGACATTAAGTACGAAATGTCGATAATCTTTTTTTTTTAACTTCCTCCACAACAGCAACGTGTTCATCCTCTCCTGCCGTTTGGCATCATGGGTATCAATGCTCTGATTGCCGCGCTACTGTGCATGACTTTACCGGAAACGCGTAACCAACCAACTTTGGAGACCTTTACAACATCAGATCAACAAGACGACACTATGAAAGAGATGATGGTTAAGGAAAGCGATAATGGACATATAGATGATAGCCGTTTGTAAAAACAGGGTTACACCAGGGTTAACATAAATTGCTTACATCGACATAAACCTTTCACTCTTGTGAGCAGCCAAACGAAAAATTCCAAATTTCACCTATACAATTCTTAATACTTATATACTTAGATAATAGATACAATACAGTGGAACCCCGCCCTACAGCCACCTCGGTAGTATGGTCACCTCGTTATTGCGGCCACTTTTTTTGGCCGGCCGGAAAAATTTTCTTGTAAAGAAACCCTCGTTAATATGGTCATCTCGTTCTCACGGCCAAATGTTTTTGGCCCATTGGTGACCGTATTAACGGGGTTCCACTGTACTTATATAGATATAGATATTAAGATAATACTTTATACCATGAGAAAGTTGATTAGCCACGAATGGAATGGAATAAAAAATAGATAAGTTTTTTTTATCTAAATACGGTACATTCTATCAAGAGTATAAAAATTATTAATAAGCTTACTATCCCAAACAAAAATGAAAACCTACAATGCTGCTACAACTAATCTAACTGAAACCTGTTTTTCATGAATACCGTGTGTACTTAATATACAAATTAAGATTATCTAATCGTTACAATTGACATAGAGATTTAGCCTCTGTTATATCACTGCGCAGGCTGTTCCAGAGAACTTCTCCACTTTAACTAAAAGTTGTTCTTCATAAATGCTAACCTCGATCGATTTCTTCATTTCTTATTGCCACAAATCCCCCCGTTAATTCTTCTTAACAAGCTAGAGTTGATCAAACTTGGAAGACGTTTGCGATATCTGATGAAATGACATCAGTGTCTGTCTAGCAGGATTTTTGATAACGTTATCGCCAAGAGGACCTTTTACGTCCAACAATTTTTTCGGCCAACAACTATCTCTAAAGTAGCCTTTATAAAAACTAAGAGTGCAACCATTGCTTTTTATTTATTCCCCTCCTTTCCTTCTCCTCGCTCTTTCTTTTTCTCCTTTCCTTTTTCTTCGTTCCTGCGATTCTGGAGCTTATCGGGCTTAAGAAACCTGCGTTTTGACGCCTTTTCACTCAAATGACTGCAAATTTCGGTAGGTTGATTTTCAAAAAATCGGTTAGATATATAGTACCGGCTTTTGCCATAGAAAGGGAAAGCAACCGAGAAGCCCAGGGGACAAGATTACCTTGGCTCAGTTGCTTTGGTAGAGCTGGAGAAAATGGCGGAAAAGCGTCGATCTCTTTCAATCCCGGTAAAAGGTGGCTTTAGGATTATTTATCCATTATTGGCGGCTCGGAACATATTCTGCCACTATTCACGCGCACCTCGTTTTTAATTGGAAATTGTTAAATACACCGTAGATCATGCCACAATTTTTTTTCTTTATCTCTCGCAATCGAATTTCAGTAAAATGCACTTGTAGTGGACTCAAAAACTGTCAATGTTACTTGTAAATAAAAACGGTTATTATACATTGTACTCACTATCTCTCTTCTCATTGGCTCAGAGCCTACAGCTAATTTTAGAAATCAGCGCAACCTACAGATTAGTTAGTTACCTGCTAGCAGATAACTGACTAATCTGTAGCTTGCGCGCACAATGCATGATTTCCAAGAGCAATGTCAAGTTCACGGGTGACGAGTGCCGACGAGCGGCATCTTTGCGCACATGGCTCAGAGGTTTGCAACGTCCACTGCAAAAGAAATTGACAAATTAATCGAAGATAAGGACTCCGAAACACAAAAAGATCCACAAAACTTACAAAGAGTTGGCGAATATTTTGAAATCTTTTTATATGGAAGCGCGAAAAAGACGGCTCGTCTTACTCCATGTCAAGCCTAAAACATTAAGATTTGCGCTTAACAGGCACTTTAAAGCGGTACGAGGAGTCGACATAATGACGGATGAGTTCAGTGAAGCCAATAAGGTTTTCCGTGCTAAATGTGTGCAGCTGAAGAAGGACGGATACCTGATGCTGACTTAAAAGAAACTCTATGAAAGCGGAGTTTTCAGCATCAGTAATCTGAAGACTCTTTTAAATTAAAAGTATTTTTTGAAACCATGTTATATTTTTGCCGACGTGGACGCCAAAACCTGCGCCAGTTTAAAACGTCTGACTTTGTCGTCGGAACAGATTCACATTGCACCTTGCACCAATCCCATAGTCAAGATGACCGTTGGGGCACCACGGACACAGCAACCCTCTCCCTCCTCCTCCTCCGGTTAATTGCTCTGTACTTTCTTGCCCCTTCTGCTGTCTCGTGTCTCCCCTTCTTCAGTGCTCTGTGTTCGTCGCATAGATCCAGTATGCTAGTTGTGACCTACGGTCTTTTGACTGCTCTGCGTTTGCCTAAGATTTCACTAGCTGTATTTTTATCTTCCCTAAACGTAGCCGAAAAGACATCATCACTAAATCATGGTCGCTTCCAATGTCAGCTCCTGGGAAGCTTCTTGTCTTAGCGGTGTTTACACTGGTCATAAAGCGCCTCCTAACCATGATATGATCAATCTGGTTATGGTATCCTCCACTTTGTGTTTCAAAGCGTATTCGCCAACACAAAGCAAGCGGACCTGTCATAGGAATACACCAACCACTCAATTCGAGCTACAGCAGTCACAGTTCTGGATAAATCTGGTTTTGAATCCCGGCACATTATGTCCGTCAGTGACCACAGAAACGACAGTTCTATCAAAAGTCATAGCAAAACAGATCAGGCAACAAAGAAGAGAAATGAAGTGAAGAAATGATCGTCGCAGTGAACGCAATTTATGCAATTGCGTAAAGAAGCCTGAAAAAAAATTCAGGACTTCAACGGGGTTTGGACCCGTGACCTCGCAATTACCGGTGTGATGCTCTACCAACTGAGCTATGAAGCCACTGACGTTGGGAGCAGGTCAATTGTGGGTTCATATGTTCCCGTGAAAGAAATGAGTGTTAATGATACATGAAATAAATCATATATGAACTGCGGAAATGAAATGAAATGAAGAAATGATCTTCGCAGTGAACGCAATTTATGTAATTGTACACTGACAATAACAGGTCAAACGTACTATCTGTGTTCCCTGCTAGCAGAGGTCTATCATGACGAGTCAAAATGAGAGAAGGGGGAGAGACTCTCTCCTTTCTCTCATTTTTGCATCGTCGTGAGAGACCTCTGCTAGCAGGGAAACTATCTGTGATGCCACAAGCCATGAGTTTTGTTTGTTTGTTTCTTAAGTATCTCATGGTTCACCTTATCAAAGGCTTTTTTTAACATCCAGGAAAACAACCAGTTTGTAAAGGCCACGATCCATGTTGTCATACCACTCATTTGTGCAATCTTTTCATTAATTTTGCTGATCACAGGTAATATTGAATTGGTCTGTAGTTGTCAAGCATGTTTCGTGGACCCTTCTTGTGAAGAGGCGTAGCTAACTTCCATTCACTAGGGAAAATTCGTGAGATAATCTAATTGTTTATTATTGCCATTAAAGGCCAGGAAATCAATGGGGCGGCTAATCTATTAAGCACTTTTGCTGAAATTTTATCTATTCCCATGGCTTTCGATATAGCGACAAAGAACTGAGAAGCTTAAGAGCGACTGTCTGTAAATATCGACCAAAATCGACTTTTTGTGGCACAAGTTAGTTAGTTTCCCAAATAACGTGTTTTTTTGTTAAAATTCCAAAAACATTGCATTAAAATTTGCATTATTTTATCCCCATAAAAATTGCCAACTGGGCCTTTTTGAAACAATACCTTATTGGCCACAAATGTATCGTTTGATAAGGAAGCAAGGGTCATAAAAAAACTATTCGTGTTCTTCAAAGGCTGCCAAATCGTTGTAAGTTGATGTACGAGCCAATGAAATTTGTGTAAAATTGCGCTTTACCTGAAGTGGATTTTGAGCTCCGAACGGGCAAAATGAGTTTTCTCGAATTTTAACAAAAGAACACGTTATTTGGGAAAACTAACTACAGCATGTTTCATTACTCATTAAGGGTTATCGATGAGACAAAAGTGAGCGAAATCAAATGTTTGAACTTGTACCGACCGTGGGTCGATATTTACTGAAAGCCGCTCGCAAATTCGCCAAGGACGCCAGTTTTCAGGACGATGTTATATCTCTCGAAAATGTAAGCAAAAGAGGATTTACTGGACGGTTCCCGCTAAAGACTCGTATAGAGTGCATGGCAAGGTCTGGTATATTGACCTATATTCCAAACCGCGTGATGTATCATAGTAAGAAACTTGAGCAATCCGGGATCCTGATTTGACCAATAGGGCCTGATTGGAGCACTGCTTCGTTCCCAACAAGACCCAACGGCCGTTATGGGACGTGGTGTCCTCCTATGAAAGATCATTATTTTTGCGGTTTCTTCGGTGGCCCGGTTGTGAGCAGTTTCGTCGCCAAGTTTTGTCAAATTTGCAATGAGTCGAAATGCTAAATCTCGTCAGCACGAGTATTCCCCTGAAGTCTTTTCTACTGTTCTCAACAGCAGTGAAGCAATGAAGCACGATTTTTGATCTGCGCAACCTGATGAATGAGGGAGGCTTCAACTTGACAAAATGGTCAGCAACGATCGCCTGGTATTCCAGTCGAAGATAGAGCGAAAGAAACAGCTTGACCTAATCAGTGATATACTCCTCGCAGGGAGGGCTTAAGGTTTGACATTGACATATACTAAACGTGGATACCGACGCGTTTGGCTTTAACATTTTCAGTAAAGATCGACCATATACTTAACATGGTATACTTTCGGTGGTGAATTATAATGATACTCCAGGGGCAGGAGTAGTCAACAAAGTCATACATATACAGGGAGGCTTCGCGCCGGGGTCCAACCCCTTACCTTTTATATACCATTTTTGACAGAAAAGGTAACCCTTTTGCATACCTAGTGTAAAATATAGATACATTTTACAGCCATGAAATGCATCTGTTAGCCTTTTTGGGTCTTTTTCCTGACCGAAATGACAGATTTCTCTTCCCTTTCATGTACCTTCAACTCGCAAAATTCCTCCCCTTTCATATGCCTGCAGTCTGAAAACTGTACCCCTTTCGGACGGAGCCTCCCCGTTTAGGTCATAATAGGGAGTACCCCGCCCCCTGGGATGATACTCTTGGAATTGCAGCTCCTTTCATTCTTTCTCCGTAGTTTCTGCGTGGAGAAGGATCAGGATGGGACGACGAAGTTGCAGATATTCACTTGACCCGTTGTCGAGCTTGGTTGAATGATTTACCGATTGGGAAGATTTTCCATTTTTGAAGTTGTAATGAATGATTCAATTTGACTTGTTACCATCCCCCCGGGCAACTCCCGGGACAAGTCCAGCCCTTCGGGCCCGGGATGGAGAATTGTTTGAAGCGGTCCTGTCCAGGGGGTATGGGTGGGGAAAATAAAAAAATATCTTCTCTTTGATTTTGCGAAGTACCTGTCATTTCTCGCGCAGTTTACACGATGGCTGCGGACCTCAAGACTATGTATTGTTAAGGAAAAACGCAGGAATTTGGCGGAGAATGGTTGGGGGAGGAAAAACCTATCAAAATTAAAGTATGTATATATAAAGATACGTTTTAAAATTTGAGATGAATGTGCGTATGATGCGTACTCAAACTAAGTTTATTTTTTAGAAAAGAAGGACAGAAATATTTCTCCAGCCTAGCTCAAATGATAAGAAAACTTACATGAAAACGGATACAAGGCTTTTGATATAATACATAGATAATCATAATCATCACATCCTATGAAATGTTCTATCAAGGAGGCGCTTTTTGAAGAGTTTTCGTCTCTGTTTTCATTCTCAAATTTAATGTTCATGTTCTAAGTACATTATGACGTCCGTTATCCTTCTTTCAATAAACTCTGGAAAACGTTTATAAAAAATATGAAAACGTCTCGTTTTGCTTTTGTACGGATCAAAACGATATACCAAAAAACGTTTAATTATGAGGTCGATCAGGAGCTCGGGGGTGGGGAATTGTCTCTTTCTGCGTGCCCGGGGGTGGGGAATAGACCTCCAAGAAAGAAAAAAGTTGCAAATTCCCAGGGTAAACCCGGTGGCATGGTTGCAGGTCAAATTGAACCATGCATAAGATGCGGTAAGCCTGTCGAGTGTCAGATACAGCTTCATGGGAAAACATTCATTCTCAGACACTTCGCAGGTAGCTTATAGTGCAAGGCAAGGTCCATACTGTTCATTACTGATTGGCAAGCCCCACCTGACTTCTTTAAAGGAAACAACCATCCCTGAATTAAAGTTTAACGGCTGCCCACTAAACAAGGTCTTGACAAAGGAGTTAGAGTATCTTTCCGATAGAGTCACTTTTTAAACGGCAAGTATGACAGTGATACACTACATTGTAAATGAGTCAAGCGTTTTCACAACCATGCCGCCAACTGTGTTGCCTTACGAACTCACAATGGTCAGCTCTTCGGTTAGCTTTATTAGCTTAATGGATAAAGGGATAGAGTTTCGCTTAAAGATCAGGAAATTCCTAAAGTTCAAGTCGCAACCTATCAAACATGACCGCGAGCTTTAATTCAGTGTTTGCTACTGTACCATGCTGGCGACATCGGTAGAGAAAGAAACGACCGCGCAGCTTCAGAACAGGGAGGACTGGGACCTCGAACTAAAATACCGGAAACTGTCCCCTATAAGCCCTGGGCTTGTTCATCTTTGTAACGGGTTTTAGTAGGGCTTATAAACGGATCGAGGGGCTTATATCCGAGGCCGGGCGCTTATAACCGGGCTGGAAAAAGTTCTTTGAAACAAGCTAAGGCAGTGCTGGTCAAAGTACGTTTTGCAGTTACTGGTTTTTAATTAGTCTTCAAAAGGTCCATATAAAAAGAATTCATTTCAATACAAGCTAGAGGGGGCTTGTAATGGGATCTCTTTTTGTTGTTGTTGTTGTTTCCTATAACTGAGGGAGGTGCTTAAAAGCGGCAGTTTACGTTATGAGGATTTTTGCGAACATTTCTCAGCCAGAGACGGCTTGAATAATAGTATTAGTCATAAATGCAATAGCTAACTGCTTCCTTCTAGCGGACTGATGGCTGAATTACACGGAACGGAATAGGTCAGAAATTTGCATTAGTATAAACTTTATATGCCAAATACAAAGAGTAACAATAATTAAGTAGATAAATGAAACTATACTACTATTTCTTTTCCAATAACAAACAAAATGCAATTTCGAATATTTCCTTTGGCACTGAGAATAAGTCAAGCATTTGCTGTTCCAACCATTTGGCTCAGTTCGTCTTCAGGAGATTCTTTGTCCACAGTTTCAAGAGTCGGTTGAAGTTTTGTTTCCGGGAGACTCATACAGAGTACACCCGCAAGCAAAGCATTGATTCCCATGATGGCAAATGGCAGCAGCCGATGGACACGATTCTACAAAGATAAATTACACAGGTAACAATGGAATTGATCAATCCTCCTAGCGGGTATAGAGGGTTTAAAAATAGCAGTGAATCGGGAGAAAGGACGACTGTGTAAATTAAAAATGATTTGGAATTCCCACTAACCAACCTCACTGGATAGTTCGAACCAAAGCTACTGGCCGTGAGTTTCACTTAGAAGTACGTCTTTTATATTTAAATGTTGCCTCCAAAGTTTTCCTAACCCTTAATTTCTGAAACTCTCACGCAGACTGATACTATGATTCTTCTCATTTCACAACAGACCTTAAAAATATTATACAGTTTTTCTACTTTATCATCACACAATCCAAATGATCCTATAACTATGGGAGTGCGTACGTACAAGCCGAGTTAATGCCCCAGGAATGGAGCGCCTTACTGGCCCGCATAGCATTATTGCTATACACATTTAATTACTTACAGTATACACAATGAAAGGAGAACAAAGCGAGCCAATGCGTGCAGCAGCTGAGGATGATCCAACACCAATGTTTCTGTAGTCAAATGTTTATAAATATTATAACTTCTTATTAATTTCATATACCTATTCCTATTTTTAAAGCTTTTTTAGAATAAAATTTTCAACTGGCCGCAAATCCTTTCCAAAATATCGATGGGTACAGGTTTGCTTAAAACGTTATTGGGGCATACTTAGAGTTTCGTGAAACGTTGGCCTAATGTTGCCCTTTTTTTCGTAAACCGTACATCGGTCAAGGGAGACTTATAGAACTTTTTCATAATGGCGGCCTATTAATATATTCTTTTACACGTATGATAATTAGCCTTTTTGACCTCGTTTGAAAGCAAGAATTCTTTTGTATTTGCACATGCAAACGAGGCCCGAAAGGCTAATTATCATACGTTAAGAGAACATATTAACAGGCCGCTATTATGATAGAGGTCTATGCTTTGCTAAAGAAAAACAATCTAACCCTTGACGTTACGTCAATTTAGCTTGAAGAAAAAAAAACTTTTACTTCCTTTGAGAACCTCCCATAATATACCATTCAAGTAACCAACCACCATCACTAACCCCTATAAACTCAATAAGGTGTTAAGAAACGGTCCAGATAAGAACGATAGCAACAACGGCAACGAACATGTTGGAATGCAAAAAAGGTGCTAACTTTTCTATTGTCTGTACTTACTTCTGATTGGCTTAAACAGCAAAAGTTAACAAAACGTCATAAAGCGGTACATATATTCATCCTTACTTTCCAACCATCTTCCATATAAAAAAATCTGGTCTTAGTTTGAATAACAAAGAAATCCTATGTGGGGAACATGTAAAATTGTAACCTTTTCTTGGCTATTGTTTTCAACTCTTGTGATTGGTCAAAATCTTTTAACTCACAAAAAAACCCTTTCAAAGTGGAGTGTAAATGCATTTTATTGTGTAAACGGCCTTCATGTAGGTTTATGCATTCTCTGTGTAAAAATGGGAACATTCCTATGTGGGGAAAGCACCGTTGCCGCATAACAAAAGAAATTGCTATCCACCTTATACGGATCATTACTTAATTGCTCGTAAAATACTACTTAAAACTATACGAATGCTTATCTGAAGTTATCGCATGCTCGCGCCTTCTGAAAAATACCTCAGACCTTGTTGTTAAAAAAAAAAATGATTAAGGTAATTCCCTTGAAATTGTTCTACTATCAAACTTTTTTTGAAACTTGGCATAGTGAACATTCATGATATGAACATTAAGAAAATGCAATAAAAAGATGGGGTCACCGTGCTTGTTTACGCGTCAGCAGGCTCTTAAACTAGGGTATTTTTACTGGTTGCGTGTTAAAAATTCGAATCCCCTTCTTACAAAATAAAGTCTTTGTTACTTGAAACAGACAAAATTTTATCTTGTAAATAAAGCTTCTTTTATTCAAATAAACACTATTGCTTCATTTAATTCGTTTTTGAATGCCTTGTTGTGGGGCATTGCACTTTTTCGGACAGTTCCGTTGTTAGCGTGAAGTCCTCGCCTTGACCCAAATACAGCAAATACGAAACTATTTCCCCCCAAAAAATCATGTTCTACTATCAAACTTTTTTTCTCCTTCATATATGTTTTTTATTAGACTGTTCTTAGCAAATACCTGGGAAAAAAATGGGGGGTCACCGTGCTTGTTTCCTCACAAACTGCTGTGAAAGGTGGTCTGGATGGATAATTTGCTCGGCGGGGACTGGGGCGAGATACAAAATAACGCCCATCGTGTTCGAAGTATGCACTCTAGATCAAGCTTGTTTTCGGTTGTTTTTATGTGTTTGATATCGCCAACACAGAAATTCAAACTTGAGAAGAGTACATTAAATATCAAGGAAGGAGGTAAGTCAAGATTTGAGGAGATTTTGGAGTTATGAATCTTAATTTTGGGCTATTTTGTAGCGCTGGCGTTCACTTTAATTCCAGTGAGCTAGGGTTCGACTTTTTTGCTTTTGCATAATAATGCTTGACAAAGAAACTTGAAGAAAAGACTATTGATCCCTATTCTTCATATGTTCGCTTGTTTGGTTTCTATACACAGCAAAATGTGAATTCAGCAGCCAACTTCGCGTTTACATCAAAGATTGGTCTACCTCGCGTGGTTCTGGTGCTACGGTGGGTCTTATTTGCTCCAGAAATATTCGTCCCTCGGAGTTTGAACAGCATATGTACATTAGCGATCCTAGGCCACATACTGGCTCGTTAATGCAGTTGGAGAGCCGTAGAGATGTCCCACAGGCTTCACAGACCCATAATCCAAAGCCTCAGCCAGGACATTTTAGTAATTCCACAACTCGACGGCCGCGAAGTGAAAAACCGCTGCAGACTTCGGGATCACGCACATTTCTGTCATTTTCTTGTTTTTCGATAGCAAACCAGGAAACTGTCAGCCGATCTGCGGCATTATTAGTGCGAATAAAAGCTTTAGCTCTGCAAAAGCGGCCCTTTTTTGTTCCTTTCGCGCTAGTGGGAAGAACCGCCGCCATCTTGGATGTCCCAATATTATGCGCAGTAGAGGGTGCGCAGTGCAAAACAAGGGAATTACCTTAAAGGCAGAGATCACATCTGGATTCAGAAACTATCGTCCGATCGACGTGTTCTTGTTGTTTGTCTTTGTATCCAAGGGAAAACATTAAAAGTGTGCAGACATAATACTGAAAATACGTGTCTCGCAAACCCTTGAAAATTTGTACAGTCAAATAATTATAAATACCTTATAGAGGTTGGAAATAGTTCCACGGTGTAAAGATACACTCCATCAAAGGATATGGTGATGAACAACTTAGCTAAAATCATGGACAGTATTATTTTGCCAGCTAATGCACCTACAAAAAAAACATCAAAACAAACATACATGTAAACAAATTCATTGGGTAAAGCAGCCTTTCTTTTCATTTTCTTTCCTCTTAAATTAAATGTCATCCGATGCTAATGATATGCCAGGCGGCAGACAAGTAAAAAGACTTCCTTTAGCGCAAAATAATGATTCTTTGCAATGTTTATGGCATTCCGTGGTCACCATGTCCCATTTTCGTCCGTTTATATGAATATGCCAGTTAACACGATTAATCACAATGAACAAGTTTCAAAAATCCCGGTTGTATTAAAGCCATCATGTTTTATGATAAAACTAAGGGGCTGTTTACATGGAGGGAGGATAATACCCTAGCACCAGGAAAAGATCCTAGAAGGCGAATCATCCTAGCAACATATGTTTTCTGTATTCAGTTTTATGCAAAAGCTGTACTTGTCCCTAGCGCTAGGAAAATCCTAGCACCATGTAAACTGCCCTCGCTAGGAAGATCCTAGTACTAGGGACAAACAGAACAAAAACGGCGGCAGGTCGTTCAATGGGTTATTTTTAATCTTTAATTCCTTCTCTACTTTTAACCACACGGACCGAAATTTCTGCACGTAAACCCAACGAAGTTGTTTCGCCTTTCTACGATCTTCATGGTACTAGGATCTTCCTCCCTCCATGTACAAAGCCTCCAAAGCTACTCCTACCTTTACTAGTATTGTCCTCGCTTGCTACAAGAACGGATCCAAATGATGAAAATGCAGCTAAGATCAAACACGCAATAATGCTTTTCTTTCGTCCAAATCTACAGGTAACAGGAATAACTTTCCTTATTTTACTTTTATTTTTTTGGTTTGCTGGTTTAAAGCATAAAGCACAACATACTCACTGACGTTTTTTAAACAATACGTGATCCAGTGGGTAAAAAATTTTGAAAAAGCTTAGAAGGAACCATCGCACAGAAACTCGCGACCGGTCAGAATTTATGGAATTAGATCCAGTCTCTCGAGCAGCTGTCAGTTTATCACGGCCATAGCCTTTCGAACAGAAACTTAAAGGCAAAAACGCGAAAACTCACACTTAACACCAGCAAATTTTATCGATCGGTGCTTCTGGTCATTTCTGATCAAAAAGTGCGCAAGCATAAATCACATCCATCACAGAGGTCAACTAACTGTCGATAAGGCTCCAAAATTCCAGCAGCAGATCCAAAGGTTTTTTGCAGTTAAAAACGTGCCCACGAAAGGCTCAAAATGTATGGAACTTAGCGGCACGAAAACTTCTCAATCACTTAAACAAAAATCAAGGGCACTAAGTAAAAGTGCGCAAGCTCAAAATGAAGATCAACTCGAGTGTGTAAATAAACAGTAAACTATTGAAACATGTTTTTAGCATAATACCTCTAACCATTGACTTTTTAAACTTGGGATTTTCTCGCTATTCCCCATTGACTGTACGAAACGTACTGTGGAAATTGCGGCCAAAAATCCACACTTTTTCCTCCACGAGAAACTTAATTTTTTACCGCCATTTTAAAAATCCAAGTAAAGTCACCATAACAACATTAAATGTAGTTACCAGGGCTCTTCTTTTAGCTCATTTTGGTCGGAAAATCCTTAAATAAGAATGACCGAGAAAGGTTTTACGAGCCCGCGAGACTGAGCACCCCACCCAACCCTTGTTTTCGCTAAAACCGCTGGACGCCACAATATAACCTGGTTGAGGTCATATTGTTATCTAAGGTCTTCCTTTTGGATAAGCCTGGTTTTGAGTAAGCAGCATGGCGGACTGTGAGACTAGAACCCGGACCCCAGATGTGGATGTCACCGAGGGAAACCAAATTCTGTGCGATGCGAAGTTTAAGCCCAAAATTTACATTTAAAAAAATTTCGAGAAATGACTAGGGATAACTTTTGCCGACGCATCAGTTATGAAAAACAGTAAATCATTATATAAACACCCAATTGCAAAAACGTTGTCATAGAAAACTGAAAAAAAGGAAAAAGCCAAATAGGAATTAACTTGGGTGATAAGCCTAATGAATTCACTGCCAGCGTCCGTACATGGACGTCGTCTTTGCCTGTTGGAATTTGCTATCAGATTGTTTTAAAGCTGAAAGACAATAAAACTGAAAATTCCAGCGCAAGTATATAATATATAGATTTAGCCAGGGCTAAAAGCGAAGCTCTCGATAATATTTATAGCTTGTTCAAACAAAATATAAAATCGTGTAATGCTAAGCGGCGAAGGCAACGCCGGAGAACGGTGAAAAACAACAATAAGTCTAATTAGCAAAAAAACAACTTTGCATGTGCAGCACACTTTTTTTGTAAATTTTTTTGCTGTTGTTTTGCAAGACTACAACGCGAAACTTCCAGAAACTTTTTTATGGAGGAAACGTCGTTCGCGTTCTCGTTCACTTTTTTTTTTTCACTGCCGCTCATTTTCTCCTTGCATTGGTGCCCGCTAGCATTTCTCATTTTGTCACCGCCACTAAAAAATTTTCACGTTGTTCTTCCAACAAAAAATGACTTATTTTGTTTCTTATCTCTTGCTCTAGATCTCTGTCGCCCTTTTTCTTGTTGAGTTTCGCTGGCCTGCCGCCTACTCTCTCTTTTTCTCTGTTTTTCTTTTGCTCTATATTCCAAATTTGTGGATATGACAATAATCTAAGCTGAATACTTGAGACAACACGGATACAGAAACAATTTCCGCTTTCCGTTTTCGTCTTTATTGACTTTTTAGCTGCCTCTGTTTTACAAGACGCGGGTGGCTATGTGATTTCCCGCCAAAATAAGCTCGAGTTGCATTTGGGTTGCCATACCTGTTGGTTGAGTTATTTTACATTGGTATGCCTGTGGTGCGGACGGACGGTCTCTCGGTGTACGGTCACGTGATTACCAAATTTTCTCGGATGTGTAGATTACAACATAGCTCCGCTACTAATTAACAATTTCTTAGGAATTGTCGCGGATCGTTGTGGTAGTCCAATGGTAAAGAAAAGAGATAAGCATACAAAGGCCCAGGTTGGATAAAAGATTGCTCAGATTGTAAATTTCTTTCTTTTTAGTAGAACCACTTCCAAAAAATGTTAACATAACCTAATGATGAGTCCTAAGATGTGGTCAAGGAAAACCTGTTAAAGCGCGTCAAGATCGTTTGACCGTGAAAAATGTTTAAAGGATGAAGAGTGTGATGATAATTAGTACAAACCTGTTAAAGAGCCAAACGCCTAATGGTATAGCTGGGAGCTCGATCAAACTCGTGAGAAAAAAGTTCAAGTAGAAATTTCCTCCAATAGAAGGCGCGCTTAGGAAAACACCGTAATAAACCAGAGAATTGACAAACCTGTAAGCAAAATACGTAAATAATGAATGAATGAATGAATGAATGAGTGAATAAAAATCCAAAATTAATCACAAACAGCGGTGATAAGCATTGTGAACTATCGCATTTTTATATAAACTTGACGTTTCGTATGCTAGAGTCAACATATATTTTCAAAAGTGATCAAAAGTGGGCGTTACAAATTTGACAAGGGGTTTGGAAATGAGATTATGAAAATTCTTAACAATGAATATATAAGGCAACAAAATAAAGCAACAGCTTTTCGCTGCTGATGTTGAAAAGTAAAGCTTGCTTAAGATCTTGTATATAAAATGTATTATCTTGCAGTTATAATCTGACCCTAAAATTTCAAAATAAGTAACGATTTAGTGACAGTATATCCTCAAAGTAGTTCTTTTTCTACTATTAATTTGTGATCAAACTTGATCAGACAGAAATAAAAACAAAATTTGGAAAACCGGAGTACCCGGACCGTAATGCGTCGGTAGACTGAGAAAAACACGAGAGAGACCTACGAACTCACAGAAAACGATTCTATCTAGTTGAAAACATCACAAGAGTAATGTAATAAAGAGCAAAAAAAGCAGAGTAGAATGTAACTTGTATACTCATTCAAGAGGGCAATGAAAAAGTGTAGCAGAAAAACTGCATCCAAACTTACCAGCAGTACCAAGACAAAAGTGTTTTTTGTACCATTTTGCGTGTAGCAAAAAGTTCACGAACATCGCCCAAACGCTGATCATCTTCTGGAGGTTTTAGATCTAAATCGGACATGGGCATTTTGTTCACTTTTGCTATTTTTCGGAAAATTTCCTTTGCTTGCTCGGTTTTTCCTTTAATCATCAACCAGCGTACAGATTCAGGGGTCAGACTGTCAACGTAAAGAAAAATCAGAAGTATTGCAAAAAAGCACGTTACAAGACGGAAATCTTTCTAACTTTTGTGAATGGATCGGAGTCTACACTTACAACCAGCCAAGCAATGCGAAAATTCCAGGAACCGATGTGGCAATACTTAGCATTCTCCAGTCTCTAATAAGGTAACCCAATCCAGCCAATGCCATGAGAGAAATGCTCCAGCAGTACCAAAGGGACATGCCCATCATACTGCGATGTCGGACACCAACAAATTCTGTCACAAGAACAAATATGGCCACGCTCGCTCCACCTGTTAAAAAACAAACTGAATTGTTATTCATACAAAATATTTCTCCGTTTCCAATTGGCTTTAATACCCCGGCTAATTCTTGAAAACCAGCATTTCCCCCAGGCAAAGGTTATTTTTAAATACTTTGAATGAACAATAAAACAATCACTAAATTTCTGATATGATTAATTATTCAGATCTCGGAGCCTGTTATCCACCGCGGTCGGAATGATAACACCCTCCTCCATCTATATAGTTCCTTATTCAGCCTCAGACAATAATTGTAAAGTATAACTGAGAGATATGCACGTCAATCTAACTGCTACGTATTCGTCACTCTTTGCGTGTGATATAATAATTAGTTGATTATTGCCTATAGGGAGGAGAATTGTGACGTCACGTTACCATGGTAGCACTATTTCTGGATGACAACAAAACCAACGATGTCGGCGACAGCAACGAGAACGACAAAAAATACTATTTAACAAACAACAATTTTGCACGTGCATCACGCTATTTTGCACATTTCCTTGCCGTCGTTGCAACATTACGACATGAAACTTCTTAATTTCACGAGCCCGCTTTATGGAGTAGGCGAACACAACACAAAAATTGTCGGTTTCTTTTTCTAAACTTAGATAACGATAAATACGGTCCCAAAGAAAATTTCGCCAAGATTTGCCAAATTAAATGAAATTGAATGAGATCGGTGAAGTTTGAAATAGTGCGAATAGACTTTTATGTGACTTCATCGGTTTGTTGTCATCCAAAAATTTTTGCTCCATGGCAACGTGACGTAACGACTTTTCCTCTCCATTTCATATACATCTATCACATTCATCTCTTTCACGGGAACATATGAACACATAACTGACCAGCTCCCAACATCAGTGGCTTCAAGACTCAGTTGGTTAGAGCATCGCGCCGGTATCGCGAGGTCACGGGTTCAAATCCCGTTGAAGTCCTGAATTTTTTTCAGGCTTCTTCCGCAATTGCATAAATTGCGTTCACAACTGAGAGTATCACTCTTCATTTGATTTCATTTCCGCAGTTCTTATATGATTTATTTCATATACATCTATCGCATTCACAATATATTGTTCGCCATGTTTAGACCTCATACTCGGTCTTACTACTGGTCTCCTCGGGCTATGTTGAACAATGTTGAAAAGGCACTAGCGACCTCGTTAGAGTTCGTGTAAAACGTAAGGCTAACAGTATAAACAACCGGCGGTATATAATGAAACGGTCGTTTAAATAATGAGCTACAGTCATCGTCAAAAGTGTTGGGAAGGTTGCCCTTTTTACCTCTTTTTTTCCTTCCTTCCCCCGCCCCTGGCCCAATGTTGATCAAAACGTTAATGTTTGTGCACGTAATTGTTCTGTTATATCCCAACATCGAAAAAGGGGGACGGGGGATATTTAGCAAAAGAGAAAAGTGTCTTTTTTCAGGGTTAAAATGGACTACTGTTAAGTTGCACAACCTTCCCAACTACTTTTGTCTGTGATTGTAGCTTTCCATGAGTTGTATAGCCTCCCTCGCAGGCGTTTTTAGGGGAGCTCGTATTTCTTTCCAACGTTCCTTTCCCATTGTTTTGTTCTCGTGGCAAGTGACCAATCAACACTTTTGAAATAAAGTGTTGACAGGCTAAACACGACTCATAAGCTCGTACTAGTGTGAAAACGGGACCTACAGTTACCGTTTTCCTTCTTTTCTTTCCTTCGCTAAGGTCAGGAAGCTTTCCTAGAGTTTCATGCGGATCGAGTAATTATCGGGTTACCCTACGGTTAAGGTCAACTTTCCAGAATTTGGAAAGTACAATGTGATTGGCTAAGCTTGGGAAAGGAATGTTGTTCTCGGTTGAGCAGGCTCCCCTATAAACCTCCCCCACGGGCTCCTCTATAAACGCCTGTGGGGGAGGCTATGAGTTGTAAGGCAAAAGTTAATTTATTGAAAAAACTTCTTACCAACACCAAGGCCAACGATAATCTTGAACACAACAAAAAGTGAAAACATTTTGGGAAATGAACACGCCAGACTAAAGACAGCGATGAAAAACCCAGAGATAAAAATGGTTGGCTTTCGTCCAAACTTATCCGTAAAAGGACCAATGATTATGGCACCGAAGAGGAAACCAAGGAACACAGCAGCTATAGCAAAGGTTCCATAAATTGATTCGCTACAGACCAGATCAAACTGTAAAAAGGAAGAACGCAAAGTTATCAGCAAATGAAAGACAAAAAGGAATACCAAAAGCTAACTTGCGTAGAGGAGGAAAAAGCAGCTTGTTCAAAGCTTGACTTGGGTGGTTTGGAAAATTTCAGGGTAAAGCATTTTTTTGTAACAGCACCTTTACCATAAGCAATTACACTCTATTCGCTTTATACGCTTTTAATATATTATGAAATTCGATAATAAAAGACAAAGATATTTTTTAAAAAAATCACCACAATAGAAATGCAAATCAGCCTCTGTATCCTTCTTTTTACCTCCGTAACAACGGTAGTGAAGTCATCCACAAATTTCCAATCTTTTCTCGAGATGTTACACCGGTGGTCATAGTTGCCATCGCCTGGACTAAACTCCCCGTCAAATACGCAAGCTGTGCTGTTCTGCACGCATTTCCAGGGCGGTTCAGCCGTTATGATACCTGTCACCATAACCGCCCAGCCAAATAGAAGAGAGGAAAGTACGTTGAAAAGAATAAGGAGTCGTTTTTGGAACCAACCAAAACTACCAACCTCTTCTAAAATTTCATCCGCGGTGAGAGCCATTTTTCCTAGAACACATACAAATCAAGCAAAGTCATGTGGGGAAAATATTTGCTCCTCCCCCCTCCTTCTACCAATTAAGTCAAAGGCGGTGTAAAAAAAATTGGTGATAATCATTGCTCTGTAAGTTCACACAGTCATGTTGAAAACTCTCCTAACATGGCAAGAACAAATGCACTTTTGACTCACTAGGTTAATGACCAGCTACAGATCATTCTTTTTCTGACTGAATTAAATATCTCATGTTTCAAGAAGATACCGAATGGGCAACGTTCGCAAGTATTTTTTACCGCCCAGTTTGTACTATAACTGAACAGGCTTTGTTCAGTGTCTTCGGATTTTCGTCAGGCGCACTTCATTCAAAGAAAAGGTCGTCTCCCCGAAATAACGTTCGTTCGATATTTTTTGTAACAAAACTCCACGGAAACGAAACTTAATTCTGCAGAGAGATCTACCCAAACAGTCGTCGAAATTTAGGTCCAGTACGATACAGCAAAGTTTCAACTCGAACTTGCGTTAGGTTCGGCAAAGCGTCTTGAGAAACGTTCCAAATGCCAAATCTTCCAACATTCTATTTCCTTTCGTTTTCACAATACATTAGAAATGTATGTTTAAGACTAAGGCAGCAGCGTTCACGCTTGGTGAACGGGCACAGTGCCAAAGTAGGGTACTGGCTAGCCACTGGTCTGAACGCAGCGTTTTTTCAATTAGCTTACACGAGGTCTGAACAAGATACCATTTTGTAACTGTACCCAACAAGTGTGAACAGCCCCAAAACTCTTCCACCGCATAAACGAAATCAAAAAATTTATTTTGTTCTCGACGGCATTTTTTTGTTTTTGATTTTGGTTTTGTTTCTTGTTTTTTTTTTTTTTTCATTTTGACAACTCACTTTTGATAAGCGAAAAACGTTGTCTATTAACTTAAGGATCATATTCTTTCATAAGAAAATTCAGACGTATCAGAACATGAAAGAAAGTCTCATAACTCTATTTTCAAAGCACAAAATTAACAAAAGATATAAAAATAATACATCTTCATCCTCTTAATCCATTTTCACTATTTTTGTCACGAAGAAATCATATGACCTGAGATCTTAACAAAAGCACACCACAAGATAGGTCATCGCTTCATTGGCTTTTGAATCGTCGAAGCAAAACAAATTCATCCTGCTTTTGCAGGGAACTAACGAAAACAGTAAATCATTGTTCGCGGTTCGTTGAACAAAGGAGCTAAAACAAAATTATTTCCAAAATTTTCATCTGTTTTTTTTGTTTGTTTGTTTGTTTTACTTTGTTTTTTTTTTGTTTTTTAACACTGGCTACATCTGCTCCATGAAGATCTCTGAGTAAATCCATCCCCTGGCAGCCTGCGTAGCAAGCGTTTCTGAGCCAAGTCGACGAGAAAGTTGGAACGAGAGCAAAAATGTACATAATAACTCATCGGAAACGCTTAATTCCTAGTCTTTGTATCGCCGCTATTTTCAACAAAAGTGATGGATCGAAAGTTTTCATAAATAGATGCAATTCGTGACAACACATTCTAAAAATGCAAATTACTGCACAACAAAACTCGGGTGAGATCATAAGAAATTCATTATGTCTAGCCTTTTCTATGTTTTTATGTATGGAAGATCAGAGCTTCCACTGAGTGGTTCAATTTCTGAGACCACATCTGGGATTCTTGGTTATAAAACAAAACAAAGTTGTGGTATGCAAAGTTATGCGACACAAATCAGTTCTGGCAACTGGAATTCATGTGTTTCTGAGTATTTCCGAGTGAGATACCCCGCAAGTCAATATGTCTTGTTGACGATAAGAGCATGCAATCTGTAGATATTGAACTCTAACATTGGAGTGGAAGTAGAGAAACAATTTAAGCCGGGAACAAATCGAAAAAAATTGCGAGAAAACCCCTTAACTAGATTCAGCTCCCATCTACATTTTTATTACAGGGAATACATAAACGAAAATGCCGTTGACTCGAGGATAATGCTTAGCACGTTATTTGTTTTTCCTTGTTGTACCAGCGCACGCTGTTCAGGTTCGGTTACCATCGCACGCTCGGTTCCAGTAGCGGCTCGAAATCGAACAAAATCGAGCGAATTTTCTTGTTCTTACCTGTTTGATTCAAGAGCAACCATCGATCAGCGACGACATAAGAAAGGTGAATCTGTGTAGCGTGATATTTTCGTCATGTACTTCGTATTCTCATAATGGCGTGACGTGAGGACTGGCACTGAGCCGGAACTAAGGAAGTGTCAACCGGAGATTTATGGAACGCGAACTTCGGAAAAAAGGAAAACACTCTTTTTTTATTTTTTTAGAAACTTTGTGTAACAAACTAAAAGTTGACGCAAAGATTGACCGAGCAGAGTTGCAAGAACTCCCTTCTATAAGAACTGTTAAGAGGGCCCAAAGTGATTTTAATCACTCGGCGCTTTGCCGGGTTGTTTTCGAAGAGACCATGTTGGAGGAGTATTTTAATTAATAGAAGATGTTGGCATCGACAACGAGTACGACTTCTAGAACGAGATCAGCGATTTTGCGTACTGCGCATCCGTTCTGCGCATCTGCACGTTTTCAAGTCGTCCTGTCAAGTTGCACTACGACGAGTTCTCACCAAAAACTCGAAGTGGGCAAAACGACTGGGAAGAGCTGGTTTTCAAAGGTAAATTCCGATCGTTTAATGCAGTTTCTTTTTGTTTCTAGCCTCTCTTTATCATCTTGAACATTCCTTATATTATGTTTTATGTAAAAAAATGCTTTTGAAGTCGAGGAAAAGCAACCGAACGCGATATTTCCTACACAGAGTAAATTTGCATTTACCCGGGAAAGTTTCATGTCTCTCCACAGGCCTCACAGGCTCACGAAATAACCCCGAAAATTGCCATTATTTGGTCGAAAATATCCCAGCAGTCGAAGATATCAACAAAGCATACTTACTTCTTTATCCAGTGTGGTTGTGTTGAATTTGATGGGTTTTAGCGTCTTTTAAGACCGAAGATTCAGGTCGAATCTTCGATACTTTCCACGCTCAAATACAGGATAATCTGTGTTGTTTACATCATATAAAGCACAAAATTCTTCTTCGTCCAAAAAACCTTCCAATATGTAACTGGGTAACAAGCACTCTTGAACGTTTTTTAGAGTCATTCTTTGTTTTCGAAATTGTTGTGGAAGCGCTACCTCGACTCAAGTATTTTCTATAAACTCGAACTCGGTGTCATCGCTAACATAGAAAGCTGAGAAAGCGACTTCGAGTACGAGTACGGCTTGAGGTCGTTCTCGTACTCGTACTCGTTGTTGATGCTAACATCCTCTAATTTCCAAACTCTTTACAGCTCAGCAAAGTTTTGTCCATGTTTTACCAATTTTGGTTTGGCCATCCAATATCATTTTTCTTGAGAGAAATCAACGTGACACTTCGACTCTTGCCGTCCAGGAGACATTTGTAACTTTTGTAACTTTGTAACTTTTGTAACTTTATTTGATTTACCACAAAATACAAATAACGATAAAACAAGACAGTTACAAAAAAGCAAATGAAAGTGGCGAGGAAGCCCAAAAAGAAACTATGAGGCTTAGAGTAAAATTAAAGTTAACAGTAACAGTAAGGCCAGGATCGAAAGTAAAATACAAAGACTGAGTTGACAAATTAAAATATAAAGTATGGTACATGTAACAATAAGTATAAAAATAATATCAGACATGTGAAGAAAGATAACTATTTACTACAAGATTTATAACTAATAATAATATACAATTTTTTCTTCAATAGAAGGAGGTATGTGATTTGGTGTGATTCGGTGGGTGTGACGGGACATTGTTAGGGGAGCCTGAGTATCAGGCGTTTCTGGAGGGGAGGAGGATCTCTTCTCCCCTAACACTTACATAAGGCCTAATACTCAAACTGTTGTCAGGGCGTTTACTTATAACAGAGTGTGTAGATGTTTTTCAAACAGAGCTTACGCCGTTTACATGAGCCACAAAAAATGCGAAACAGCTGTCAATGGCTATGACCCTGCTCTTTTCAGGTTCTATCGGTGTCGAGTTAATGTCTTGCAAGGTAATTTATAAGACGATAGTCCAAATGTAGTATTATCAGCTTTGCAGTTTTGTGTCCATTTTATTGTTTCCGCTGGTCAAGATATATCTGATCCTGGGCCATACTGTATTCAGTTTGCTGTCCTTTGCACTAAATCCCCAGGGTACTCCTGGGAGTTCTTGATTTCCGCCCGGTTTTTCAAATCATGACCCTATTTCAGACCAAAAAATGTTATTTTGCACACCCGTTTTCAGACCTGGTATAGGCAGAAATCATGTCATCATTACTAAGATTAGAACGTCAATTATTGAATATTTTAGAAAAATGGTTACGTCGGCGACATCGAGTGATTTAGATATTAAACAAATCTTGTTTGTTAAAATCCATTTCTTAGTTCGAGGAGCTGCTCGCAGTCGTAGCTTGTCTTTCTTGTGTCCCGGAAAATAGAGGCTCATGAGGAAGGTAAAATAGCGTTGATTTATTTGACGTAGGTAATAAAGAGAAAATAAAAGGTTCTTTTTAAACACATTTTTTTTTGCTTATACCACCCCAAGTGATGCGCTTTCAATAGAGTTTGCATGACCGGATTTTTGGAAGATCTTGAAAATGAACTTAGCGAAACTAATTTGCAAAAGCAGAGTTTTTATGTTCGTTAAGGCCAAAAATACCACTGACGAGAAAAAAGGAAAGGAAAGGAAAACTAGCAAGAGCGAAGAGAACGAAAAGATGAGAAGAGAAAAGGCAATGTTTGCATTCTCAGCTAGTTTTTTATATTTGCTACTTTAAAGATAGCGTGACGGAAGAGTAATATTTAGCGTTAACGTTTTCAAAAATCCAGCAAATCTAATTGCTTTGCAATTTGCCATATTTAAGTAAACGTTGCTGTTTGTACATCACAGTTTCGTCACAGAACGCGGATAAATAATATCTGTCCATTTAAATAAAACTAAATCTATTTTTAAAAAAAAAAATGAATAATAAGAAGGAAAAAAGAGAAGGAAAAAGAGAACATAAAGTTGCAATTAAAAGACTCAGGTACGCGACGCCTGCCAAACCTTATATCTAAAAATATGGCCGGAACCCTACAAACAGTTGCAAAATAGTCGAGACATTTTCTTGTAAAACGATAACGTGAATGATAAAAACTGGACTCAAGTAGTTTAATTAATGCCCAGGAGGTATGGTTTGTTGACTATAACTTTTGAGGATGTAAGACTCATGTAACAGAATTGAAATGTGGTGTACAAAGAGCATCGTGCGTAGATAACATTTGAAAGAACGTCTTATTTTCTTTTTTACTCCTACGTCAGATAAGTAAACGCCATTTTACTTTCCTCGTGAGCCCCCTTTTTTCCGGGACATATTTTATTTAGGCTTATATTTAAGGTTATACGACCGAGCAGCTCAGCGTCTGAATGAAGTCCTGGGAGCAAGTTACTGATTGTCATTCATTTACATTTCTATGAAAAACATCGTGCGATTTGCATGAGTATTTCCGTGTGTATACATGGCGTCTCATAAAATAAGAGAGAGCCTGTTAGTATGTTTAAGCATTCTTATGTGATATTACCGTCCGAATGTGTCAGTCAAACTAACCTATCTATCTTGTTAACGAAAGGTTTTCCAACTGGACAATTATACAAGCCTTACTGAGCGCCATTGCAATCCTAGTGGACTTGTGATAGTCAGAATGGACATTTTCTTGTATTCTGTTTTTGGATTCGTCGTGAACTTGAACTACGTATTTGGCAGTGATATTTACCCGTCGATTAACTGGGACCCTCAAAATACCCTGTAAGTATATTGGGTGCTATGTGTACCGTTGGAAAAACATGACTGTGTATCGTGTATCAGTAACATTTAACAGGAACCTACGGATGATCGAAACGGCTCTTCTCGTCTGTGTCCGATCAAATTAGGCGAAGGAAAATACGAAGTAAGGACATGGGGATTCATGAGTCTTTCAGTCGAGAACTAAGATCTATCATTACTCTTTCAGCTTGTTATTAAAAATGGAATACGTTCACCTTGATATTCCCATTTATAGAGCAAATATTATAAATAGTATTTAGCATTTTCTCCTCTAGTTTCTATCAGATCCATTAAATTAAGAATCCTTTCTATTTTTCCAGGTATATATTAGGGCAAGTTTAAATTGGTTTTGCCTCTTTTCTCGTTATTTCTTAATTCTTTTTGTAATCTTTTTTTAATCTAAGAAGAAATAAAATATTACTACTTTTGAATAAGTTTTAAAAAATCCTTGCAAATTCAGTTTCAAATTATTATCTAAACCTGTTATCTACCAATGCATGTGATCGACGTGTTGAAATTTGAGGTGAGCGTTTGACTAAAAGGTACTACGCAACGATATCAATGCACAAAGTGTTCCAACGTAATACTTTACCCGCAGATACGTAGTTTGGTTTCCTCCCTAGAGAAATCGTTGGACAATATTGAGTAGAAAATTTTAATTTTTGATAAAAAAAAGTTTTTAGTTCGAGTAGTAAGTACGTTGTAGGTCGCTCCAATAGAACCGGGGACCATAATTTTATATATCATCATGTTGGTTGTAGAAACTGGCTGTACATGTATTTGAACTGCAAGGACGTGCGACTCTAGCGATAGCAATAATACAGTAGCACATTTACCATGGCTCGAAAGCTAGGCTATCGTCTAAATTTAATGCCTTTCAAGGCAATAGTAAAATTCTAGCAAAAGACTAGTACACGCTAGAACTCGAAAAATCGCTAGTTATATACAAAAAGGGAATACATCTAACCATTAGTAAGTCACAGTTAACTTTCAAGTGCATGTACCATAATTATAAACTACTTATATGCAAATTTACTTTCGTCGTTATTAAACTTAGAGACAACATTGCACTAAACTGACGCAGCTACTAATGATAATTTCAGAATTATCGTTAGAGATACTAAATTATTTAATTTTACTTCCGCCTCCCCAAACAGTGAAAAGAATCGTCGATGAAACATTCTTGCCAAGAGCGAAAGAATACTTTTCAATGATTATCCCAGCCGATCATCCGTTAATCTTAATAAAACATGCTTAATATGTTCCAGACTTTAAAATTACCACTAGGTGTATGGAATCAGCCAATGAACGTAATATATTTTTGGTAAACTTTCAAAGGTTGAAAAAATTAGTGCTCAATGCAAGGTAATAATTCGCCAACTTGGTGCTAGCTCAGTAAAGGTCTTTAAAAATTGTTAACAAGGGTATTAATTGCCAACAAGTGTTATCTCGAGAGTTCTTTGTTCTTTGGTTGACTGAAGAACAGCAATATCTGAATATTTGTAGGCATTCAACATGATTGTTACAGGTTGATAAAATAAGAATCATTCTTAGCTAGTCTCTGTTAGTATAATTATATTTAGCTCTAACTAGACTGGCGTTGAATAGTTTTAGTCTAAGAGAACTTTTGTCGCAACCGCCTACTTTTTCATTCGTCAGGAGCAGGGAACTTTTAGTATCTGTGAAATAACGTAAACACACGTTAAAGTTAATATTGGAATTTGCCTTTTGCTTGTTCCAGTTTTAAAACTTACTTTTTAAATCTACGTTTTGCTTGTTCCAGTTCATCCAGAAAATTTACATGTTAAGACATTTTTAAAAATAAAATGGAGTTTAGAATGCTTGAATCGCAGCTCATAGTTGCGTAGTGAAATAGAGAAAATAAATGCCCAAGAAATACTGTCTCGCTAAAGTCGTCAAATTTTAAAAGAACCGACGAAATTAAGAACTAATAATTTATTTTTTTTTACTTTGCTTAAAACCTACTGTCTATTTTTTCCAGGTTTGTAGCAGATGGAATTACCTGTGGCCACGGACCAAGACGTCTTAAAGTACAACTGCAATCAAAAGTCTATTTCCTCTGTCCAAATATTGCCACGGTTCTCCAAACAACGGCTGTCCAAGTTCAAATATCAGATATGTATGAAAATCTTTGGATAGTATATAACAAGACAGTTTTCGACCATTGTAACACTTCACTGGAGGGCGAAACGAGGACAAGTAAACTGCTGTTGAAATGCGACACTCCAACAAAGTTGAAATATTTTTCGTTGCTATTTGTTAAGTATGCGGCACACCAAGATGCACTGTTGTTTGAAGCAGGAAAGACATACTATTTCATTGGTAGGTGAAAAAAAAGAAATATATTGAAATAGTTCAAATGCATAGTCCATTTTTTAATGATTATCCATTTTCATAAAGAAATAAAAAAAACGCAAATTTGGGCGCTTTCGATTGACCATACTCGGCATAAAGAATAGATGAGGTCTAAACCGATCCCTTGTTTTGGCGATCATTGCAGCGTAACATCTCTACTCTGGTTGAAATAAAATACATCTAGTTAACATGTATGTAGAAATTTGCAACAAATTTATGCGCATTTTTATTCTAGTGACGCGCATAAGGTGCCTCATCAATCCGCGTACTCCAGGTGTTAACTGCCTCTCATTTAATCTGATAAAAGATGGAAGCTCCGTTTTTTGGAAAACATAGAAAATAGCTAGAAAAAAACTAGACTGTTTTCTACTCATAGGAATTGTCAGCAACTGTACTCACATTGTGGGTGCCGGCTCCTCCTAAAATGTTCTAAAAATTCTATAGGATTAATGGAGCCGAAACCAATTGTGGAATTGCACATATTTTAGGCATACTACTGATGAACGGTTACGACTTTTAGAATATTTCAAGCAACAACCATTTGCCCTCTGTGCTCTTTGAATGGAAAGAATTATTCTTTAAAAAGGCACAAATAAATTCATAAAATGTTGACGTTATATTAAGTTTCAGTACTTGTTGCTGTACTGCGCCTTTTCTATAACTTCATAAAATTATCTCTCGGTCGTTCAAAAACCTGATACTTTGTATGGGGAATCACCTTCGTGGTACAACGTTTCAATACGTAGGTTGAAAAATGATCTTTATCCTTTACAGGAACCTCGGACGGAACAGAATCACATATCAACGACACAAGTGGAGGTCACTGTGCAGACACCACTAATAATATTTACATGAAGATCGAGGTGTATGTCTGCAAAAAGAGTAATTCAACGTATCAAGGTAACTTTTTCAAGTGAAACTTTTCAAGCGCCGTTAAATCACCTTATCCAAATTAACCTTGTTATACCTAACTATCATGAAAAAAAAAACAGTAAATTGTTGCCAAAACCTGAGTACATGAGAGATACTCTTTTCCAGATTCCGATATTATGGCATATGATTATTTTTCTTGAGATTACCAGGGGCGGATCCAGAAAATTTAGAAAGGAACAGCCGGGTCACTTACCAGTTATATAATATAGAAACTATTTCAGAAGCGTAGCGTAGTCTCAGGTAGAGTTGTTTCATCCCGACATCCTGATCAGAATTTCCCTCAATCCTACAAAAGCTAGGGACGATTTTCATCGCTTAATGCACGATAACGTCAACCCCCGAGCCCAACGTTTAATTAGTAGTACCATAAATATCACTCAGATATCTTTATTAGAAGACCAGGCCGTGGTAGATAGAGGAAAATGTGTATAACTTATGTTAAGCAAAAATTGTAGATTTACATTCCTTTCAGTTATAAAAATGCTGCCAATTTTCTATATAGAATCTTGGTAATAAAAACCCTTTCCCCAATACCGGGTCATAAAATCTTCAAATTTATTTCTAAAGTTTGATCTACATTTCTCAAAAACCGGTCCCTTTTTCTCTAAAATCCCGAGAATACACCTTCAGTCTCGAAAAACCTACGAACCCTCTGTTATAGCACTGACATTTGTCGAACTGTGACCAAGTAGTCTTCAAACCCATTTCTGTTTTCTCATGATGAGGCTTTTTTTACGCATAAAATGACGAAATATGGCCTTCTTAAATCTACCAGCATATATATATTTTTTATTAGATCCTGAATGTCTCACCGGTGTGGGTAAACTGGAATGTCCGAGTATACCAAATAAAGCCTCGTCAAGTATAGTCCCACATACCAGCTCACTACCAGCGAACCCTCCATCAACAAGCGCAGCAGCTGAGACTAAAGCTGTTTGTGCCCAGTCAGTCATAACGCACACAACAACAGTGTCTTCCGAGGTCACACCTACCAACCTGGTGTCCTGTGTAGACGTATTTAATATGACGTTGTTCAACTCAGCTCAGGCGATCGCAGCGGGAAGTTCTAGCCCTTCATACACAGTATCCTCTTCTGGAAGAGCTCATTTGACCCAGGCAGTTTCTTCAACACAGACAGTATTGTCCACATCTACCACTACGATGAAAGGTTCACAAATGATTGCCTCGGAAAAAAGTCCTATCTTCTCCAGCTCAGCCCTCGCAACGGGGAGCTCCACTCCCTCATTAACAGTATCTTCTCCTCTGTCAGCTTCCTTAACCCAGATAGTTTCTTCAACACATGCAGCATCATCAACACTTAACACTACGACACAGGCTACACAAATACTCGAAGCGGAAAAGGGTCCTACGGAATTATTGATACCCTCAACAAACAAACTTTTTACTACAGCGATATCACCCGATACACATTCAATATCTTTCATGGAGAGAATATCTCTGTCCAAAAGAGTGTCTTCAACAACGACCGTAATCAACACACTGAATACGCCTAACGAAACAATACAGATTTTATCATCTGAAACAGAGTCCTCGACGGCATTCATATCATCCAAAACAGTGCCTGTTTCTGTAAAACCCACAAAAAGTGTCACGTGTGTGGTAATAACTACTAAAACAGTATTCTCTGCCGTTACATCTACTGAGTCTTGTAAAAGCTGCAGTTCGCAGTCAATAACGTTTCAGTTGGCGAATGGAGCCAATCTTGCACAGCTTTCAGAGAAGGAAAAGATTTCATGTAACGAAGGTGAATACCTGTCTTATTTTACCGCAGTCGTTTAATATAATCATTTATCTCATGTCAAAAAACATTTATAGACAAACAGAGAACCAAAGCCGTTGCATACTTTGCAATATCCCAAAGTTTCCATTTCACGGTACTGGATTTTCAGATTTTCGGTTCAAGACGTCTGCAATGAGAACAACACGTCTTGAATGCCGACCTTTTAGTTAGTCAACAGGAAAAACGTTTTGTTCCAAATTTAATTTAATCCAACTCAGCATGTTTAATATTCAGTCTCTATTTCTTACTTTTGGTTTTGTTTTTGATACAGGAACCTGGATGGCATTTGCAATTCTTTTCCTGATACTTTTATCAATTTTATTGATTGTCTTCTCTATAATGTCCATCATTCATAGGTAAGATTATTATTCCTGCTCTAAACGTGGCATTGATATTTCCAACTTTGTAATATCAAAACAGAGCACTTTTCTGTTTCACACTTTTTGAATGCTAAATTTTTCACATTAGAGAGATTTAGAGTCACTTTTAAGGTAAGCAGCAAACGTCAGATTAAAGGTGAAAATTTCTCAAAATAGAATAAAAAATAAAAGCTATCAAAAACAATTCTTATTGACAAAATTTGCATGAGACTACTAATATTTATGTAAAAGCATTAAACAGTAAAGGACCAGTAAAGGGAAAACTTGGTCACGTGGTGCAAATTCACGTTTGCCGTTTGCCGTAAATGACTCAAATTCTTTCTAATACTACACGAGTTCCAACCTCGTTCCCAGTCGTCCTCAGCGATTTCGGATGTGACGTCACCTGTCTTTCTTGTCGGGAAAATTCGCCGAGGACGAATTACAGGTTATGCGCTCGGTTCCAAGCCTCCTCTGCTCGCTCGGATAGCGCGAACTGGCCTGAGGAAGATGCTGCGCGAGTCCTATTTACATTTTAATCGAAGAGCTGCTTAACAGTAGTACAAACATAAACCACGAGGGACTGCACTGGACCGCAAACGAATATGCCGAGAACGTAGGATCTGTAAAGACCTGATCAGCAAAAATAGAAATGTAAACATATAATTCTGCAAGCAGAATACTGCAATGCTGATCGTACTACGTGAAATTTAACTCTGCAAGACATCAACAAGACACCGAAAGAACTCAAAACATAGCGGGTTTGTAGCCATAGACAGCTGTTTCGCCCTTTTTGGGGCTCGTCAGTATGGCGTAACAGAGAAAAACTCTGATGCAAAATATTAATATTTTCTCTGCGAGACATCAACTTGACACTTGGACTCTTGCCCCCCAGAAAGCACGTGGTATGGCGTGATTCTGTGGGTGTTGAGAGTTCTGGGTCAGGGCTTAAAATCATAGTGCGCGGTTATTTTGCATCAGAGTTTTTCTCTGTTACGCCATACTGACGAGCCCCAAAAAGGGCGAAACAGCTGGCTATGGCTACAAACCCGCTATGTTTTGAGTTCTTTCGGTGTCTTGTTGATGTCTTGCAGAGTTAAATTTCACGTAGTACGATCAGCATTGCAGTATTCTGCTTGCAGAATTATATATTAACAGTAGTACAATGTACGTGATTTTACAGCCTTGTCCTTATCTTTTGCAGAAAGAAGATCTTTCATAACTATTCGTCTAAAGTTTCTCCTCATGATGCAAGGAATGGAGAGGGAATGAATCCCAAGGGATTTGTTTCTGGTGAAAACCCTGTCTGCCCTGATAATGATGTTACCTAGCAAAAGTTCACTGAATAAAACCAGTTTTAAGGTGGCAACAACTTTAACATGAACAACAAGATGTCATCAAGGTCGCTCACCCTTTGCGCAAGCCCATCCGGTTAAAAACCTCATATGTCAACCACAGTTCACTCAATTCTTTGTTGTGCTCTATCTAGGACAATTAAGGGACGAACCATTAGAAAATTTATGGGGGGCGGAGGGGAATTTTCGAGCCGCAGGAATGTTTTTTCGTTATCAAATTCCTTGTATGAATTTTTTTCAGGCCTTTGCGTGAATATTTCTTAGGGTTAATTGGCGTGCAAGAATTTTTTTTTTTACTGAATTTTCCCTTGCGCGAATTTTTTTTTTGTACTTCGCCCGCGCCCCCCCCCCCCCCCCCCCCATAAGTTTTCTAATGGTCCGTCCCTAAAAAAAAATATGTTTTACAACAACAGAAAAAAAAAAGGATAATGAATAATCATTAAGAAGAGGCAATTTACACATGTGTGCAGTGCCCAAAGTAGCAAGAGCTTTCTAGTTGAACACCGCCACCTTCAAATAAGTGGAAGCTGAGAAAAAATAATTAAATCAGTGATGCATAAAGCAGAGATAGTATTTCCATTCTGTCTTAAGCTAAATATATGGTACACATTTAAGACCAATGAAGCGGTACAGTTTCCCTGTTGATTAGTTTGACCTTATTACGAGAAAAAGGACCGCTGCAAAATAAAGCTGGTTAATCGTGCGTTATCATTTCATTAAGACAAAAAAATGCCCTAATATGAGCTTTATAATTTGCTCATAGTTTTATTCATTTATTCTTTTATATCACAGTGTATTTCACTTCATATTACACTTTGACAATGTTGTTATTTAATTACCTATTTTCATAGTTGTAAGATTTTATCAAATAATAGTTATAAGGACCAGTTTCATATTAGCGCATCAGATTATATTGAAATCTACTTTTTGCATTGGAACAATGAAATCGTCAAAATAGTCGTTTATGAGAACACAAGTGGTGTTAGCTTGCCTTTATTTCCTTTTCATTCCTTCACTTTAATTTTTTACCTATTTAAATCAGAGCTCAGCTTATTAAGTTTTGGTTATTACAACAAGTTGTGTTCTTCATCTCAATCACCGTTGTGCTTTCCCGCTAAAGAAGGTGATTGGCACGCTTTTAAAACCTCATTAAGGCTTATCTATTATACTGAAGAGTGCTATGCACTCTACAAGCATAGCCTTTCTCTTTACTTCCTCTTGGCGTACTCTTTTCTTCTCCTCATTCAAAGAGACAAATGGATCTGTGGCTCAGTTTACGATTATTTGCCAGACGAGGAATAAACAGAGTAGTAATAAGTTTTATTCGTTAACTGTGTATGAAACCGCAAGACTGGTCATCACCTGTCAAATTACCCGCCACGAAAGCATCGTTCTAAAACGGCAACTAAACAATTTTACTTTGAAAACTAGTGTTCAGTCACTTTCTGCAGCTCTGTTTCAGTTTCAAAGGCCTCATCCTTGTTTTGCTCCTGAAGAAGTTCATTTAATTTGAGTTCGTGTCTTAAAGTGACCTGCAGTTGAATTTTCGTGGAAGCGACCGCAAGGCGCGCAACAGAAGGCTTTCCAGTCGTGCTGGCAATAAGAAACAACGCTTTTCTAAATTCAGGGATTCTGAGTGAATAAATTACAGGATTTGCGAAGGAATTGCTGAAGTTTAGAAGATTTACGAAAAGCAAAACATCGTGGCTTACTGGAACGTAAACGGAAATAGTATTAGTTACAACTAAAGGAAGCCATGACAGCAAAACGACTAGAGTAATGACCAAAAGAGTCTTGGTTGATTGCTTATTATTTCGCACCAAACGTCTGTTTTGAGCTTGCAATAAGTTTCGTCCTTGCTTGTATTTTCTCCAAATGCCGATGTAACAACCAGATATTATCAGCATTAAGCTACAAGCGTACGCCATCCATATATAAATGGAGATATGAATTGACTGGTTCTTTAGTGTGTGAATAATTGCAGACGAGATGACTACTGCAAGAATCCAGACTAAAGCAATGAGAGCGTAGTATGCGCGTCTTGTAGCAATAGTTCTGTGTTTCAATGGCCAACCTATTGAGTAAAACCTCTCTACTGCGATAAAAGCTGCAGTAATTATTGAGGACTGAGCGCAAACGGTATCCACAATGCGATAGAGCATTTCCAAAGAGAAACTCCACTCTACTTGCCAAAACTCAAAATTACCTCCAAGCTGAACAATGAACAATGGAAGAGACACAGCTCCCAACAGTAAATCAGCAAAGGCCATGTTTATCACCAGAAGGAAACTGTTCTTTCGAAGCTTTTTGTTTAAAGCAAACACTATGACTGCAAGTAAATTCCCGGCAACCGTGAAGAACGATACTACAGCAAAAGCACTGCACCAAGCCACACCGTCTGCTCGGCGACCCATTAAAGACCCTGCAAGCAATACAGAATCATTTCTCGGGTTAACACTCGAATTCTTCTGCATGTTTCTTAACGCTGGTGCTCAGTTTACGAAACAAAAAGGGAAAACTGTAGACAAAAAGACTCCTTCCTTCGACAGGGCCATTTAATGCATGCCTATTTCTTTATTTTAAGTTTTTAATTATTAAGATAATGTTCTTAATTAAGAATTTATCATCTTTGTAGATTGGAAGAAAAGCGTGCGTTCATGCAGTTGCCTCAGTATGTGTACGCTGTTTGTATATCTCCTTAATACATATGACATTACTGATCCAGAAAGAATTATTCATAAGGTCCTTTCGCATTACAGTAGCCTGCCTTTATCGTAGCGGAAAAATTGGAGCAATTACTTACAGTCTACCACAACGTACACAAATCCCCCCAATGTGCACACCAGAGCTAAATACATTTACACTTCAACCGGCCGTAATCATCCCTGAGCAACCACGATGTCATACTGACCTACGACCCAATTTCCATGGACAAATAGTTTGCGGCCAAGTAAAACTGTGGGTTATGTATTACGGGGTAATCTTTTGTTTCCATGCCTTATACCACCCTTGGAAACCCTAAGCCTGGTTTCCATATGTGCGTCCGGATCGTCGTCTCAAATAATGTTCAGACGATCGGGAAGATCATATGGAAACATCACCTGGACGAACGCAAACGACCCGGACGATTGGGACGACCTCGATCGCTTGGATTAAAACTGAGTTCTATCCAGACGATCGGGACGATGGTGTAAATTTTGAAGCGATCATACGGAAACGCTCTCAGAAGACTGAGACGATCGAAACGATCAAAGGCTATCCCGGAAATCATCACTTTTAGTTCTATAATCGGGGAGAAATTCGGTCTGGAAGCAGCTGAAGCCAAAAGAAAAATACATAAATGTTCGCACCAGTATGGGCCATATCTGAAAAAGAGAAAGTCTGATGTTGTGTCTTCGTGGAACATTTCTAGCTTGTTACGCCGCAAAATCGAGAAGATAACCATATAGCAAGCCACAAGGCTCACTCTCTGATTAAAATCCGCCATTATCTTTGGCTTGTTTGCGAAATACGTGCACAAATTCAGTTGTTTGACCTAGAAACATTGCTAATGACTAGGCGCCTCTTGTCTTTACTGTCTTGGAAGCGATCGAGACGATTATATGGAAATCACTAATCGTTCCAGTCGTCCGGATCGTCTGAAAATTTTTTGAAACGACTGGGGCGATCGGGACGATCATATGGAAACCAGGCTTTATGATGCCTACACGAAGTAATTTCATATATTTGAGTGAGCACTGACTTATATTGATTACATTTAAGCACCGACAAATCTAAGCATTGAAAATAGAGAGGACAAGTCGTTACGTCACGTTGCCACGGTATCAAAATTTCTGGATGACAACAAACCGAAAACGTCAGTTAAAACCTGAATTCGCACTAAACGTTAATCGATCATATTCAATGTCACTTAATTTGTCACCAACTCCATAAAGCGGGCGCGTTAAATTAGGAAGTTTCATGTCGCAGTCGTGCAACGACGCAAAAAACTGTACAAAAACGCGTGATGCACATGCAAAGTTGCTGTTCTGCTGATACAAACCTTGCTATTGATTTATGGTAGTTCTCGTTGCCGTCGCGTCCATCGTTGTTTATAAAATAAGCTCCCTATTGTTGTGATCCAGAAATTTTGCTACCATGGTAACTTAACGTCACACTTCTTTTCTGTATGGTGACCATACTAATTAGGGTTTAGCCCTGAGAATAGTGGTTAGGGTTAAGCATCGACTCAAAACCGTTAGGTATTATGTAGGATTAGGGTTGTTGCTATATATATTGCTAAAATCGAACACTTGAACCTGCAAGAGTGAATCGCCAGTAGTAGCGTAGTTGGTTAGCCACTGGACTTTAGAACATAGGCTGCGGGTTCGAGTCCCACTCATGCTGGTCTAAAATTTATTTTCCTACAGTCTAACTAGACAAACATTTTCATGAATATTTTTTAAGCAACAATTTCAAGAGACTACAAAAAAGCTGCCCTCAGAATTGAAATTAAATTCTAATTAGAACGTACAACAATTTGTTAAATTATCCTTATACCATCAATGGTAGGACCTGTCTGTGGTGCATCGTGGGAAGGATACACCCTGCCTGGGCCAAACAATGTTAGAAAGCTGTGCAAAAGAATCCAGCATTGCTGCGCTACGTTTAGGGAACAAAAGAAATGTTGGGAGTTGTTGGCTCGAGTTTGCGCAACATCTTCCAAACTTTGCGCAACAACATGCAACAGAGTGTGCAAACGGACGCAACAAGTCAGACATCCAACAATGTTAGGAGTTGTTTGGGTCAAAGATGTTGTTTCCGTTTAAACGGGGCTTAAGGGCGGCTGAGAAACACGAGGCGAGAATTTGTTGAAAGAAGGGGTCTTTCATGCAAGACAACCACCATTCATTCTCTCTTGATTAAAGAATTTCAATTCCAAAGAATTGCCTTCTTCTGGTACTTTATTCAATCGTTTAATGCTAACGAATAGTTCTGTCCCTCAGCTATCTGACATTCATGAAAGTAATTTATAATACCTTAAAATTAACACGTTAACTGGCAGCCGTGAATGTGGTGAATGTGATAACGGAGTTCTGTGGCAATGTTAGCTCTCTTGGAAAATGAAGCGCGCTGCTACGTTCTGAATCCTCTAGATTCTAGCTAGGTCACTGATCTCTACTTTATGATAACCCCTTTTGATTTGAATATTATTCTCGCACTTTTCAAATTAGCTGCTCAGTAAATCTTTTACCTGCTACATACTATTAATGAATTAATCATAACTATTAATATCAAAATTCTCTAATCTTATTGGCTATCAACTGCCCTGATTTCAGCCTTAATAGGACAATTTAATAGGATAGTACGCGCCATCACTCGCCCGCTTAAATGGCTCTTTTTCACTGCTAGCAAAAAAGAAATTGGAATTTCTGCAGTTTTGATTTAAAAAAGAGACTTATATATCACAAATTTTGTTAAAGTTATGATTAATTGGTGACAGAACTTCGTGTCGTCCGATTCGGTCTGTAATCATGCTTGTGATTAAACACTCTGTAATCACTCGTATGATAGTCGATTACAGACCGAATTGGACTTCACTCAGTCCTGTTACCATTACTAATACAACTGTCTTTTACAATGGCGGCTATTCTGAAATTAGCGCTTCCGTTTCGTTTCTATTTCCATCTTTCTGCTCTCCTTCAGCGCTGTCTTTGCCTGGCTTCTGGGTTCCAGATTCCTCATTGATTTCTACAAGAGCTTTCTTTTCACCTCCTTCCGTAGTGTCGGTGTCTTTCCCCTCCTCTTGAGAGCTGTAACTGCTTGGCGCCTGAGAAAGAGTTTCCAGTGTTGGTTTGAAGCGGGTCTCAGGCAGTAAAATGCAGAGGAACCCGGCAACCAGAGCCGCTACGCCCATGATGACGTATGGAACGATAGGATGAGCGCGTTGCTATGGAAATAAAAAGGCATGGATCTCAATGAATTTGTACATCAATCCAATTGGTGTCAGTTGGGAGTTTGCATACTAAGACACATTCTTTGTGCTCAATGATTTCTGGGTTCAAACACATGGCAGAGATGATATTCCTATCATTTTGGTTTCTTAAGATTATATGCACTAAAGGTGCCAGGTAACTGCAAATTAATAACTTTCTTTCAAATTGGAGATACTTACCGAATAAACAACATAAGGAGAAAGAAAAGAGCCAATCCTGGCAGCCGTTGTGCTCGTACCCATACCGACATTTCTGGGAAATAAAGTAAGCACATGTCAATTAAAAACATCTCGAAGCCCCGTAAGTAACCACTCCAAACCAGTGCCAAGACTTGGTCGTGATCGCTTACGTGAGGAAGTCGCTTGCGGAAATCAAGCCACAGGGAGTCTCTCCCGAGAAGAGATCCCGAAATATCTACTTCTGGAAAGAGAACTTGTTGTACGCAGTTTTTACGTCTAGTTAAGTGATGTGGCAGCGCAGCGAACATCATACATCGAACGAGATCAGACCATCTCTCAAAACAGGGTTAAAACCATGAAAAATTGTAAAAATAAGTTATCTCCAATTATAAAAGTGGCTAAGGTTGCTTTCGAGAGGTAGTCGTCCATTAAAAAGTTGAACTGTAGGCTTTGACTGGGAACACTTTGGTCGTTTGGAGAAGAGGTCGCTTATGAGATGTGGTTACTTACGAAAGATGACGGCACATGGAGCTTTGACTGTGCATCAATATCAACTTCTGTCCAACAGTGGACCCCTACATTCAATACATACCTGACTACGGTAGGGAATAACTCGGATGAGTATATATACACTCCGTCAAACGAAATCATAATCCAGAATTTAGCCCATACCATCGACAGGAAGATTTTGCCTGCAAGAAAACCTAAAGAACAAAAAAGATTGAATCAGTCTCCTGTCTGAAATGGAAGTTATCCTCAATAGAAATCTCACCATCGTTTGATGTGCAATTAATTCATAGTACAGACAGCCAAAGTGCCCGTATTATCCGGGTGTCCGTACTTAGCGAGCTACCAGAAAAAAAAAATGTCACGGACACATCGGTATAAAGACTAAAGCAGACAATTTTTAAAGAGAACGCTGTTCAATTTCTTATTAACTGTAACTTTAAAAATTTCAGCCTAAAGAAAATTCACAATTATTTGATATTAGTCTCGGGCTAAAGTTGCCTTTTAAGAATTGATAATGAAACACGTTAATGCATGGAATCCCAACGGGTTTAGTTTGCGACTTCGCCAGGTGGACTAAGTATCAGACAGGAACTTAACGAAGGTTATTCACCGTTTCTTTTAGGTTTTTTCACTGGTAGGATATTCAGTCATAAACAGTCCTCAGATAGACAGTATCCGTGAAGCGGGGTTGACGGGATATGGGAGTTTGTGACTCGGTGTCCAGGGTTCTATATATATACTGACAGTACCTTTGTTCGATTCATCGTCAGTTGTTAACAGCACTGAGCCTGCAGCTCCAACGGCGGCCAACAGCATGGGAATAACAACTCCCCTTTTTCGCCCAAATCTATAATACAAAAGCAACGGGGACGTCAACAAGAACGGCAAAAAAGCAATAGGTTTGGATTGGCAAAACAACAACTCTGCACGTGAATCACGCTTTTTTGCACATTTCTCTGCCCAGTGCACGACTACGACGTGAAAATGTCTAATTTCACATTTTGTGGAGAACGTGAACACAAGACAATAACTTTATTTTTCTTTTCCTAGACTTCTCTGCAATCGTCTATAATTCAACACGAGAAAAAGTTGCCAACATTTGACAAACTGTACTGGATGGAGTGAGTGCGATAATGTGGTGGTCCGCCGTATAAACGGGGTGGTCCTAAGGCGAGGTTCTATCACAATATTATAATAAATACTTAATTATTCTCTTCCCTTATTGGGCTTTTCGATCAGGGATAATGAAACAAAAAAATTGAAATGGAACATAACAAGGTATAGATTCCAAATGGTAGCAGGCGAATCAGCTGGCTTTTTGAAAAGGGTGGCCGACTGATCTGAATTCGGGATTACCGATAACAAATTCAGTTTGCTGTCAGGGCGGGATTTGAACTCACTGAATTATAGTTTGGCACTCGGCCACGCTGCCCCTATGCCGAATGCGGCAAAACGCTCCTACAAACGACATATAATAAACAGACATCAGTTGTGTTCAACCTGTTGTAAATCCAGACACCAATTGGGATCGCAGGAAGCTCGACCAGACTAGATAGGAAGAAATTTAGGTAAAGGTTTCCGCCAACAGTAGGAGCGCTTAGAAACACGCCATAGTACACCATAGAGTTCACGAACCTGTCAAAAAAATTAAAAAAAGAAAATTTGCAGGGTGAGATCTAAACTTGGGTGAAAGTATTTAATATGTCTTTAGTCAGGATCTTGAGAACGAAGAGCTGACTAATAGAAGGACTAAAAGTTTCCTACTTCTTGGTGCACTAATTTGTACAGGATTAAGTAACCAAATTGGTATATTTTTTGTTCTTTGTACTATGGTGTCCGACGTTGCTCTCCCAGATAGCTTTTGAGTTTGTGGGTTTACTTATTCAAATGAAAAAAAGTATCGAGCAATCCTTTTATTTAGTGCTATAAGCTATGGTGGTTAATAGTTATATTGTCTGCACATATCAAGATTAGACAGGAGCCTTATTCAATGGTCTTTTCTTTATATTAAACACAGGTTGAAAACGAGTAGCCTACTGGCGTCATGTCCCGCAAAAGTGGCACTTTTTTCGCCTCGCTTATAACGGGCTGTCTGTTAGTCACTAAATCTTTCTTAAATATGAAAACTCCAGGAAAACCTTAAAGTTGAGAGTAGGGGTGGAGACATTTGGCAGCGGCTGCAACCACCATTCCTTCCTGTACTACTCGAGGTAAGAATGATTACCATGGTAAAGGGTATTTAAATTCATCATTTCATTTTTCAGAAGTCGTCTGGTCGAACAAATACAACTTCAATAAATGAATTCGGTAAATGAAGAAAAACTCACCAGCAAACCCAAGATATTAACGTCGTCTTTGTGAGTCTTCGAGTTTTAAATAAATCTCGTACATCCCCCAGCCTTGTAGTAGCGTCTGTTCGAGTGTCTATTTTCAGTCCTTCTTCAGGTAGCTCTTTGCGGTTAATTCGCGCGATTTTCGTATATAGTTTCTCAGCCTCTTCCATCTTTCCTTTAACTAACAACCAGCGTAGAGACTCTGGAGAAATGCTTTAAGGTATAAACGTGATAAAATAATGAGAAAGAGGTATGATAATCGACAAGATTCGAAACTACAGGAAACCACAGGAAGAGCAAAGTCATTTAAAAAATCGTTTATATGACAAGCGCCTCGGTAGCGGCGTGGATGAATAACAGGGAGTTTAGTTTTGTACATTTCTTTGCCTTCACTACTCGACTACAACTTTCACGTTTTGTGGAGGACGTGAACACATATGGCAACGACTTTCTTCTTCTTTCTCTGAACTTCGATACTGTCTTATAAAATTCAACTCCAGAAAAAATTGCCAATATTTGACGAATTGAATGAGATAGAATAAGCGCGATAAAGTTTGAAGCAGAGTGACTTCACTTTTTAAGTGACGTTTTCCTAGCCGTCACCGTCTCTGTTGCTCCCTTATGTCGAGAGCGTACTGCACGGTGATTTTTTACGTATAAAGAAATATGATAAACGTTAGCGTAGATAGCGAGTGAGGAGGGACATTGTCAAGTAGGCGGGTCGCGTGTCAGAACGGAGGCCAGAAGAAAAGAACCCAGCTAGAGAAAAAACTCGGCAGGAAATTTGGGTAGGATCCATGGCTCATGCTCTGAAAAGCATTCCTACGAAGGCATGAAGGCTTCACGGCTCGAAGGTCTCTACCCACATTTACTAAGCATGTATTCCAACATAGCACGGTAAATTCAAAATAATTATTCGAAAACAAACAAAAAATAACGAAAAGGAGCTAAAACCCTCGCGAAACTTGATCTTTCATCAAATATATAAATTAAAATAAATGAAAAAATAAAAAATAACTCACTAGCACTCCATTCTACCAATAATGCACTTCAACTGAAGCCGCCCCAGTCCCCACTGCTCCCTTGCCGCAGAAACTGATTTAATTTCCGGCTAATTCGTATCCACTCAAACGCCGGAAATTCCATGGGTTTCTGGTGGTGTTTAGCCTGTAACACCACTTTATATCAAAACGATGCGTGCGCATACTTTCCAGATATTTTGTTTGCAGCAACTTTTTTCTTTGCAGCATGTCCCCTGTGGACCATTGTAGTGGGCCACCGTAACAGTAAATTCAGACGCCTATGGCAGCAGCGCTATTTTCGCATATTACCCTTTCTCTCTTACTCACTTAGAATTGAAACGACAAATACGTTGATACTCCCCCGTAGTTCCCTCCAATACCATAACAGATTCCACACCAAAATGAGCAGAGACTATCCCCGTTTTCAGACCTAAATAGCGCAAAAACCGAAGCCTTTGGAGCGGCTCATATCAAATGGTCCCTCCGTGGGGCACCGTTATCGATCATGCCGGATAGGCTAGCCAATAACGTTTACTATCCAGTCTGTCCTTTCTAGTAATATAAAATTGTCAAATTAAATTGAAAATACGTTGAGGTAACTTACAACCAGAACGCAGCTACTACTATTGCTGGTATCCCTGATGTTATGCAGAGTTTTCTCCAGTCTCTTATGAGATAAGCGACTCCCGCCAAGGCAATGAGAGCCAAAGTCCAACAGTACCAGAGGGACGTCCCAATAAGACTTCGGTGTCGCGGACCCGCTGATTCAGCGAGCATGACAAATAAACTCATTCCCCCACCCCCTGACAAAACAAACAAGTGAACAAAAATATAAAGATAGAAGAAGTAATATACTACAGTGGAAGCCCTCGTGAGCGGACACACTCGGGAAGCGCGAAAAAGGTGTCCCTAACTGGAGCTGGCCGCTTACGGGAGTGTAAAAATACATGCAGTGCAAGCAACATTTTTTTTTTCAAACTAGTTTATGGAAGCCTGGCTATACGCTACATCCGAACTCTCTTGCCGGACGAGCCCCGATTTTCCCGGTTCAATAAATGTTTCCGGATTTGATTATCATATTTAGGGCATTCGTATTCGCGTTGACACGCGTCAGTCAAAAATCCTAGAAGATTCATTCGAGTGCAGAGTGGCTCCTAAGTTGCACCAGGATCCAAATGATTTCAAAACACGAAAAATGTGAAACCGGCAAGGTAAATTGTCTTTGGAATTCAAATCCCTTCCAAAAAGACTCATAAAGACTCAGGAATACTTAACAATTAGTCGCCGAAGGCGACGTGAATATCGGCGAATAGTCACCGAGACGAAGTCGAGGTGACTATTCGCCAATATTCACGTCGCCTGAGGCGACTAATTGTTTTAGTATAATTACATTGATGATTATTCGAGAAAATAAAATTATTGATCAATTTCCGACTCCGAAACATCAAAAAATCTGGCTGCCATTTTGAAAACTGCTAGCCTTCAATGCTATAATCACCGCGCGGTGATTATAGCGGGATAAAGCGAAGCTCCTAGCCAATCACAGCGCTCTATTTTCGATAGTCATCGATGTAATTATACTAAAGGTAAATAATAACGGATTACGATATTGCTAATATAGATAATACAGCGTTAGAGTTCCCAATGCGAAAATGGGGAATACTAACTAACCTATAGCGAGGCCGACCAAAAAACGGAACAGTGCAAACAGCCAGTAGACATTTGGAAACGCGGACAGCAGACTAAAGACACCAATAAAGAATCCAAAGAAGAAGACAATGATCTTTCGTCCAAATTTGTCAGCCAATACTCCAGCAATCAGAGCACCCACGATCCAGCCAACAAAGATTAAAGACGACGATACTGTTCCATAAATGGCTTTATCACACACTAGATCATACTGAAAACGAATAATAATAATAATAATTTGTAACAAATAATTATTTCTTACCATTTCACTGTGAGCTTTATATACATTCATATTAATTTTTTTTTACACGATGACGTAAATTTGAGAGAAACAGCTTACATCAAATGGAAAACAAACATTTTAACCCAAGCTGCAAAGAAAGCTTAATTCCGTTTAGTCATCTACATGTATAGAGGCATAAGATGTTTTTGAGCTAAGAGTCGATGGAAACTCCTCTACAGACCTCCTTGAAGATTACAGTTAGCTTGGAATCATCAAGCTGAATAGATACTTTAATTTGCTTTAGAACTGAGAAAAATAAAGTAGATGGGTTTGTGAAGACGAAAGTGCGCAATGAATAGACTTCTTTAGCTTAGGCAAGAGAGGATAAAGCTGGTTCACTGGTTTCGTGTGGACTGAGGGCCGTTTTCAAACAAAAGTGGATACGTGTGGACGGGACGGGGCCACCGGGTGTTTGGTTTTCCCAATAGATATCCCCGGGGAACCTGACTTTTTGTCTTTTTTCGGCATAACTGATAATGCGCAGATATGCAGGTGAATGAGACTATATTTGAAAGAAACAGTATCTCTTGGCGTGTGTTGGAAAAACAAAACATACAAGCTAAAGAGGTCTATTAACTCCCAAGAAGAGAGGCGAAGGGTAGAGGACCACGCGCTTTGGATCACACGCAGTATTAATTTCTGCTTAAGAATTATGTATTAATAAAATATTGCCTTTCATAAAATACCTGCGTGACAACGGAAGTAAAATCATCATCAAATTCCCAAGACTTTCTGGAAATACTACAACGGAAGTTGTAATTTTTGCCTCCTGGTGACATGGCTCCTTTAAGAGGGCACTCGGCAGTGTTGCCAAGACTACTATTACCAAAGCTACTGTTACCAAGGCTGCTGTTTCTTTGGTTAATGTCATTGTTGACGCATCGCCAACTAGGTTCAGCTGCAATAAATGTCATCAGTAAAACGGGCCATCCAAACCAAAACCATTCGAGGACGTTGCACATCAAAAGCATCAAAAGCTGGAAGCGGCCAAAGCTTCCGACTTTATCAAAGACTTGGTCGGTGGTCAGAGCCATTTCTGTAAACGAATCAAAGGCCGATGTTTGAAAGCTAAACTAACTCCCCCCTCCCCCCTCGACGCCCCGAAGCCCCCTCCGAATGTATTGAAATGAATTCGATTTTTGCTCATATTATTGAAGAAACAGTAAATACAAAACCCTTTTTAATCAGCACAGCCATAGCTTGTTTCTGAGTGCTTCTGCTATTTTGGTTATAAGCCCTCCTAAAACCCCTTAAGAAGATGACCAAGCTCAGGGCAATATAAGAGGCATTTTACGGTAATTAGACTGTAAGCAGAACATACGCCTCCAATTTAAAAAAAAGTAATATATTACAAAAACAGACCACTTGAAAATGGTGAAGTTAAACAGGGAGGCAGTATGAAGACGAAACACCTAAACTTTCATGCATAAAACACCAAGATGTTACTGACAAATTAACATAAATAGTCAAAACTGAGATAAATTGCAATAATAATAGTTACTTTAATTATATTTCTAGCGCATAATCATCAGTAAATAAGAAGCAAGATAAAGGAGTGTAAAGGGAGTTAAATGCCTTTATATCATAATGGCTTTTTCCCCAACATTAATAACAGTCAAACGCCGTTGATACGGACACTGGGGGGAGGGGGGTGGGGGGATAGAAACTGTCTGTATTAACGGGGTGTCCGTATAAAGAGGATTGAATTTAGAGAAAATAAAAGGGCTTTCTTTGCCCAAGGACAAAGCAAACTGTCCGTATTAAGCGGGTGTCCTTAAAGCTTACGTTTGACTGTACTAGTCATGCATGGTCAACAACAGCTTCACAGGGAAAGTCTTCATGTTAGTACCGTAAATAACCAGAAATGTTTGTAGATAGGATATTGATCGCTTTGAACCAAAAGACAAAGCAAAGCACTTGCTGTGAGGCTGAAACATACTGTACATTAAATTTACATACTACATATGTATATGAATAAAAGCTCATTGGAAAGAGAAGGTTCGAGTGATGTATTATAAGAAGGATTCAATGTGGCACAAATAGGGTTGCCATTTTGATCGAGTTGGCAATTTCAGTCATCCAATCAAAGTACTCATCGCGCCTTGTTCTAAAATGTTTTTAACAACGAAACAAACTATTCTTGTCAAATACATTTAAAGTGAGGAGTCTGACCTCACCATCGTGTTCAGACCAAATTTACCGCAAATTAACTTTTTTTTCATACATGCACAAATGAGCTAGGGAGGGGTGGGTGAGAAAAAGTTATTAAACAGCTGTAGTTGTCATAGATTTATTAAGAGTCCTAAAAACTTTTTGTGTTTTTAAAATAGAGTTCGTCATGATTCTTAGTGTGATGTCCTATGACGTCAAAAAATTGTCATCTTCAATCTGGTGGTAGCCATCTTGATTTCTGACCCAGTTAATAATGACCTCGGGAAAAGTATATGATTCGCCTCTCCCACGAAAACGTTTTAAAACTGTAAAAGGTCAAAATAAACTTTATTTCACAGAATCTTTTAGAGAAGTAAGCGTTAGGGTTAGGGTTTGGAAATACTAACAAGAAAAGTTTTACTCCGTAAAAACAGATCATTGTGAAAGTTGTTACCATGGAAAATTCAATCATGAAAGATAAGAGATTTATATTGAAAATATTTCCTGATATATTTAAGGAAAAGTCATGAAATATGGAGGTTTTTATTTAGGTTTATTCAAGCCATGAATAACCAAAATCAAGGGACTGGACAAGTCTGAACTCCACTTCCTCAAGCAACTATTAAAGAAATTGCTTGTTTTGATGAGAACTGAAAAAATGTTATGAGCCTGTTATGCTTTTTAGTTAACTCACTTTTAAACGACAACCGGTAAAACAAGACATCAAAACAAAAACAAAAGAATGGCAAACTCTGGAGAAACGTAGAGAGTTCTTATCTCTAGTTCAGTGCTACAAGATAGTTTTTGGAACAGATAGCCTTATCCTTTTTCGAACTTTTTTGAACTTACTAAATGTAATCTAATTAGAGCCAATCACGATTATAAGCTCTATGTAAAAGTTGCCGTCCTAAATTGCTACAAATATTCTTTCTTTGTACGAATCGTCAATGCTTGGAATAATTTGCCTGAAGTTGTACACACAGTATCGCTGACTTTATTTCGCAACAGATTAAGGATTTATATGAATATTGAGTAATACGATTGTAAATAGTTTTAATTATGATATGCTAATAATGTTTTTTATTCTAGTTTTTAGGTATTAGATTTTTCTCTCTGTATATAATGTTTTAGATCCTAGATTTTTACCTTGCTTTTCATCTTTATTTTGGGGAATCTTTTATATAGGGTTGACCTCTAGATATCTCTTTTCGAGATATTTTGTGACTTAAGTTTTTATCTCTTGAATAAAGTATTGTATTGAATTGCAAACTCATAAAAAGAGGTATGTTACGGACCGATGATTAGTTGACATACTCAATGATATATGCACAGTATATGCACGGTAGATTTTTTTTTTATTTGCAGAGATTTGATGGAGGTCTGGTATTACTATACATTCTGTTTTTGCCCTACTGAAACTCCTAGCACGTTGTATTCTAGATTATTTTAAGACTTATTGCCCAAAATAACATTCATCTTGACTGTGCATTAATTATTTATTCCACAAAAAATTCTAATCATCGAAGGCAAGAGTGCTTTCTCAACTACATTCTTTTGCCTCTTAACTTCATTTGCTTGTCCATCTTCTGCAGTGGCAGATCTAGGGGAGGGGCCTGGATGCCTGCTCCCCCTTATTTTTAGACCAAACTGAGGCCCGAAGAGCCAAAAAAGACCTTTATCTCAAGGTCTGGGTTCGGCACTAATCTTGATCCTGTTTGTCCATTTTGATGTGCTAGGGCACACTATCAAAGTCGTTTTCAAATTCCAGTCAAGAATTTTGGCAGCTCTTGCAGCTGAATATTCATTAAAATCAATTATATCATAGAAGACCTATTCTTTTGAAGCTTATGATAAGTTTTTAAATTCTGTATTATTCATAAAACCCTACTTTATAAAGTTAACCTCATAACTGTTGTAGTTCAATGTATCTCCCAGTTGGGTTACGTCGAGTTATCACTGCACTGGGTAAACCGCGCCGGAACCGCAGCAGCTTGGAGCCCACGATCGACCAGGGGGAAGAGTTGTTTACTTACTACAAGATTCCACTGAGCTTAAAGCCACTCAATGAAAACAATACCGATTACTTATTACAAAGAAACGGGAGCACTGCTAAAAGAACAGAGCGCACAAGCAGAAATTTAGTGTTAACACTTCATTCGTCCTCTCGGAGCTCACTGACGCCTTAACGACTTAAGAGCATGCATCGCGTGATATTGTCTGCTTTTAGTTATATTGCCGCTGTAAAACTGAGAAAAGTAAACTAGGTCTAGATACCGAGAATTTAAAGATTTCATTCATTGATAAGAAATTATCACTACCAAGAGTTTGAAAGGCATGATTTGGCTAAAACTGTTTTGACTGAAACTAAGGAGAGTGAAATATGGACAGGGCGTCATTTGTGCGACTATAAATTTACACCCTGAAGGTCAGTCGTGGAGAAGTAAGAAACACCAGCCATATTAAGGCTGTTCTTTAAAAAAAAAAAAACTATTGTAATAAAAAGACATTATATAATACCATAAATTATTAAGAATAATCCAAGACTTTACCTTCTCCTCCTTAAGTTTCCTCAAACTTAAAATTACTAAGTGGCAAACGGACACACTGAGCCAAACTGGACACGCAACACTGTGCACAATAAGGAGCCAGAATGCAAATAGGACTGAATTTTTGCCCACTTGACCGGCAAAGCATGAAAGATTTTAACAATATTCATGATTTTTCTAGTAGATCATAAAGACAACACTACTGCACAGACCATCTTTTGGTACAACCCCAAAAATTTTCTAACAGGCAATGCCGATACATGACTGATTACGTCTGAATCACAGTTATGACGAAACTGTACTGCACAGGAAATTTGATTAAACCTGCGAGTAAAAGCAAACCAAGACTATGAAACAGAGACTATCCGCTGAGAAGAAGCAATAGGCCATTTCTGAGCTCCCCCGGGCCTTTATACCTAGCCTGCGTAGCAGGCGCTTGGAAGTGTTTGGGTGCAAGAAAGAACGGGCGCGCTAGAGGGACGGGGCGCCCCGTTCTTTCTCGCGCCATGCTCTGCAGGCTATTCTTTATCAAAACGAGGTTAAGTACTGCACACGACCCGAAATGATCCCCAAAATGGACATAAACACGACCCCAAATGATCCCCGTCCCCAAATGATCCCCCAATTTTTCACACGAGAACATGAAATGATCCCCAAGGAATTATCGAAATGGAATGGGATGACGCTTAATTCCCGAAGATGCTAGAATTACTAAGAATAAAATAAATTAGGGGTACCTTCCGGCAAGTGCCAACGAGGCGAATTCGTTTATCTTTTGTGAAATGTGCCTATTCAGATCTTCGCGATATTTTTTTCATAATTTTAGAGGTTTAAAATGGATTCCATTATAGAAAAGGATGGCACCCAACTTGTCAAAACAACAACTTTGGCACATTGTAGGCTTTCACTTTTTAATTATTAAGCAATAACAACATGGCTTGAAGCTTTGTTGGTAAATACATGAGCAAGTTATATTAATTAGTACTTATGTTTCATGGAAAATTCAATTGTATCAAAACTATAAACGTTAGAAAGAAAAAGATAGTTCAAATGAGGCCTTTGACTGCTGATATTATAAACAATAATTAAATCCCGAGCAACAGCGTCATCAGGGATAAGAAATGTTAAAATGTCTCGCGTGGTAATATGAGTAAGAAAAAATTGGTGTAAAGTAAAATGTGTGAAAAGCGCAAGAATGGGACGGAATGCACCAGAGGTATAAAAATATAAACTTGAATAAAATACAAAGATCAAATGAGCGAGTGTCACAGGACGAAAAGTCTCTTGAAAGGCACAATGATAGTCTTCAAAACAAAAAGTCCGCAAATTCGTTGCATTCCTCACGGGAGTTTTGGGCTGTGTTAATGTAAATCGAGCGGAAAAAAAACATGCTGGTTGACAAAATCTCTCGAATAAATTCTAAAATAAAAGGTCCGCAAATACGTTGCATTCCTCACGGGAGGTGAGGACTGGCTCAATGTAAATTGATCGGCGAAGAACACGCTGGTTCTGATAAAAGTTTTGAGAATATAACCCTATGCCTTGATCAACTACCGCTTAAAATTCAACTCATAAAGGAAAAGAGAACACTGAAAACCCTGGTTCTGAGTCGGGAAGCGAACACGCTACCTCAATGTAAATCGAGCTGCAAAGAACGAGCTGGTTCTGACAAAAATTTGAGCGTAAAACCTTATTTTTTTAAAGCTGTTGCTTTAAACGCAATTTATAAAGCAAACCAGAGCACTAATTGCCCTTTCAAACTAGAAATCTATTAAAGCTTGCTCACCTGTTAGGCCCTCTTGACCAGACAACGAACAGCTGCACACTGAATCACCCAATTTCAGATCACGAGTTGTAAATACAAGACCATGGCGTCACTACCCAAATATGGGGTCTTACTTACACCCAAATATAGTCAAAAATGCAAATTTTAGAGGGTTACGCAGAATTTGAGAGTTTTTGCCTACATTGCGCGGCGTTATAATTCTGCCGCCGAGTCAACCTCGCTTCTTAGCTCGGTTGCCTCGTTGGCAATTAAAGAATTTTGACTCGAATTGTTTGAAGTGTTGATGTATTTATAAATTTTGGACAATTTTTATTTACTTTTAGTTTAAAGAATTTTGCAAGAAACTTTCGAGTTTAAATTGGAGGTTTAAATCGTACAAATAGCATCTCGTTAGGCCCGATTTAAACGTCAAATTTCACATGTTCCGAGTCTGATACCTATTTGGTTCTACTTAAACGTCGAACTTCCTACGCATTCAATACCTGAATTAAATTGAATAACGGCCTCCACATTATTACGGAAAAAGTAAATTCCAGGCAATTAATATAAATGAAAAAAATGTATCGGTGAAATCGAAGCTTCAACACCCGCCCCCCCCCCCCCCCCCCCCCCCCACGGGCATACCCCGGGCATTTGACACCTTTGCCGTCCCGGGGAGGAGGGAATTTGATTATCAGAGTCTTCCAGGGGGGGAGGGGGGTGGGGAGTTTGATCCCCATGCGTTAGGAGTAGGGAATTTGAACTGCACCCTCGATTTCATGTGAAGTGGCCTAATGTTCCTCATTGACTGGCTCGTTATTTTTAGACAAAACAAAAACTCATTGTTGGCAATTCATATGCTTTAAGCTAAGTAGTTGTTTTAGTTAATCTATTTTTAATATTTATGTTTTAAATTTCAAGCCATAGCCTAATTTTTTTCCTTAGGTTCACCACGTCTAGATTATCGCAAGATATTAAGTGCTTAACCCCCTAAAGTTTATTATCCTTACCATTATTATTGATTAATATTATTGTCAGTAACATGCTTTTGTTGGTCTTTAAACCGGTCCATTTCCTGATACAAGGTAACCTCGGACGGTTCCCAAAGGTATCCATTACTTTCTTATAATTCTTGCTGTTCCCAGTTAACGAACTCTATGTAACCAGATAACGGCTGCAAGTACACATTTCACATTTCACATTTCACAGACATCTCGCTTCCCTTTTCACGTCTTGGTATTTTTCGATCTTTTCTCTCCTTTATTATAATTTAACCTTCGGTGTAAATGGCGCAGAAATGCATAACGTGAGAAAAAAATCAAACTAAGTACCATGTTATATGCTTGACACGATAAGAAGTTATAAGATTTCGGTGGTTTTGTATTTTTCTTCACCCCTTGTCTCAGAGGTTTTCTTTCTTCTTCCTTTGAACTGACCGGGCTATAATTTTGTTATTATCGTGATCATTTGTCTCATAATGACCCGTATTCACATTAATCTGTAACAATACCCAATAAAGGGTAGGACACATAGTGCAATATTGCCGGCAACATTGCTTGCAACATTTGCTGAGCGGCTACCATGCGAACAACAGGAACTATGCCGTTTTAAACCAGCGGCTAAGTTTTAAATGAGAAAAAAAAATTGATTGGTAGTTGTAAGATGAAAATTGATGTGCACTGAGTTCAAGTAGAAAAGGGATTTTTTTGTCTGTTTTTTTTGCGAGAAATATTGTCGCAATATTGCACAGTGTATAGATAGCCGTAAGCTGGTCGTAATTTTCAAAATAAAATTAAAAAATAACACAACGATCTTCACGACGCGTTCTTGGCAGATAATAGTTAGTTCAAAATCGTTGTGTTAGATTGCTAATCCTAAACAATGTTCCACAGTTATTTGTCATTTTTCTCGCTTGTATATTTTTTTCACAAATTCCAAGAACATTTCTTTGGGGAGATTCCCAGACTTTTGCGATATGAGTTCAAGAATGCTTTTGTAGCTTTCCTCTTCGTAGTCCTGATAAACTTTGTTCAAGTTCAGTTCATTATATAATTCCTTAACTCTTGCGGATGCCTCTGGACTCTTAACTCCATAGTTGTTCTAAAAAGATATGGATAAAACAAAAGCAAATTTTGTGGAAAATGACAACAACCTTTTTATTATATCCACTACACAGTGATTACGTACGCCAAGTTGGGAATGGGCAATTTTAAGTCGCTATTTCACGAAGATATTGCTGTTTTAGGTCAATTACGGCCTTCATCGATACTCAAAATTCTCAGTGAAGAGTTATGAAGAAGTTAGCAAACAAGTTTTATCACGGAGCAGAAACCATAATCATTTTTTAATGATTTTTCCAGGCATAACATCAGAAATCGAAAACGTTGTCCCAATTTTTCCAAGTTCCAATCCAGAATTTTGCTTGATCAAATTGTAACTACATGCACAAACCTGGTAATGAGGGCACAAAGAAGCGGTTTTAAGACACATCTCACAATTATAATATTGCACTTTGTCACCAATTGATTGTGTTTATCAATATGCATGTTAAGGGAGGGGGGAGAAGGCAATAGGAACCTTACGAAACTCATCCTTGGAGACCCAGGGGCAGATAGTGGCGACGAGGAAAAGTCTAAACGGACGAAAAAATATGGCACGAAGAAAAGTAAAGAACAGTTTTTCTGGCACCAATCAGAAGCCAGAACGGCGGCGACCGTTTGGAACTGGTCTGGTAAGACATTGTCCCCAGGGGCTCTTCTCGCCGTTCTTTACTTTTCTTCGTGCCATATTTTTCGGCCCGTTTAGACTTTTCCTCGTCCCCACTATCTGCCCCTCACCCTGGGTCTCCGAGGATGTACGAAACTACGACGGCGACGACAACCGCAACTTCAAAAAGCAACAGGTTTAGTAAGCAAAAAAACACTCTGCACGTGCATCACGCTTTTTTGTACATTTGTTTGCCGTCTCTGCAGAACTACGACGTAAAATGACCAAATTTAAGTTTTTTTGAGCACGGGAACGGTAAGACGATAAATTCTATCATCTCTGTCTGAACTCGGGCGCGGCCCCCTTTCTTCAGTTCCAATCTAAATTCCCTTCTTTTAAGTTACAGGACGACTTGGGGAAAATCGCGAAATGGTTTGAAAGGATGCAGAATCTATTTTTTAGTGACTTTTTCATAGACGTCGCCGTTGTCGGATCGTAAGGTCCCTAATTATTAGGGAACTTAAGCAAAGACGTTTTTGAGCGACGAACGTCAACCGGAAGTGAGGCTTTCTTCCTTTTTATATGCCTTGACCCTATCAAATTTGTATTGCTAATTTCTTTTCTCTTTTAAAGACGATTTACCCGAGAGTTTTAACCAAACCACTGCCCAATGATGCAAAAAGTCCACTTCCGGTTGACGTCCGTCGCTCAAAAACGCTGTTGCTTAAGGTCCCTAATAAGCACCGACAACGGCAACGTCAAACGAGAACGGCAAAAAAGCATTAGATGAAGATCGCGGGCAAAACAACAACTGTGCACGTGCATCACGCTTTTTGGTACATTTCTTTGCCGTCCCTGCACGACTACCACGAGAAAGTGCCTAATTTCATGTTTTGTGGAGGACGTGAACACAAGACAACGACTTTCTTTTTCTTTTCCTGAACTTCGATGCAGTCTTTTAGAATCCATGCAATACAACCCCAGAAAAGAAGTTGCCAACATTTGACAAGTTGATGGAATAAGCGCGATAAAGTTTAAAGCAGTGAAACGTCGCTTTAAAGTGAAGTTTTCGTAGCCGTCGCTGTCGTAGTTGTTAAAGCTCCCTAACTACTAAGCGTGGCTTTTACAGTGCAATAGAGGATATGAGCAGAAAGTCAGTAGTCTTTAAGCTTCAGGAAAATGAAACTGCTTTCACAGACTACAGGAGGATAACATGATTCATACCTTTAACATTTCCATTTGTTCTGTAGTAATTCTCTGAATTGCCTGCACCACAAGCCATGAACACTTGTTCTCTTCAATATCTGTTCCTACTTTTCCTGTTACTACAGGGTCACCATAGCAATCTAGGAAGTCATCCTGTGCATACAGAACAAATGAAAAGAATAGGCCACTTTCGAGTTCATCTGGGCCTCTGTATCAAAACGAGGTTACGTGCTCAGCCTTTGACATGGAAATGACGTTTCATTCTCATGCAAATAAAACTCATTTTAAGGTTGAGCACTTGGCCTCATTTTGAAACTGAGGGTTTATGAACTCGGAAGTGGCCTATTGTCATCGATGTGTAGTGCACATCTGCACATCACAGAATTAAAGAAAATCTGGCCTTTTCCTCAGCTGGAAAAACCGAGAAAACGCTACAAAATCTACATTACATCAAGTCATGAATAATGCCCTCATACCTGTATTTGAAAAAATTCCCCCATGACCAGCAAAATTTCCCTTGCATTCTCATGAGACTGTGCGTCCTTTACACCAGCCTGCACAATCAGAAAGTATCAAAAAAGTATGAAATTGCAAAATTGAGGAAGATTGTTATACATTTAATTGAAATGTTATGGAAATGAGGCAAAAAAAGACTCTGTCGTTTACATGTATTTATAAGATTCAAACTCAAGGCTCCGACAAGAACATCATTTCCAAGCTGTAGAGGAACACATGATGAACAACTGCCATGTATTTAGCCACCTTGGCGCTTATACATTTACAGTGGTCCTGGAATGGGAGCAAGTGGGAGGCAGCGAAGGGATTTAATAAACTTTCAAGGATTTTTTACATCATTATAATTATAAATTAACACGTAAGGGTATGTACATTCATATTTTTTTAACGCTAAGATAATAAAAAGTTCAGTTATTTCAAACAAAATAAAAAAATGTGTGCAACTAATTGGTTTATGAAAGTGAAAACTGAATGTTGCATTCAGTTACCGTAAAATCCCGAAAATAAGCCCCGAGGCTTATCTTTTTCAAAGGCCCTTTTTGAGAGGCTTATTTATGGAGAGAAATTTGCGTTTACAAGTCGGCTAGGCTTATACTTGGGGGGACATTTGCGTCTCAAAATCGATTGGGCTAGCTTATAGTTGGATGGAAATTTATGTCAGTAATTTGCACAAAGATTTTACTGAAACTCGCCATGAGGACGTAGATCTTTCTAAAACTCAGCCATGCAAGTACTTTGTCTATATGGACCGAAGAAATCCAAGCCAAGAGTGAAGAGTGAACTACGAAAACAGCAAAAAACTGTGACACTTTCTGACTACGACCATTTGGCACAAGCAATAGTTGACCATAGTCCTTTGGCAAATAAAAAAAAAACGTGTTACTGAACCGTTTTTGCTTTGTTTTAAGTTGTATTTGAGGGCAAATTCCAAGTACAAGCACCCGGGGGGGCGACTTGATGGCGGTTTTTTGCGTTACGAGTTGGAGGGGCTTATTTTCGGAATTTTACGGTATGTCACTTTAACATTAATTTAGTTTCTTATCACCATTTATGACCATCGAGTTTAGGGGTGGGGGAGGGGGGGGGGGGGTTATACAAACTAGGGAGTTGCTTAAATTTTTGGTACCCCAGACTAGGGGATTTTGGCTGGTGGCTAAATAGACTGAGGTGATTTCTAGGTCAAAGTTGTACAGTCCAACCTCTTTAATAAGGACACGTAAAAGACAGAGCTAAGTGTCCCCATTACAGACGTGTCCTTTTTACAGAGGTAGGGAATGTATGTATGACATTTACAATATTTGGGACTGAAATAACTCTCTGTACTAAAGTGACATCTATACTAAAGAGGGGTCAATATTAAAAGGTTCGACTTTAGATATTTCTGTGTCTACTGATGATAATTCTATGCCCAGGCCAGGTTGTAAGAGGATTTAAAATTTATACAGACAAAAGTAACCATACAAACGCTTACCATATACATTGCCAAGGCCACTGGCAAATAAAAAGAATAAAATGCAGTCTTGAATTTCACAATTGCTTTGTATCTAAAACAGTCAACAGACAAGACCAAAACCTTTAATCAATAGAGAGAAGTGTGACGTCACATTACCACGGTAGCACTATTTCTGGATGACAACAAAACCTATGATGACGGCGGTGGCAAGAAGAACGGCAAAAAGTAATATGTCAACAACTTTGCACATGCATCACACTATTTTGTACATTTTTTTGCCCTCGTTGCACCACTATAACATGAAACTTCCTAATTTCATGAGCCCGCTTTATGGAGTAGGTGAACACAACATGAAAATTGTCGCTTTCTTTTTCTAAACAAGTGACTTTATTGCTTTGTTGTCATCCAAAAAATTTTGCTACCACAGCAACGTGACGTAACGACTTCTCCTCTCTATTAGGTGCGATGATAGCCTCCAAACTATTAATGTCTTACTAACGTTTAACTATCCCACCATTTTGCTTGCCTTAAACATCTCAATCTGATCCTGCTTCTAAAAATCTTTTTTTGTAGTGTTTTTTCTTTTAGCATGCAACGCAGAAATTTTCAGAGGTTAGGTTAGCATTACAATCAGTCTCTGTTGATGGCAAAGAGCTGTTGGGTACTGCTGCATGAGAAACCAAACAAAAGTTTAACAGAGAACAGCCTGTAAACCACAACAAAGGCCCTAGAGACTAGCATTTTCACACAGAATAGTGAACATTGGGGAGCATTAATTGTCATCATCCATCCTGTTTCCTTCCCAGAAAGAAATCAAGAATTCCCACGTCTTGTCTTGAGAGTGACGAACTTCTAGTTCCAGCTTCCCCAGTTTTCCTAACCACTCTGCATCCCACCCTCAAATATTCTGTCATCCAACACGTGGTAGCAAGAACAGGCTTATCCCGCATTCTACCAACCCCATATTGGGCCCTCACTGTTATTTTACCACCCAATTTTTCGTACATGTACATGTACTTCATGTTCATTTGAGATTTCCTTGGCAACTCTGTGTAAACAAACTAACCACATGACAGACAAGTCACATGAATGACTTTGTACATGCTAAAAGCCATGCAACAGGGAAACCTCTGCTCGCAGGGTTTGTGTAGTGTTTAAATCAATCATAACATACCTCTCCAATGTAAAGTTCTCAAAATTTTTTCCAGGCTGAGTCATTAAGTCCAATGTTTGTCCTGTCGCAGTTTGATATGTAACCTATATTTATATCATAGAGATAATTTAGGAAATAAATGCACCTATTTTAAAAAAATTATTGAGTGCTAACTAATGGTAATAATAAACAGAATATGTATAGACGAAAAACTGAGTTTTCTGAATTGAATCCACCACCTTCCAGACACTAGTCAGATGCTCTAACAAATGACCTAATGAGAACTCTAGAAATAAGCACTGGTTATTAGTAAACTGACTGAATGACCGCATTGCACAATTGCATGTAAAATGAACAAATGAATTAACTGCATCACACAGTGAATGTAAATACTCTCTGAGCAATAAACAATAAATAGGGAGAATTGAATGTGTGGAGAAAAGAAATCAGAAAAAAAAACTGAGTTCAGGATGGGAATTGAACCCATGGCCCTCTGGACACTAATCAGATGCTCTAACCACTGACTGCACTATGATTATAACCTGGAAAGCAACATGGCCTTGAAACAGTGACACACGTACAGGACAGTAGAAAAGCAACAAATGACACAAAGATGGGTTGAAACTGCGACAATGACAGAGAAAAGGACAAATACAGTGATAAAATAACAAGAGCGACATGGCTTGCTCCTCAATAAGCAAAACGACAGGTTTTGAAATTCAGAGTAGGGACAATTATGTATTCTGACATCCCTATAAAGAGGGACTTACCAATGAAAGTTATAGATGAATTAAACAAAGCTTATAAGTTAATACCACTGAGATGTAAATCATGATCATACCTCATGAAACAAATCTAGCACATCAACATAGTATGGTTTCTGATGTAAATGCTTCTTAAGCAGTTTGTAAATAGTTGCTTCTATGAGAAAAGAGTCATTTATAGCAATACTGCCAACTCCAGTCTAGCAAACAGAAAATAAAAACAATATTATGGATTCAAAATAAGTTCTTTCAAATGTTGCTACAATTATTAAAAAATAGTTATGAAAATTAAAGTTGATAATTTCTTGGTTTTTTTTTTAAATGAGATGAAGCATTGAGAACTCTTAGATTGCATTGCCTCAAATCACACCCATAATTTTTGAAGCTTTCCAGAATGGAATGGCTCGAACCATTTGAATTTCCTATGCCCCGGCCAGGTCACCAGTTTGGACACAACTAAATTATTGCTCTATCCAATCTGGGGATCAAAGTGGTATTGTGCATTTAAGTGTTTTGTGATTCATCTTGTTTTCACCTTAATTTTAACATAAAGCAAAATATAATTATTAGCTGTATTATAGCAAAATAATTTTATGGTAATAATTTTAGAATGATTCTAATGAATTAAAAATCTAATCTATCACCTTTCTGTACCAGCATGGCTTGCCTCTCCTTGTCAGTGATTCATCCATGATGTCATCAGCAACCAAAAAGAATGCTTGTAACTAAAAAATATAAGGTTAAAAAAAATTTTAGGGGCACACAAGCCAAAGGCCCAAACGGCTGGAGCTTATCCCAGATTCCTTAACAAGAAGCATGCCAGTAAGTATTGCTACTCCCCCCTCGATGGGATGCTAGTCAATCACAGGGTTACCCCCCCCCCCGGGCAGAATGTCATGCTACCCATTTATACACCTGGGTAAAGAGAGACAAAGTGGAATAAAGTTCCTTGTCTAAGGAAACAACCTGACAGCTGGCCGGCTTGAATCCTGGACCTCCGGACCCGAAGTTTGAGGTGTTGACTGCTTAGCCACACATGCCTCCAACTAACAAATATACCCATCGTTTTAACATAATAATAATTATTATAATCATCAGCGCACATGATGTGAGCAGACAATTAATGTATCACCAAGCCCTAGGATTTCAAATCCCATGGAAAACAATTTCTTGATTCTGTGCCCAAATTAAGATCATTGGAAACCATCTGTAACAATTTTTTGGTTCCACGAAAATTCATATTGGGCACCCACCTCTTAAATGTTTTCTTCGAAGGCATCTATATCTTGGCACTGGAAGCCATAAACCAGTAACATACAATGCCCTTTGGCAGACAGTAGAAAACTGATAGAATGCTAAACAATGTTTTAGTTTAAAGGAGCTTATCACAAAATTCAGCCAAATTAGGTATAATTACAAAAATGTCCGTTAAATTAAGAGAAAACTGCTTAAAAAATTAAAGGAAGGTTAAAATAACACAGCAGATACAACAGATTCCACGGATGGGCAAAACTGAAAAAGATTGAAACGGACTGAAATTAGGGTTCTTGAAAACTGTTCGGCAGCCAAACAGGTTTTCAAAGTTGATCTCTGCTGTTTGCAACTTCAAAAATAATGCCCAGGAGACAATATTTGTTTGTCTTGAATCTCTGATTTTGTCATTTACAAGTAATTTCTTACTTCAAGGTCCATAGCGGTTGAGGCCGAGTAATTGGAAAATTAAACAAAATGAACTGGACTGATGACATGACACAGCTCCTTTAAGCTGAATGAAAAATTAATATTGAATTTCTGTAAATTGACCCCTAGGCTGAAAATGTCACTGGGGAACTATTTCTGTTATAATTTAAATCCTCTATTAAGCCCCCCTGGAGGCTTATTTATTTCAAGCCCATTTGACGAGGGGCTTTATTAAGACAGGACTGGGGCTTATTGAAGAGGGCATGCCGGGCTCACTTCAACATCAATATTGAAAAGTAAAACAAGACATCAAGGGCCACTTTATTCTTGCCCAGACCACTAAGACTTCAAGGAAACTTTCCTGATTGGCCACCAAGCACTGGAGTTAATTTTAAACCTAGGTGTATTTTTAAAGATCGAGAGTCAACTAGCTGTAACTATTTGAAATGGTTTTTGGAAGTAAAAAACCAACATCAACATCCAGGGTTGTCACTAAGAATTCTAGTTGTCATGTATAAAATACACAACAAGTACAACTGTAGGCGGGGAATCAAATCTATTTTTCTTCTATTTTCCAATGAAAGTAGCCTGGGACCACATTCATAGTAATTAGCCAGGGGAAATCCCAGGCCCTAGCCCAGCTCTTGATGACAGCCCTAGAACATCAACTAGTTGAACACCATTTGTTCAACAGATGGCAATGAAGTAGTTTATACTCATGAAAAAGATCAGGCCAACAAGGTTTAATTGACATTTTGCTTACCCACTCAACACACCATCCAAGTATAACTGCAGTTCTTACATCCTCTTTGGTCAGATTATCAGGGCTTATAAGTTGACGCAAGGAGGCAACCACAGAGAGACCACGATTCCTTTTCCCTATAATGTGAAATTATTAGAAAAAGACTTTAATATACTGATTAGTACAAGTATCTAACAGAACTGTGCTCTAGCAGCTCCCAGTGACCGCAAGCACCTTGCTCTTGGGTGACTAAGAAATCTTTCCTTTTTCATACAAATTCTATGCTAGACACCCTAGATTTCACAGCTTCAAGTTTGTCAAAAGTACTAAAGAGGCCGGCGCCAGGCCTCCTTGTTAAATACCTATCAATTGGCTGGCCATATGCAGAATACCAAATGCACTCTCTATTACTTGACTTGGCTGGAGAAATGTTCCTGTAAAGCTTTGGCATTTTGGATTTTTCAACACCTCTTTCCCAATTTACATTCATGCCTTTTTCTGGCATGCATGCATACTGGATCTGCCAAGGCCGTGTTGGTAAATAAAAGTAGGAGACTGTAAAAAAATAGACTGAAATGTCTACATTTTAGAGCTCCAGAGTTTGGCATCTCTGTAGTTAGTTAGTCCCAATGTCCTGATCATTATCCAAAGTGCTGTTTCAGAGAGGGTAAATTGAGGTTTGGCTTTAATTACATGTACATGTAGGTATAATTTTATCAATTAAACAGTCTCTACTTGTGACGTGTGGAATGTTACCCATTAAAAGAACCTTACAATGGGTGCACTCCATTGGGATGATATGGATCAGGATCACTTGGTTCGTAGCACATCAAAGGAATCAATGAATTTATCCATTCTAGGAAGGATTTATCAGTTCATTTGATGTATGATACAGATCAACCCAAAGGAATGCACATTACATTACTTTACATGGTTTACAGTTCAGTGTGTCTGTACATGACACAGAAATACAGAAAAACGTTTGCAAAGGAAAACTGTTGGTGATGAACTGTTGCTTTAAAGCACTGTAAAGAGATCAGAGAAGCCCAAATTAAAGCACTGATCATTGTCTGAAGTTTTGCTTCCAAACCTGACGTCCATTCAATTTGCTAATCAAGCCCATATGTTTTTGACCCTAATGTTAAAGCAGTAAGAAAACCTTTTCTCTCATCACAGATCCTAATGTACAAGAAGTTTGAAAACGTTAAAACCCATAGTTTCTACATACCTCCAGGGACATTATACTCTAACACCTGAAACATGAACAGAAGTCGAAGGCCAGTATTATGTTTGTTCCATTATAATTATAAGAGCTGGTAGGACAGAAAAAAAACTGAATAACATTGTGTTTGTTTTTTCAGTAGCAAGGATGTGTACTACCCTGCTCAGAAAGGTTTATTTCGTGCATAGATTTTAGTATTTATACAAAATTAATATCAGCTATGTGAAAGACTTGCTAAATAGCAAACACCATAATTATGGACCTCCAGCTGGTGTCGTCATTTAACTGAGAGTCTGTAACAGCGGGAGTTTATTTCAGTAAAATGTCTGTAATTTATTTTTGCGCAGGATAATTTAGCTGCTGTCTGTATTATCAGCATGTCCGTTATTATAAACTATAAACACTGTCCACAAAAAAACTGCTAGCAGGGCAAGGCTTATTATATTATATGGATGTTTCGGCAGTTGTATTTATTCAAAATAAATCAAGTTCGGGCAGTAGCCTAGTGTGGCTCCTTTATATATATTCCTTTCAAAACGATTTCACAATAAAAATATTGAGACTCTTCACATGTGAAGAATCGAACACCCCTAAAATTTGTTCAAGTTCATGTAAAAATCGAGTGATACACATTTCAGATTATTGTTCGATCCCTATCAATTTCCCCAAATTTATAGAGCTTTATATGGAGATGTTACATTGTTGACCAACTGAGTTTTACTATTAGTGAAATGTGAATTCTTCTCTCAAGGAACTCACAAACATTAAATGATGCCTTTTCTAATATAATGATTGTTCAGATAGCAAATACCCCAAAATAAGTCACTTTCTTATACCAGCAAGACAGCTAGCTCTCTCAGCCGCCACATAAATGCTATGCAACACAAAAGCTTAAAAATTCAAGCGTACTGTATCACAAATGAAGGGCCTTTTCAGAGTGATAACTGGCATAAATATAAGTTTTTAGCTGCTATAAAAATTGTCTTGGAATAAGCAATTAAGAATCGCGAATTTTGTAATCCTCTATTAAGCGTCCCCTCTCAAATAAGTTCCCCTTTTCAGGGGAAGAAAGTTAACAAGCCCCCCTCTCCATTAAGCTCCCCCTTCCCTCCCCTTATTATTCATCAATAAATGATAGACTGCATTAATCAACCATGACTGTAAAACTTCATGTGGACTGATCCGGGATGGTTTATTTACCAACTGGAAGTTCGGATTTGATTCTGATCCTCAACTGCATGACCTGTAACCTCCTTGTATTTGAGCTTTTCCACTTTGTATTCTAGTTATTTATGGACAACTGACACCATCGTCTTTTCTACATTAAATAAGCCCCCCGTCTCTATTAAATCCCCCTTCAAATGGGCTTGAAATAAAAAGCCCCTAATAGAGGATTTAAGGTAGATAAAAACTTAAGGTTAGATTTTGGTAGAACCCCATAATTTATTATATGCTGTGGCTATATGGTCAGTAACCTGTCAAGGTTTTCAAAACAATGACCGGCAGTCCAGATAATTTTCAATAAATTTGAGTTTAATATCTAAGAATCCCAACCAATCTAAACTATCATGATATGTCGATTAAGAAAAGTCATGCGATCCTGAAATGTTTTATAGTAAGATATATAAAGTCTAGATCAATAAACTCTAGCTTACGCTGTGACACTTAAAACTTTTTTGAGGTCGACTGCCGGTCAAGGTTTTTAAAACACTAAATGACCGACAGTCCTATATTCTCAATAAATTTGACAAATCGAAAAAATCCATTTAATCCAAACTGTCACATGTGGATTAAGAAAAGTCAAGCAGTCCTGAAACACTTTATAGATCTCAAGTTTAGCATCTCGTTTACGCTGGGTTCAGAAAACGAAACCATGTTTTGTGACACTTAGAACTTTTTTCAGCTTTGGCTTTCCTCTGTCCTCTTTCTGCTTTCCCAACTTACCCAGGAAAGATCGAAGCAACTCTGCTAGCAGGGTAGACTGCTGGTCATTTATTGTTTTAAAAACCCAACTGACCGGCAATCGACCTGAAAAAAGTTTTACATTGTAAGTGTCACAAAACATGGTTTCGTTTTCTTAGCCTAGCGTAAACCAAACGCTAGACTTATATAAAGCATTTCAGGATCGCTTGACTTTTCTTAATCGACATATGATTGTTTGGATTGGTTGGGATTATTAGATAAGTCAAATTTACTGAAAATACCGTAATGCCGGTCATTTAGTGTTTTGAAAATCTTGACCGGTTACCGGCCATATATCAACAGCGTTTATTATAACATGTATGCAGCAATATTTGTGCTTAAGAAATGTATGGAACTGTATGGAATCGTTCCTAATTCTACAGATAATAGTAACTCCAAATTAAATCGACTTGGAGGTCTCCCTCGGGCCCGCCGCGCTTTGCGCAGATAACTGGGCTGCCTGTGTTCGTCCGGACCCGTTTATAATGTGCCGGCCGGCCTATATCAGGAATGTAAACATAATTTATCTTCTCTTTTCCCATTTCGATAGTAAGCCTTACTCACCATCACGATAGGAGATGATGCGTTTTAAACTGAGCACAAAAATAAACTGATAATGACTGTAGTAGTAATGAAGCCTATCTTTACACTGATTTATGCTTAATACAAGCTGTGTACATGTGAGAAAGCCAGATTCAAAATTACCTCTCGAATATGACGCACGGCATCCCCTATTTCTCTGTCATTTTCACATTCTTTTACAATGTCATCAACCAGTCCTGGGAAAAAGGTATCGAAAAGGTCGCGATCATTCGACGTTTTCAGGTTTTCAGCCATAGAAAAGAACAAAGTGCTAGTCGATCGCGAAATCTCGCGGAATTCATTCAACTTGTTCCCAGGGTATCCTCTGGAAGGAGAAGAGAGAGGACCCTAGGAACGAATGTTTCACAAAACGAACAGTTAACAGTTACACAACAGTTACACTGTCACACAGTACAGATACACTTCTTAGTCTCCAAAACCTTGATCAGTGATTTATGTAATTTACACTTTCACTGTTACAGTTTCCACAACTTTCCACTTAGGCCCCGTCCACACTATGCCTGATAAATTTGAAAACGGAAATTTATTTTTGCGGTTACGCCTTCCGTCCACACAACGCACGAATCCGGATAAATTCCTCATCGAAAATAGACTGTTCACAGTCCCCTATTTTTCCGTGGGATCGTTGAGATCGAGCGCGTCTTACCGTTAATAGCGGCCATCTTGATTTTCAGATGTACCGCCCCCTAAGTAGATTTGATACTCTTCCCCAGCCTATATGTCATCGTTATTTAGATAAGAACGCCATCATTATTAGATTGGAACGCCCACAAAAAGAGTTTTTAAAATCCGTTTCCACTTCGCATATTATTCTTTCTTATTCATTTGGAATTGAAACTACAAATAAGTTCAAAGAGACCCGTAGTTCTCTCTAAAACTAAACCCGATTCCAGACCAAGAAATCAGTGTATACCTGTTTTCAGACCGAAACTTTTTAACAAACTACGCACTACATGTACAGGAGAATCCTCCTCAAAGTAATTCTTACACTCGATGGTCTGGAGACCAGCCGGGTGACAGTAAGCTTAAATAGCATTCAGAATAACATGTTCATAAAGGCTTAAGTTAACTTAACAAATGAAAATAGGGTAGGCCAGAATCAAACTGTAGGAAAAACACGTACAGTCAACTCTCGCCTTGCGGACACCCCGCTATAACGGACAGCAGCTAAATCACGGGCAAAAATAAATTACAGATGTTTGACTGAAATAATTTCCCGCTATTACGGACTCTTGCTAGTGAGGACACTAACTCGAGGTCCCTACGGTGTCCGCAATAAAGGGAGTTGACTGTACTCGCTAAACTACGGTTCAGCCGCCAGTAGTACTCGCCTACTACATACATTTAAAGACCAGAGCCGGACTGTTCAAAGCTGGGTTAAGATAACACAGGGTTTAAAAAGTGCAAAATTTGAATTCAAATATGAAAGCTTATGAAGTAAATTCAGTTCAATTCTTTTTGTCTTCTTTAAACAATGAATGTATGCATAATTAATGTATGGGGTTATTCGGAAATCTTTTCAATTGTCCGAGAAAATGCTTTTGAAAAAAATAAAAAAAACCCGGGTTAAGCGTTATTATAAATCGGCCTTTGAACAACTGGGCCCATGGAGAACTAAGACTCTCTAAGGTTAAAACATACTTACCGTGAAAAAAACATTTAGCCCATTTCTTTGAAAACTTCTTGGCCATGGTACAGGCAGACTTCGGATTGCTGTTGGCGTAACATTTCCGCTAGAGACAGCTCGACGGAGACACGAAACACCCCTTGGTGACAAGATCACGGCCATCTTGCTTTCGATCGAGCCACTTCCGGCTTTACCCTCCCCTCCCATCACAGGGATTTTTGGTAGGTTGGCAATTTTTGTTTTTCTCAAATACGAAAATCAAAAAACGATTTTCATTTCGGATTTCATCAGCATTGATACTGTTTCCCGCAGTTTCGTTTCACATGAATAGCTTTGTCAAGTTTGAATTTTTTATAAGCTGGAATCTAGGGAAGTGGAAATTGAAAATACATTTTCAACTTCGGTACCAGGCAAAAATCTCAAAATTAAAGATTATCGTTTAGTTTTCCTTTTCCTTAAAAACAAGAAATGAAAGCCGCCACCTTGCCATTTTCAATTTTTGATTTTTGATTTTCAAAACGTTGAAAATTGCTTTTCAATTTTACCTTTCGTAGAAACAAAAATTGACAATTAAGATTGTAAATTTGTGATTTTCAATTCTTGAGGAATCAAACAGTAGAAATCTCGATTGTGAATTTTTGATTTTCAATTTTCAATTTGGAATAAAAATCAAATGGACGAAAACCACACGGACCAGGTTAGACTCGGTACACGGAACTTTACGAAAACGGTCTCCAGAGTGAAAGACTTTAAAAACGCCGGCTAGCGTATTAGTGTGGACGAAGAGTTAGGAAACATTTTAATAAACGGAAATTTTCGATTATAGTTTTTTTTTCAGTTTTCAGTGTCCGATGATATTAAGTTTAATTGCATGCTTGGAGTTAAAAATCGCACTTTATGACGCTGTGACGGCATTCAACAACAATTCCACCTAGCATTCGGTCTTGTTTTTTCTTGTCCGCAGTGTTCTTCTTACGGCTTGACATGCCAGGTAAATTAAAAAAAAATAATAACCTCTTTCGCATAAGCAACAACGTCGCAACGTTCAAATAACATATGGCGGGATTGAGGAGAAGTCGGCTGGATGCCCACTTCATGGAGGGCTCAATGCCTCGATATGCCCATGCTCAAAGGTGCATTTGCATCGTCCTGAGTGTTAGTCTGTTACAGAGCCGTTCTTAGTGTCGTCACGCAACGCTCTTCCCCACTAGTGTATTGATGGTTTTCACAGTGACGTCATCCGATTGCAAAGTCAAAAAAGTGAGGTTTTACGAATTCTTATATACACTTACAAGTTTCCAGCCCCGAAGCATGTTTCATTTTGAAAATACAGCTATTTGAACTTCCGAGTTTTCACAGTGCGTGACACCAAAATAGGAATGCTGTCTCATTGAAAAAAGTCTCTCCTCTTGATTTTCAGTAGTTGACCATTTCAAGTATTAAAAGATGTGTTTATGCGCACGTATGCTAGCTCTCGAGTGAAAAAGAAGAGCTTTTATAGAAAAAGTAAACTCCAGATGTTTTTGTTGATTTCCGGCGGCCATGTTGGTGGACAGTTTCTGTCCACCAATATGGCGTCTCCATACAAAGCAAACCCTACAAAGGTGCGTGAAATGTTTCGACAAATAACTCAAAAAAAGTGGGCCACAAAGACCTGAGATTTAGACAAATTGTTTATATATTAGTCTTTTATAACATTTCATTTTCTTGGCTTCTTCCACAGGCCGGTTTCCAATTTATTTTTTTGTGTCGTGTTTATTGCGTGACGGTGAAAAAGAAGACTATTGGGGAGGTCGAGGAGCGTTGCGTGACGACACTAAGAACGGCTGTGTAGCAGACTATTGTTGGTTTTCACATGACGTCACTAAAATTCGAACTAAAAAACTATCGATCCTACCGAGATTTTACTTTCACGATGCATTAGAGCAGCTGAAAACTAATTTTGATACAAATTTTCGCTTCAAAAGGGTTCTTGGTTTTGTGACAGAGGACGCTTGAATTTAAAAGTTTTTGCGTGACGCAGCATTTACATGACGGCCAAGAGAGCTGTCATGTAGGTTAAAAAATGACTTATTTCGGAAATTTTGCTATTTAAACAGTTCATGTATTAGAAAAAGTATTACTTTAATGTTTATGAGTTTTTCGAGGAATAAACTCACGCTTTTGTAGCAAAACTCGGTAACAGATGTTTCTGTTGGTTTCCGTCCGCCATGTTGGAGCTCATCCAGGTGAGCACCAGCATGGCGTCTCAATACAAATCTCTATAAATTTGGGTAAAACATTTCTTCGGATATCTCGTACACGAAATATTCCTCTGACCTGAATTTTGGCGAGGGTCTTTGTATATGTACCTCCTTTCATTTCCCAGATTCTGGACTTTATCTATTGGACGGTTTTGATTTTTATTTTGATCTAACTTGAATGGCGTGACACTGAAAACCAGCAATTGTGGAGTGGACGCAGAACATATTCGTTTTAATGAGTGGACAGAAAACTTTTGTTTCGTTTTCATTGTAACAGTTCCGTTTTCAAATTTATCCGGTATACTGTGGACGTTAAGTCTTGTTTTCAAACTTTATAGCTAGTGACATAAGAATAAAAGTACATACTTGTGTCGCCAATTTTTTCCCCTATTTTCATTGCTTTAAGGTTGATATACAGGATATTACATCGCCGTGCGGGGATACGAATTTTATCTTCGTGTTCTGAAAATATTTCTCACGATTGAGCGAAACGAACGAGTTAGAGATACTTTCAGCACGAGAAGATGAAATTCGTGGCGTATCCCCAAGCGGTCATGTAATGTTCTGATACTGATGAAATTCCTACATAAAACGCAACTTTTTCAAATTTATTTTCGAAACAGCAAAATAGTGCAATTAAAGCGGTAACCTATCGCAAAAATACCTGTCACAAAAATGTTATGAAACTTGGATATGGTTATAAAGGAGAAATAAAGACAATAATACTTATATCAGTATATTTTCTGTTCCAAAAAGTCAAAATTAATGTTAGTAACCATGGCGACACCATCTTCACTGCGCACGATGAAGATATGATTTTTTAGCCAAAGGAAAAATCCTGGTATTTCATCAGTGTCTAGTAATAAATCCTATTATCTATTTACTTACAAGAGAATCCGCCGAAATATATTTCTATTTGCTGATAAGTAGTTAGTTCCTAAATCTTTGAATTCATTCAAAATAGAGTTGTCCAGGAAAAAACTCGAAAGAGAAAGGCTTGTTCTTCTTTGCAATTCTCACTATTTATCGTTTCTTGACATTAAAATCCATAAAATTGCGTAAACTCCATCGATAAAGATTATCCAAATCCTCCTGAAACAAGTTTTGATCAGGAAACAAAGTACTGAAATGGGTCAGTTTTCGAAACTACACTTCGCAGCCGGAGAGTCTTATCCAAACAAGTTCTCTGATCGACATGTGTCTTGTGTAATTTATCTGAAGGTTAAGATCCGCCACTGTATATGTTACGGAGAGAAACGAATATTCCGTTCTATACCAAATAAAGCATATGATATTTGACAACCAAATTTACCGCTACATGAAATAACAGGCCAAATAGTCTTCGTCGCAGCCTCTCGGCGGGCCGGAGTCACACCCGTCCATTCAGGTCTCCACAGCGCCCAAGCGTTTCTGCCGGTAATCAAGTCTCAGTAACACAGTTCTTAGTTTGAAATGCCATACGTCTACACCCCCTAACCCGTTGGGGGGGGGGGGGGGGGGAGGAGAGAGGGTGGGGAACAAAGGACTCACTCTTTCATTTTTTGGCTCTCGTTTCATTTCTCGCTCGGTCAAAACCGAAAATCCCCTTCCTCGGTCTTCCTTTGCTCCGAAACCTAACGGAAACGCTTGCTACGCAGGTTACCCCAGTTATACCTAAATCCTAATACAGTGTTGTCATAGCAGGCCAAATGCCCAAACTTTATCACGGCACAAAATCCTACATGAAGTGCTTAATTTCAGGCGAAAATGGCTACAACAAAAAACGAATTTAAAAATTCTTTAATTCTGTACAAAGTAAAAAAGTGTATTTACATACAAAACAAATCGTTTGTAAAAAAAAAAAAAAAGGCAGTGGAACTACTGCAAACGAAAAACGCCCCTGCTGGATGGTATATAGTCCTCGAGAGCCGATGTTTTTGAAGAAAAGACCCGAAATACCTGGGCTCTCGTAGGCTAGAATTCTACCTCGGCACTTCTACACACTTAACGAAAATAACACAACCAATACAGTATTCTATTCAATGTACGTTAAGCGATAACACAAAAGGCGAAATTATATCATTCGCGTCTCTATTGCTCTTTTAAGAACTGTAAAATTGTTCTACGCTACGAATATAAAGACGATGATTTTATTACTGTTTAAGAGTGAATATTTTACCTTTGTAAAATCCAATAAGTAGTATATTGTCAATGCTACGTTCTGATTAGTTGAGCTACTACCAGGCTATTTGTCATAGCCCACTAGTAGCGAAAAGCGCCGGCTTTGAAAGCAAAAGCAATGGCGGTTGAATCGCGTTTTGCTAGCTAAAGTTGCTTTGTCTCAGTATTTTTGACCAACCAGTTGGATTTTACTAAAACAATTATTCCTCTCGCTCGAGGAATAATTGTTACATAGATATGCAACACTGCAGCTATCCACTTCAACACCTAAATGATTTCTTCTGTCCGGTAGACGTGTAACGGTACTCAAATAATTACATATGATTTGATAAGTAAAGCACACTCTACTATCAAGGAAAACCGATGATTCTAGTTTAACCCCATAAAGAATGATTTAACTATGTTAATGTTAGAGAAAATAGAGTCATGGATGTAAAAGAAATAATGACTCTTGATCCTCCTGTATATTCTCCTAAACAAATGACTTGTTACTTTTGGCGTCAGTGGTTTTAAACCTTATCACACGTCACCAACAACCTAAATACTTGTCAAAAAGGATCACAGAATAACCTGTTCCAGGCGCTCAGACGGTGGAGAGTAGCGCGAAATGGTGAGCGAAGGGAAAATAGGCGCAAAAAAGGTCCCTACCCCTACCCCCTCGCTGGTTTCCCGCTCACTTTTCTTTGCGCCGTCCCTCTATCTGACTGCCAGGAACATTCACTTGACTCGACTTACTATCAGTTCAAATTTACAATCAACTATTATTAATAGCTTAATAATTTGATCTTGGGTGAATCATTTCAAACCCAATGCCCGCCCTCCAATCATTCTCAAAAAACTAATGTCTCAAGTCTGAAACTACTGTTCAATAATAAAAAAATACCAGACAGTCTAAAAATTGCTAGGCTATTTTCTTACTTATAAACAGGATAATTAGATACTTATATAATTTCTCAGTAACTCTGATTCTGGTATATCGAAGCGGAAGATAAAACTAATCTTGAAAGATTTTGATATGAATATGCATAAACAAATTTACCAGCTGAATACAAAACAAAATACTTTCCCTTCAGTTAGTGTACCAGTACTTAAAGCAAAATATTTGATATTTAGATTACTCTCTTACAAATCAGAAATTAAGAACAAGACTAAGCCATCTTGCACTGCAAGAATTACGTTACAACAACAAAAATATGCTTCAGGGCAAATTCAACTTAAAAACGTCAACAAATTAACAAAAGAAAGATCAGTACTCTACGCAAGAGAGGATTCAAGAAGGATCGCTAAATTCTCCCAACTTGTTATATGTTTTATATAGTGTGCAAATCAAAGTTCGACCAATAATTAGTGTTTGTCCTAATTATTATACAATCACACTTACACTGTAACTAAACCTCTGATTCTTTAAACCCACATGTAAACCAACAACACAGTCAAAATCTGTGCAACATTGTTATTTGGGTAGTGTTTCTACCATAACGTTATTCAAACTTGAAGTTTACAGTGGCAAGCCTTGCCAACCGAACGTCAAAAACTTGTAATCAAATGACAACAACAATTCTGCCGTGCGATTGGCATCCTTCAAAGTTCATTGCACTGCAATTCACGGTTCGTACAGATGTTTGGATGCGAATGCAAGACTTCTTTCACACTTTTCTAAAGCAATTATTTCTATGTCCCGCCTCAATTTTATGAAAATAACCGAATAGAGGCCTCGACAAACACAGAAACGAGGCTTTCCCACAATGCACTGTAAACGTACAATATCACGGTGCAATGTGGAATGAAACTTCTCATTCTGCATCGTTGACTGTTTTGGCTACAGATGCGATTTAGTAACATTTGACTGGCGCAATCTTCATTCTATGGAAAAAATTCACTTAACAATATCAACTACAGTCTCCAGGCCATTTTCTCTAACTTCATCATCTTTATTTTGCACACATTTTCCAGGTCTGAAAAACTAGCTTGGAATTTTTATAACTTTTGTAGAAAATACAAGACTGTACGAACCCTGGATTGTTTTGAATAGTTTTGGTAGTCTTAGAAGACGAACTTTAAAAGTTTTTCAAGATCGAAGTCACTTCACTGAATGGCAAATAACTTCAACCTTCTTTCTAACAATTCAGTATGGGTAAAAAAACAAACATAATTGCTCCGGTTTGACCATTAATAATTATAGTTATTGCTACTTTTTATATTAAATTATCTGTATTTTTTAATAGAAAAGGGCACCTGTACATTAACACGCTAGATCATGTGCCAAAAACAACAGAATTACAAGATTTTCTTGGCAACTCTTGATGTGTTTAAGCAACTGTTGTGGTGGTGCTGAAGTGCAGTGTACGGGCTGCAGGTCTGTAGCTGGCAAGGAACTGATGTGCTTGCCGAGTAAGCAGCTGCTGATCTGGTGTCTTGCCGCAAGCCACTTGTTCCCATGCTGAGTCAAGCTGCTGACATAAAAAAGAGACATGTATTTGTAAGTAACAGTTCACAAACAGTAAAGCAAAACGCTTAGTGCCATCAAAAAATGAAACCGTTGAGACTGGAATTTGAGTTTGTGTAAAAATTAATGAAGCTTAAAAAAAAAAAAAAAAAAAAAAGCCCTTGAATTTTTACTTGTCTAGATGGACACACCTGGAACTCACTGATGCGGCTTTTGAGACATTTTATGCATCGGAAACGTAGAACGCGAAGGTAGATGGACCACTGTCCTTTGGACAGGCTCCTCTCAGATTTTGCTTTCCAGGGACCATTGCTTGCTTGTCTTAGTTAATGACACTTTAGTTACAAGAGGACTTGCCTGGGCCGTTGCCCACTGGGCAACCCGTAATAGTGACCAAAATTCAAATTTTTGAGAAGCTGTAACTGCCGAGACTACGAATGTGTTCGAATAACTTGGACGACTTGCAAAATAAGACATCACGTCTTTACCATATTCGACACACGTATAGGAAATGTAAAATGTAAAAATAAAAATGAGGTGCATCTTACATGAAATTTAATGACTGACGAGGCTCGAAGAGCGGAATATATTTCGAGGATTTTAAACTTCTGGAACATTTTTATTTTTACATTTTACATTTCCTCTACGTGCATCGAATGTAGTCAAGACGTGATGGCTTTTTCTTGCAAGTTGTTCAAAAAAAAATTCAAATTCTCTCTGCAAAATTCCTAGAAATAAACAGTGGTCGCTTATGAGAATCGTTTTATACAACAGGCCTAGGCACATCTTCATTTTGGGAGAAAATTCATTACATGCAGTTGTTATTCATAGTTTCATGTTGCCACCCAAAGTACAACACCTTCTCTTAGAAGTGTAGTACTTACAACAAAAATAGAGATCAACAAACGGTCCCGTATGGGAGGATAAAACAATGGAAAATTCTAAGGCTATTATCCAAAAGGGGTTGCGCAATGCGGTAGTGCTTATTTTTACTTTTAGGTTTCATTTGAATGGTAACACCATGGGGTTTTGTCCACAGAGTCAAAAGTTATAACTACATCCTGAATAAATGGTTTGGTCCACAGCGTCAAAAGTTAGTGTGTCAACTCATGGGGCTGTCACTAAAACTTTACTATGCCGGGCATGAGCAATAAACAGGTGAATTGAGCAAATTAGAAAAGTAGCCAGGGGTTAGTTATGCTTGTGCTTGCAGGGGAAATCCATGACCCCTAGCCACCCTTACTGAGAACCCTGAGCTCAACTCATGCCATGACTCAGTCTGGGAGAGAGAGAGGGTTAATTAACAGTTAATGAATGAGGCCGAGTATCTTATGAAGAACTATGGAGATCGAGGAGGGTGTTATCCGTCGAGGCCGTAGGACGAGGCGGATAACACCCTCCGAGATCTCCATAATTCTTCATATGATACGAAAGCCGAATTCAATAACTGTTTTATTAGTCATTCAAAATAATTCCTAGTTTAAAAACATAGCTAAAACATGCGTACCTCCATCGATGTTCAGTTCATCTTCGATAGTGTACGTTCAGGTTTGTCCAGCTCTGCAAATATTCTCCAAATAACAGATGTCGCCCTTCGAGTTGTCTTCTTGCTGTTCTTGCCATGTTTTTAGCTATTTTTTCGCCTAGTTCTTACTCTTGAAACGAGTGAAATGTCCGCCATTTTTTCAAGTTCACAACCAAAACAACTCAACCTCGTCCCCGGGTCTTCTCGGTTAACGGTGCAGTAACCTGCGAAAACGCTGCATTTTTGACGTCATTTCCTCGTTAAAGTCAAAATTCTTCCAAATTTGGTCATCAGTAACTGGTTATGGTGAATTAAACTTGTGCTTTTAGCCAATCAAAATCGGGGAAATATTTTGCATGAATAATAATAAATATTATTTACCTTTGCTGCTGATTTCTGTGGTGTTTCCTGAAATCGGAGCAGACGCATGGGATGTCCTTTTCTTCGGTGTCGCTAAAGAGAAATCATCAAAGAAACTTATCATCACCAAACCAAGTGTTACTCTCTTGTCAGCTTCCAGAAAAAAAAATAAATAAAGAGAATTTTGATTTCAATGAAACCAATACGTCAAGAAAGCTAACTGTAATTTTCAACATAAAATGTGAGCTTAATCATTTAGATAGAGCTGCCTGCCTTTTTAAGTGTCAGTTAAAAGGAACTGATTGAATGATTTGTACCAGGGGCACTTTTTCATTTTGAACATGAAATAGGCTTTTCTTTTAAAGAGTATCAGTTTTCACTTTAAAACCCATTAACCCTAAGGATATTTTAAGGAATTGACTGATCTGACTGGACACTTGATGAAAAGTGAAATTCTCATTACAAAAGGAATGATCTGGCCAACCAGTTGTGACAAATGGAAAGCACTCTAAGTATACATAGCAATCATGTCTCTTGGCCGGTCTAGGGGAGGGGAGGGGCATGCCTGGTTATATTGGACCACAAATGATGCCAGAGAGGATGAGGCACCAAAAAATGGTTGTTTAACGTGGCTGAACACAGTTTTGCGGGCGGTCAGCGGTAACTCGCGTGACCGCGCGTGTTTTAAATTAGACAAACAAACATGGCGGTGCAAAAAGCAAAGGTACACAGAAGACAATTTCTCAAAATCTACTCATTAAAATTTTGTGATATTTGGCAGAATTTTTACTTTTATTATATTTTAAATGATGAGAACTTTAAAATGGAAGTTGAACAGACGATTTTTGTGACACATTTAATAATTACAGGACAATTATACTAATGATTATCTAAAAACCCATCTGTTAAAATTTGGTCAAATAAGTTTCAAATGGTTATGATTAATCATAGTAAGGTGTGTGCAAGTTTATAGGAAAATCTAATGAGCGAATTTTATGTAAACTGGACAAAAGTGGAATTTTAGGGTTGTATTCAATCGTTCATGTTGCCATGGAAACTACAAAATCGTCAAATTTTATCCATCAACCAAAAACTTCCCTCAGTATATTATTCACTTGCCAAGTTTCAGCTTGTGAGCTGCAACCTTTCTCTTGCCATGATTTGGCAAAACGACATATACTCAGAAACTGCCAAAACTGTGTTCAGCCACCTTAAGTGGGTTGTAGTGGTAGATAGTCATTGATGATAATCTAGACCCATCAAAACCTTTAAACGATGCCATAATCAATAAATTACCGAAAATGCTCAAGAAATAATTATGGGAAAAATAACCTTAATGGCAAATAGGCATATTAAAAAAACTTTTGTGATGTCTTTTCAATGGTCTCAAAATTAAAGAAGAAGGAGAATTTGATGACCCCCAGAAAGATTCTGTGTTCCAGGCGAATCATCCCCATGATTCCCCCCAATGATAATCAAAAATCAATCAGGTGGGAGAAGGTCAATTCGACTATTTTCGATTATCAATAACGAAATTTCAGTTGATTCCCCTCACCGTTTTCAAGAGTGAACATCCCACTCTCCATAACTCAAAGCCTGGAATGGCTCCAGTAGTTCCAGCAATATTTATACTGTATAGAACATCACGGGCAACTTACTGCAATCGTTATTGTTTTGAAACAACTATTTGAGTGATAGCCGTTGCTCAAAAGCAATGAAATAACATTTTAAGGTGTAACAAGTTAATGCACAACTTTGAAGGTTAAAAGAACGAATAAAACTACATGTATATGTATAGCGTACATGTAACCGCACCCTCCCCCTGGCTGCATGTAGGCTAGTACATGTATATGTACGGCATTAAAGCGTTACTTTGGGACATGTTATAGTCTTAAGCAAACACTCAAGCCACAAGTCACCTGCATGCTATCCACAGCATTAGGGCACAAGAAAGGTTCAATGCGCATTGTTTGTGCTGCATTATTTCCACTTACAACAGTTTCAGTTGGCACGGTACTGGGTGTAGCAAAAGGATCATGCTTCCCAAAGATTTCAGAAGGCTTGATGTGAGACGAATCCTGGGATGGTGATGTTGAGAGTGATGTCTGCACAATGCCAGAGTCCTCCTAAAAAAAAAATTGCACATCAGTTGATGCACCAAGATGTAACCTTCATTAGTTGTGAAACAAGAATTTTTCAATACTTTGGACTCTAACAAAGTTAAAACAGCTGAAAACAAAGTTTTAACAAGGGAAGAAAATTAAGTGCAAAATTAGTTGTGTATGAAGTGCCCTATAAGAGCTTGAAAAAAGTCCTGTCCAGTCGTCTGGGAAAAGGAGTTTCTCTTGCTGGAAAAGACGCTGTTAAAGCTCACTTGCTGGATGGACAAGGATTCACACATGTCATCTGCCAACTAAATCATTACCTATAAAGACAAGTTAGTAGTTGCCCCAGGCAAGCAAAACAAGAGGATTCCTTTGCTTGTTATTGTTTTGCTAACTTTAACTAGGTAATCACTTTTGAGATTTATTACATGAAGTATATTAACTAGTAAATGTGTTGTTAGCAAGAGAAAGGGGATGTTTTTAGCTTAGGTCCTTGTTAGGGTTGTATACTGTACAGACAAGTTTAGCATTGGTGAGACTGTATTATTATTATCGCTATTATTGTTTTCTTTGTTTTGCAGTTCTTAGAACTCACTGAGAAGAATTGCAATTTCTGGACATGTTACTCATGATGAGAACTCTCTGTTGGTGCCTACACACGGGAGAGCTTAAAGAGAAAGTTCAAAACTACATATACACACTACACACACTGCCATGGGAAACTGGTCTGGACAACAGTAGATAGTTCTATGAAAGATGGAGCCTTAAGCTTATGGGGTCAGTTTTCTTCCTATCGTCTTCTAGGTGTCAACCAGAAGTATGAAAGTAACAACCCAGAGCACCAGGAGGCTACCAGTTTCCTTAGAGCAGAAAAGGGGTGTTGTTGACTACTCAAAACATGGAGAGCACCTTCTTTAAAATTTTTAATTTGAGCAGTACCTACATGCACTAGGCTGATGTTCTGAATTTCCTCAATATTGATGGATCTGTTTTCAGGACCTTTTTGACTACACCAAGTGCTCTGATTACACAACAGACACTGTTTCTGTTTAAAGATCCCATATCCTTGAGATTTTGATTTACAAAACCTTATTTTTGGAGAGCTTTTCCACCAAAATCATTATTGTTATCAAATGCACCTACCACAGTTATTATGGAATGTTGCTGCTCATTTGCATCTTGCTGCTCTTCTTTTCCAGATTCAGGCACTGAAGAGACTTCTGTGGCAGTCTTACTTAACTTGGCATATTTTTCCTCCAGTGAGGTCCGTACTCTATGAGGGTTTTTTTCTGTACTTGAAGATAAGTGCAGCCCACTTTCTTCCTCCTCTTTCTTGATAATTTCATTAAAATCTGCCTCAAAATTGTCAGGTGTCTGAGAAGGAAATAGAAGTATTAAAATGACACTCTCATAAAATTGTAGAAAAAGACTGTAAGCCACTTCTTTTATTTTTCTTCACAGTTTAATGGATGGCACATGTGAAGGGCAAAATATGAGAAGAACAAAATAAATATGAAACTAAAATATGGCTAATCAGGGCTGTTTTAATTAGTGGTACTGAAAAGTTTTATGGAATCCAAGAAAATAAAGTACCGGTACCTGTGAATGATAATAATATTTATAGTTTAAACCAGTGCAGGGTTCATACAAAAAACTGCAACCATTTTACAAGGACTTTTCAAGGATCACACAAAATTGCACATTCCCAGTCTATTCTAATAAGACTTAAAGGCTTGAACTGTTTGCTTCACCAACTTCTCTACATTTTTCAGTTCACTCGTCTTAAAACTCTTTCCAGACCACTACATTCAAACTTGAGGAAAACTCAAGGACTTTTCAAGGACTTGCACAGAATTTAACGCCTTTTCAAGGAAAAATGGAATTCAAGAACTTTTCAAGGACTCCCCCTAAAATGCAAGGACTTTTCAAGACTGCGAACTGTGCAGTGATGTACCAGTATGTTATTTTCCTCTAACTGACAACCTTGTTTCTCACATCCCACAGCCTCAGTGCTCACGCTTGTTATGTGTGATACACAACTGTTCTTGAAAGTTTAAAATCTAACCTCAGGTCCTGAGGAGGAGCCTGTACCATGTCAGGGCTCAAAATAACAGTCAGTCAACGGACAATACCCAGCCAGAATGGAAATGTGACTGGCCAAAACCTTCACTTGCCGGTTGTGTTGTATGTACTCTCACTCTTGAACAAACCACCAAATCCTCACCTTTATATCTGAATGAGTCTCACCCAATGCACGGAGCGGTGATTTTTAGAATGAAAGGTAAGTGTACATTTTTAAAGAGAGCGCTTTCTCGATTCTCTAGACGCGAGACTCGATCCTCGAGACGCAAATGACTGTCAACTTACCTTTGAGCGGTACTGTATGTACCCTCACTCTTGAACAAACCACCAAATCCTCACCTTTAAATCCTAATTAGATTATTGTCTCTTTGTAAAAATACAAATAGAAACTTACACAAGGATTTGTTAACTTTCCTCCTCAATATTTTGACCAGTCAGAAACAAGACTTCACCAAGCTAATATTAATTCTTTGGCTGGTCAGAAAAAAGAATTGATCAAGCAAAATCGGTCAACGTGTCCAGCCACAATCCGAAAATTATTTTGAGCCCGCATTAACAAATGGATAATACTTAAGACAACTTACATGGGCCAGTTTTGCTTCATTTAACACCTTTAAGGCATTCTTAAATGGTGTTGGAGTCCGTGGTGACACACTCAACAATGTCCTTCTGATGCGTGGTGTGCGGAAAGGGTCCTCATTTGTGCTGGTTTCTAAGACACCTGGTGTGTGCAGAGTTGTGTCAATCATACTGCTTTGGCTTTTTCCATTAGCTGGAGTCGAGGTCTGAATTTTGCTGTTATGTACAGGAGAGTTTAGAAACTGCGAAGGTGAGAATGGCAGAGACTTGATAGGTGTGGCTCCCTTTGGACTGCTGAAAGAGGCTTCTGTGTTGGCATAGCAACTGGGATCTAAGTCACCAGACTGAAGGCAATAGTGTTAAGGTCAAGTTACCAGCACTCTTATACAATTGGAGTAACATTTATGTAATGGCTATAAATAGAGAATAGAAGAAGTGCTGCACATGCTAACTACCACTGTTTCCCCTTACAAAAAAACAGAAGTAAAGAAAAACTTGAATTTCAATAGTAACTCTCACAATACTTACTCATCACAAAAATCTATTATCTGATCGTTCCATACAACCCAACAAGACGTTTTTTTTTATAACATAAGGCTTTGACAACTTCCACACGGCTTTGTATTAGTTTGTGAAACAAAAACCCTGACAATAAACAGAGTCACTTTGGGTTTCAATGCCAGGCACCCATTCATTTTGTTCAACATGTCATATTGTTGCTGTAAAAATTGACACAGGGTTTGAAAGCTTGACAGTAACAAAGGAGCAAAATTATGCCTCGAATCTTCTCTCAAAGCATTTACCTCAGCAGGGGGTTATAATGACATTTGAAGTGGGCAGCTCTTTTAAGTAGAGTAGCCTGCCAATAGTATGAATCATTGGTTCAAAAAAATCTGTCTTAAGTATTTCAATCTAACAGGGATGTCAGTCCTATCAATGCCTATTTTTGGAAGAAATACAAGGAAATTCACTTAAACTCTTATAATTTTATGCCTGAATTTTATGGGAGAACATGTCTTCTTGACGGCCAGTTTTCAATTTCTTGGTAAAAGCCTAATACCATCTTCTCATAAAGAAATCTACAGAGTTAAGTAACTTCTTTTGCAACTTCAACAGAAAAATTTGAAATAATTTGTTGCTCAGGGCAGACGGGTCATTAATAACATAGTAAAATTGTGTGACCTCAGACTCTGCATTCCTGACAAAAATTAATAAAGAAAATAATTAATGGTATCACTCAGCAAAAGGATACCTTTCTTTTTCTTCCTCTTCTCAGTATTGTTGGAGGTGTGCTAAACCTTGTTTGCATAACTGGGGATGTTATAGGAATTAAAGACCTGAAGACAGAATAAGTGCAAAGTATTAATAACTGATACATTTTGTTAAGCATATAGCATAATTCTGGTACAACAGTGTAAATGATAAATTGAAATGAATTATTATTATTATTATAAATAAATAATTAAATAAACAAATAAATGAGTTTAACAACAAACAGTGGTATTGAGGTGGATGGATCACTTGAGTTATATAATTATGCAGTTTATTTCTGCCATTGTGCTGGATTATTACTTCCGGCAAAATTGTTCTTGTTCTCATATCCACATAATTATGTTCTTTAACCTCTGAAGTGCTTTCTCATGGAAAAATACTTTTATTTATTTGTTTAGCTTTGCCTAACTAGAATACAATCTTTACACATGAATACATAAAAATTATTAGGCAGGGAGACCACTACAGCCTAACCTATTACAGTGGATCCTTTGTTAATAATAAAAAAAATTGTCTTAAAAAAACTCAGTAATTAAATCAAAAGGAAACAAAACAGAAGTCCAAATTGCAGAAGCAGCACATCGGCAGGCACAGGAGAATCCTTGCTATGTCACACCTGGGACAGATTGTTCTCCAGGTTCTGATGTCGTCAATGTTGTACAGGTCCAGAGCCTTATTGTAATATTGAAATAGTGAATGCTTACATGAGGCTAGAGAGATGTGACTTGTGCGTAACTCAGCTGGCAGAATACACTATTTACACTATCTAAGTGTCTGTTAAGGCATGAGATGTGCACTTGAACCTTTCTGGCTTCAAAAAAACCTGGTAAATGAAGTGAATGAAGTGTTGGAAATGAATTTTAAAAATTTCACTCACCCTCCATCAGTCTGAAGACTTGCTATAGAATTACCATCAAATCTGTACCCTAACAGAAACAATATTGCAAGTGGCATTGTTCAGCATTATTATGGTTTAACCACGTAGGACAGAACAAATAATGATTATGGCTAGTATTACACTGCAACTAAAACTCAATTGAACAGTTTTAAATGAGCATAAATGATGTTCCTCTCCATGCAAAAGTACAGTGTCTTCAAGAGAACACTGTACAGGTTTACACACAGACTGTCACTTTACGCCCTCTTCGACACTCTAACACCACAGAAATAAGTGTAAAAGCAACGCCTTTTAAGGGCAGCAACAGTACAATAACAGAACATTTGGAGAATTTTGGCATTATGCCCTTAGTACAACTGTAGTGGGTAAGGGCAGGCCTGGATACTAAAGTTGTATCCAAGGTTCTCCTTCTGAGATTCTCAGAGTGATTTGCACTTAATCATATAAGGTATTTATTTGCAACAACTACTGATAAACTTTCCTTATGTGTTTACATTTGCCTCAAATTGTACTTTGGTACAAACATCTTTGTATCTACTGCTATCCAGTCAAACCTTGGGAAATGGTAAGGCGACCGCTATAGTGCAGGTCAACTTTGTAGAATATAAATTATAATGGCAACTGAAAATCTTGAGAAGCGACAGAGGGAGCAACAAAGTTGCGAGAGGTCTACGTGTCTTACTTGAAGGGTTCTATTTACGTTTCACGCCAAAAATGGAGAGTAGCGTGACTTGCATTAATTTGGAATTTCAGCTTGTTTTAACCCTGAGTTGATACTTGGAAAGCAGATCTCCTGTGACAGTTTTTAACAACCATTTTGTACCTTAAAAATGAGTCAGTAAATTGTTGAGGATTGCCACGGGACTTCCAAACACTAGTTTCTCTTTCTGATTTAAAATAACAACTGGCTGTTCTTCAAGGAAATGGTCTCCTATGCACGATGCTCTAATGACAAGGGAATTGCGGTTTGAGACCTGATCTTTCTTAAGACTTTAAGAGAAATCAGAGGAACAATCACCAACATGATGACATTGCAATCCTCCCCAAATAATGATTGAAAGCGCATGGAGCCAGTTAAAAAGTCAGACTTTTCCCAGCTTTGGTTGGACCAGACACAAAAACATCTCTCTCCAACAGATATGTTTTGAATGTTTTTCTCTGATAGTCACACAATTCAGAATATCCCAAGGCCTCAAGAGCATCTTTTATCACTTTAGCAATTTCAACTGCAAGTCATGTTTAAATGTACTTAATTACTTGTGATTGACAACTTTATCCCCAAGGAGCCTAAAGAGCTACTCTGAAGGTGCCAGTCAAGTATGAAAAGTCCTTTGTCCCACGCCATATTAAATCAGACAAAGGACTTTTTTGAAAGTCTACAGATTAACGGTAGAGCTTCAGTTTCCCTCAGGCCTCCTCAACCACTGTTCCATCTTAATCCTTATTATTATTCACTATCATTGTACAGTTCACTGTAGTAAAGTTGTCCATGGTGTTACAGAACAGAAAAAGTGAGCTTACGGAATAGGACAGCAAAATGTTTGTGTGACAAAAGTGACAGTGCTATGTCATGCTTGTTCTGTTATGATCTTCACTTAACAATATTGTGTTTTCTAGTCTTCACTGCAAGATGGTAAAGTTTGGCAGAAATTTTTTTTAAACAATTGCTGTTGTGCTTGTCACACAAGTTTTGACGTCTTCTCTCCTCTACTGTCCTCTTGCACACTTGTTCACTACTAAAACAATTTAGCAACACTTCAGTGACCATGCAATAGGCACTCTGACAGTTGGAATCTTAAAAAAAAATGTTTTATTCCTCCTGTGAATAACAAATAGTACAACAAAAATTACAGTTTTACCAATAAGAACAAATAATTTGCTCCTACAAAACCTGCACGGTCTAAGGCTTACCTGTAGTGCCTGGAGATGTCAGCTTTGAAAGAGGTATAGATTTGACTGCAGCAGCAGTATTCTTATCAAATGAGCTTATATCACCCCAAGCAGATGGATCTGAGTCAAAAAGGGAGTCTGCCTCAGAGAGAATAAATGTTCTAAACGGGGACATCAGCCCCTGAGTTGACGATGACTTCCCATCACTTTCACTTTTTCTTACTGCAGACTGACTGGCTGGCTTCAATTTGATGTTGGTGAGACCTGAACTACTTCTGTATTTTCTAGAACTTGAAGAACTTTCTGCCTGACCAGTAGCCATAGTCGGAAGATCATCAACAGATGAAGAGTAAAGGTCACCAAACATATCTGGTGAGTCGATATCTTCTCTTCTTCTCTTATCTACAAATACAAGATATTCAATGACAGACCAACAAAATCAAACAACTGATGATCCTTACACTACAATCAGCCTCTCCTACATGATAATAGGTGAAATGGAACCCAGTTAATACAGACACCAAGGGGACATGCCATCGTGTCCGTATTGAATAATAATTATCCAATTATTGGCTCTCAGTAAAAGAATTCATAGGGTTTGTTCCTTTGGGATGATCCTGATCAGGATCATCCCAAAGGAACGCACCCATGGACACATCTTGATATTGATAGAAAGATACAAAGGAGCTATAACTAAAGCAAAAAGAGAAGAAAGTGAGACATGTAATATTAGGCAGATAATGTTATGAAAGGGCCACAGAAGTAGGGTCAAACACCAAAATAAAGATGGACTGATCAAAATCAAACATATCAGATGCTATTTCACCACTGTGTATAATGTTGACAATTAGCACACAATGAAAACAGACAGTGTGCAGATACCTACCGTCCATAAAGAGAGAATTACAATAAATGAAGTTTGTTAATCAGGACACAGAAAAGTGTGCTTTGTCCATATTAATAGGTTTCCCTATTAAACACGTTAATTTTAGAGAAAATATCTGAGCTTTTCATCAGGACAAAGGAAACTGTCAAGGGTGACCGTAGTAAGCGGGTGTCTGTAGAACAGAGTTCCACTCTATTGTAATCTACATTTATTACCTTTCTTTCCAGGAAAAAGGTGTCCCTTGTTATATCTCTTCTCAGACTGGAAGAAAATAAAATAAACAGGAATAAAAACAGATTCTGCTGTCCATTAATGTTGCAAGACTTAAGTTGACACTACATTTTGCAACCTAAGACAATTTCAGGATGTAAGTTACATGACACAGCTGTGAAATTCCTAACTTTCACAACAAAAAGTTTCATCAATAATTCTTTTATTGGCTTTGAGCTGTCATAAAACTTCCAGCCTGTACAGTGTTGTTGCACAATTTCAAGCCAGCTGCTATATTATAATACATTAACAGACTGTTAATGAATACCTTTAAGTTCCCATAGTAGCCACCCTTATTACTTTTGGAAATTAGCAGCCTTTGGGGCTTGTTACTTTTGGGGTGTCATTTCCGGGGACCAAAAACCATAAAAAAAAGTTAGCACTAGCTCTTTCCTGAACTGGAACATAAACAAAATCATGTGAAATCAACATCGATGGTCTACCAGACAACTGAATGGGTGAATCAGCCGATCTAAAGGAAATCGAAATAATTATAGTGCAGTATACAGAAGTTTCAGTTTTAACTTGAAGAAACATCACTGTTGTTGATATGAACAGAACTTTATATCAGTTTAGTTTTTACATTGTGCAATTTGTGAGCTGACGTCAACAATGGATGATATAGTTTCTGGCATGCCATGTTTCCCTTGTTTTAAAGTGCCTTTTGGAAATAAATTTGTAAATGCACAAAGCTATTAGTATTGTGCATTAAGAATTTGATTATGGATTGCAATTGGAAAACAATAAAGGCATTTGGTATGTTTATAACACAATCAAAAAACGTTAGTCTCGATACTTTTTAGAAAGTCGCTACTTTCAGGGGGATCGCTACTTTCAAGGGCTCACTATTTTTGGGATTTATTAGAAGTCAGAAATTTTTGACTTTACTTTCGGAGGGTCTCTACTATGGGAACTTTATGGTACCTTTGTGTAATTAAATTATTACTACATACATGTATATTGTCGTTGTTAATTAATCAACAACAATCTTGCTGTTTACAAGTTCTTTTTGTTGTTCACAAGTGGATTCAGGACCAAGGTGAGTGGAGCCCTTCAGGACGTCATGTTCAACTAACTTATAATCAACAAATTATGAATAGCACGTAACTTACAGACCTTTAGATTTGAGGATGAGATTTGCCCTAAAGTTTTCTCGCATAATTATTCTAAAAAAAAGACACTATGGAAAACTTCATTGTACATCTTTTTCACCAGAAAAGTTGGCACTGGAATCTTTATAAAAGGAGGTTAATTAAGCCCTCTCCTGTTCACAGAGTGCTAAACCAACTACAACATTCTCACTAAAGCTTGTAGTAGAATGACGACTGCCGTCACATTTTCCCGCCAAAATGACGCTGGTTTACTTAGTCCTGAGAAAATCTCATGTACTTGTAGACCTCCTTGTTTTAGAATCTAAAGGTCTCTGCTATTAAGAGAGTGACAACAGTACAGCTAGAATAGCAAAACACTCACTGCGTGGTATCTAACTCTCCTGTAATGATCATAGCCAGCACTTTCAACCTTTCTCCTCATTGTGGAATTCCAGTGGTTTTTTATTGAATTGTCAGTTCTACAAAAGGGAAATATTATTTTTAAAAACTCTTTAATCTCAAAATGAACACTAGTTTTCATTTGTGTCAAAAAACTGTTAATATTTTAGATCTTCACACAACATCAATTCTCAAGGCAAACTAGTTTGTAAGAAGCAGAGGGAAGAGTGTGGTCCACTGTTGGTGTCGCTCAAGGTTGGAGTGACAGTAAGATCACCAATTATTTGCCAGAGTTTGACCTCACTGGAAATGTTGAGTAAAATGGAGACATCTGCTATCCATTCACATTCACACAATTCTCTGGCTTAGAATTTAAGAACAAAACAGATCTGTCCAGAAACAAGTAGCCCATTACTATTGTTCAGTAAAAAACTATCTTGTGATAATGAGAAATAAGAAACTATTACACACCTTCCTGGCAGGAGCTTTGCAATCTCAGCCCACTTATTCCCCATAGTAATGTGAGCTTCATAAATAATCCTATCTTCATCTTCTGTCCAAGCCGTTTTCTTTATATGGGGATTTAAATGGTTATGCCATCTGAAGACACAAAATATGCCTCAATAAAATAATAAAATTACTCTCCAGCACCAATACTAAAATCACAAACCACAGAAACCTCATATGCCGAGAATTAAAAACTCTAAACGAAAATGGCCGCAGTGTTGAATGCTACTCGGGCGAGAGAAGTTCACGGAGAAGAGATTGTGCTTCAGGTACGTAAGTGTCCATTATTTTAAGAGTTAATTGAACATGATGTACACTCAGGTGGCTGGAGATGTTACATGACGGGTTTTTCAATGACCATGAAATTCAGAATCCGGGTAGTCAGTTAATCAATTGTGGCCCTGAAAAAATCTGAAGGAAAAAAAACTTGAATTTTTAAGAAAATGCTTTTTTCATGAGAAGGACGCTTAAACGCTAACAAACTTTAACAAATAGCAAAGACTATAATTTCTATATGTTGGCATTGCTCAAAATTGTGCGCATTTACAAGGCCCTAAAGCTTTTTCGCTGACTTGCAAGGACCCATCTGTTATAAAGATCCCCAAAATAATAGATAAATTATAATCATGTAAAGTTGGATTATCACTTTCACATAAATTATGACCTAAATTTGCAAACCGCTGAATTTCTCGCATTGGGTCTTTGTGATTTTGGTGAAACTCTGTTCAACTGAAGGCACTAATGTGCACTAGACATAGCCGAGAGATTTTCATGAAAAAATGCCGGCAACAGCAGAATTTCGACTTAGACCCCAAAAGGGGCGTGGCACTATAACCACGTGACATTTTACTCCGATCGCCAAAGATTTTATGCTATATTGTAGATTGATCTATATGTTATCCATGCTATATGTTAGACTTACGATTAAAGCAAAGGTGGGGATACCAGAGAGCTTCAAAGTAGGATGGTACCGCCACAAAATAACTGGGTCGAGTCACCTTAAATTTCACACTCACTTTAATTTGGAAGCTGTTCTGACTACTTAATTTTTATAATATAATATTCTGATGGCTATTATCATACTGTATGCAGATGCATTACATATACCTTTCTCTACACTGTTTACCAATCCGTCCTTTCAGGTGTTGAGCAATGAGGGACCACCTTTTAGGACCATACTTGTGCACCAGTTCAACCACTTTATCATCCTCCTGAAGATAAAATAACATGTCAAAAAACCTGCAGTTTCTGTATCTAGAAGTCGTCACTCCCACTGGTGAGAGGCTATTCAAGGCTGCTGCCTAAGAACATTTTTGGGAGCCCTTTGGGCTCCTAAAATAAAAAGTTAGGAGCCCAATATTAAAAAGATCAGTAACTTATTGACCCTTTGGTTACGGCCGGCAAGTAGTGAAAAAACCGCATTGGACTAATTTTTGGCTAATTAGTATAAGAATGGCTAAAAATGTACAAAGACTCCCCCAATTTATGGTCCAGGCACAAAGCATGTGGGCCATGAATAAGGGAAAATAAGAATCTTCAATTTACAGCATGTACTGAGAAGGCAAGGGTATTTTATAAGGTTATTGGCCATTTCAGGGTTGCATATGGAAGGGGGACAAGTTTCAGATCAATAAACTGACACCACCATAATTATAAAAGGTCATGTTGAGATTGGTTATTTGACTAAGTTTGGTGCTCTAAGTTTAAACAGGGATCAAGTTATGACTCTTGAAACACAGTTGTTTAAGATCCATACAATGTACTTTTGTGAACGTCTGTAAACTTGTGACAGCATCCACCAAAACCATATAAACTCCTAACTTTTTTCACGATTTCTGTGATATCCTGAGATAATATATTCGAGAATATACAACTTAGGGACTTCAAACTTGGTCAGTAACAAGCATTAATGTTCCCGTCTCACCTCTTTTGTCCAGGGTCCTTTCACAAGCTCTGGATTGAGTACTTTTTGCCATCTGTGCAGACACTGTACATCAGTACGATCAGAAAAATGGCTTGCTACTTCTTTCCAGCTATCTGTTCCAATTTCATCTACCAACTCCTTCAGCTTGTCATCCTGAAACAAATTTGGGGGACTCATTCTTTTAGACAATTTTGAGGGAGGGGGGAAGGGCTTATTGGACAGGTGACTTACTTAAAAAAGGCAACCCTAAGTAAATCATTTCCTAAATGGCATTGCCTAAAACTCAGTGGGTTATAGGGCACCTTCGGGTTTGTACAATTAATCTCCAGACAAGGGTAAATAAAGTCATTTTCAAAACATATTGTTTACATTAATTTTAATGATTGTTTAGAATAGAAAATCAAATTGTTTTAAATGTGTCAAATAATTTTGACTTCGGGTAACTTGAACCTGCCGCTAACTCGAAGCAATTTTCATTTCCCTTCAGGTTGTTTTCTATATACTATATAATTTTTCTATTTCCCTCAAAGGTTTGAATTATCAGGAGTCAACTGTAAGCGAGGGTTAGGGGAGCTTGATTAATTTTGACTGTTCATGAAAGAACATGATCATGGTGATTGCTACTGTCATTTTTTTGATAAATAAATTTTCCTGTCCTTTTCCCCCCGACAAATGACTGAGAAATTTGATTGGTTCCACAGGTACCAGAACTGGTGGCCCTAGTTGTTCAAAATTGAGAAATTTGATTGGTTCCACAGGTAACAGTACTGGTAGCCCTAGTTGTTCAAAAGGTCAATTATGCTATCCACTAGATACATGTAAATCTCTATCCACTGGACTGTGATTTATCTGGTGGATAGTGCTATCCAATGTTTGAACAACCAGGGTCCTGTTTCTAGTAGCACAGTTCCCAGCATTCTCCTTATCTGGCGGAAACCGGTATAATTTACCATCTGAAGCAACATTTCTTACTGCCTGGTACCACTTGAAAATTTACTAAAATTAAATAAACTGTGTTAAAAAATATGTAAGCTGTGATCTGATTCGATTAAGGTAATGATTAAGGTAATTCCAACTTAACTTGGAAAAGTCATATTAATGAGCTTTGTTTGAAACTATCAAAAACAGTAGGTATCTTGTCAAAAGTGAGACATTATTTTTGTTGACAACCATATTCTTGTCATGCTTTATTGCTCTCTTATCTAACCTTTCCTCACTTATGGTGTCCATGTTTACCCTTTCCTTCATTTCTAACACAATAATATTTATTATCCAGAAAAAAGCAATCAGAATAATATCTTTCTCTGAACAAAAATCCTATTCTGAGCCTCTGTTCACATCTCTCAACCTACCGTAGTTATACGCCTATAGAGCGATTTTTACAACAAATTAAACTGAGAACAGGTCAAATCTCGCCAAGATAGGGGTTCGGCTTATAGCTGAGTATTTTCGCCCAAAAAAATCTACGGGTGCTTAACAAGATTTGAAATTCAATGTTTATTCGACCATAAGCCGAGCTTATGAGAAACTGGCCAATCAGAAGTGGTCGTTCCCACGGTTTGTGTAAACATTGCAACACGATCTGACAGATATCAGCTGATCGAAGCATTTCATTGTTTTAAAGAAACGGAAGACTTACCTTGACTTCTTTGCTCTGAAAACCAGTCTAGTAGAGTTTGATCAAATTCAGGATACTTTGGCGAATAGCAGCCCATCATCTTTCGCTTTGCTGACATTTTTAGCTCACCATTAAAGAGGTTTGCTTGATCTTTTCGCCAGCGACGAACCATCAATTCACTGATTCCGTAATCTCTAGCAAGAGGGAAGCTTCTTTTGTTTTCGGTTTATGTTAATTCATCTCACTTAATGACACGCATGGAGTACTTTGGAAATATTGGTTCTCGGCTTATAGCCAAATGTTTTGCATTTATTTTTCATTACAATCTAACAGCTGCTGATATAAAAAAGTTTAGGGTCTCGGCTTATAGGCGAATAACTACGGTACTTAAGCTCAACCTACTTAAGCTCACTGAATCACAGATACTCTCTTCTGTTTATCAGTGGTCACACAGACTGTCACCCCCCTGTTTCAGTGCATATTTCAAATTTACTTCTTCTGTTCATTCCTATTCAACAAGGCAATCATGTAATAGAAATCTTTATGTAGCCTCTTTTAATACCACTTAATATGCCTTATGCTCCCTAAAACTCACTTGTCCTTGCCTTTGGAACTCCTTTCCTACAAGTATAACTAGGTAATTCAAATTCTCTATCTCTACCTCTAACTCTATCCTCAATTGTTATTCTAATTAATTATCTGCCTTAGCGCATGAAGAAATACTTTTTATAAAAAAAATATATTCTTAATTCTGTCTGTGATTGTATTTTGTTGCAGAGGTCATCCACTAGATTAGCCTTTGCTATTTGGATGATCCCAACTCACTCTTTAGTTGTTGCAATTTTTCTTTTATTCTTTAGTTGCACTGTGTTTAGTTGCCTATGTAAATTTAACCTTTAAGTCATGTAAAACTGAGCTGAGTTTAATAAATCATCTTGTCTTGTCCTAAAGTATACACAGCTTTTCTTTTTATGGGCCATGCATTTTGGAAAGAGAGCATTGAAGGCATTACTGGAATCAAACGTTTTAAATTGTTGTCTAAAGATAAAAACGGCTGATTTGCATAAAATAGGTCTTTAAATGAGGGTATTATGTTTCAGAGAACTTAGCTCCTAAATTTTCACAGTGAGGTAGAAACCATGTCCCTCACTCCCCTCCTCCCAGGAAAGTGCGCCTCTGGCACATATTTTTTGCCTTACTGGCCATGAATGATCTCTTACCTGCTAAGCGAAAATTTAGGGAGAACATTGAGTTCCTAGTGCACAAACCAGTCAATTTTGCTTCCTTGACTGATAGTTCTATTGTATCATTTTCAAAATTATTGAATCTTTGATCTTGAATGCAAACACAGCAAATGCAAAACAGCTTTTGGGAGCCAAACAGTTACCGCGACTTTCGAGAAACAGGCCCCAGGGCCTAATCAAAACAGGGTCTAAAATGCAATCAGCTATGCTGGTAGCTGATGCATCCGAGAAAGAGTGTTAAGGACTAGAATTTCAATCTATTACAAGTCGTAACATGGAAAAGCTTATTATAGAACATGCAAACCAAGATGTTTTAGAAGCATTTCAGCAGAATTGAAAGAAAACTCTTTCAAATTACACATCTGCCTTTCTAACTTTTTAATATGGCTAAAAGGAATTTAGGCTTAGTTAAGCACGAAACAATGCTGGCCAGTGGTTCTTCCCAGGGCTGGTGTGCAGGGGAGTTACCTGCAGGGACTTCACACGTCAAGTGATTTTGCATTCATGTCTCGCTATCGGGCAGTTTTTTGGAAATGCAACAAATTTTAAATCTCTGAACAACATCTAATTAACACATGCAGGTTTTCTGTCTAAACTGGTACTGCCATTCTTCAGCAGTATTAATACAACCCTGCCATAATGCTTTATCAAGCTTAAAAATAAACATTGATTTTGAATAAAATAAACTTAACATATTGCAAGACTTTAGTTGAAACTGCATGACAAGTACTGCTTGCATTGCAAAATGCAAGATCAGTAGTATGCAATGCAAAGTTGTTCATTGTTACACATACATGTCAGGTTAACAAACTGTTCCAGAAAGCTTTCTCTAAAGGGGCAAATTCCTTCAGATAAAATACCTGCCAAGGTAATTATGCATCAACATCTAATCAACTTGTAAATGTCATTTAACAGCAACATATAAATTTGGAGTTGAATATGGCAAATTATGTCAATAAGAGCAATCCTTCAGTTTTCTGATTTGTAAGTATGCATGATGTACTTGTGCATGAGGTAGAAAATATGCAAAGGATAATCTCACTTGTAACAACAACAAATAAAAAATAGAGAAATAAAAAGAATGCTAAAATATGGAATCAAATAAAACTGCACACAAAAAACTGACATTAGGAAGGAGTACAGCACGTAAAAGATTAAATTACGACTTATTATTTCATCAGCATGCAGCACAAATGCACAAAGAATATTCACCATAACACGCAATCCTAAGTACAAGAAATATGTACAATAACGGGCCACATCGTAGGTTAATTAGTCACTGCATTAAAAAGATCTAATAGCACGATGGCGAAGACAAAATATAAACGGAGTAATCAAAAAAGACGCCAACAGAAGAGACGCCGGTTATTTAAACTGGCATAAAAAGAGGAATATTGGCATACAAATGCAAAATAGCAGTCTCGGCTGACATAGCTGAGAGGTTCCACAACATGACCCTCCAATATGTCTTGCTCGAAGACAAAAAACTCCAATTTATATGAATGCTCTTCAAGGCGTTTTACAAATGCAACACTGGCTGCAAGATGGGGTAAAATTTCGTACGTCCTCACTGCCGATTTCGGCACAAAGCTCATTTGCTTTAGTCCATTTCATACACATAAATTTGCCTTCATTACGGATGGTGTACAACTTTCATTTTCCCGAATTTACAGTTTTTACTTCGAGAACGAACAATCTTGAAAACTCCTGCATTCAAACAGCTGAATAAAGCTCAGAAATAAGCGATGGAACTGTCTAAAAATTTCACAGAGAAAAGATAAGTGTATAGGAGCCAATATTTAATGCAGTAATACGATCCTTTTCAACGGACATTCGAGATTTAAAATGAAGCTCACAACACACGCTTGGTTACACAAAAGCAGAAGCTTTGTTCAAAACTTTAGATAAGGGCACACCAAACACGCCTTTAAAAGATCTAAACGCTTAAGAAGCCGCTTAAGGATGCATTTGCCTTTTCAGAAAGCCAAATACGATGAAATTTGGGAAAAACAATCGTCACCAAAACAAACTTATGAATGAATTAAAGAAAACGTTGACCAATTTTTGCATACATAGCCCTGCCAACTTCCATTCAGAGCCGAGACTCGACGCGAGGGATAAGACAATCCTACGCGAAATCTTTCGCGTTAAACGTTAGGTTCTTGGAATTTCTTTAACATTTCTACTTGAAAAACAAGAGAATTCCGGAAACAGGAGAATATTTACGTGTATAGTAATGGCAGATACGTAAGCTTATACACAAACCTCTTCTTTCGTCCAACGTCCCTTGTTAACTTTCTTCTTTCGACGATGAGTTCTCTGCGACGGTTCCTCCTCCACTGGAACACTATAACCCCTAACTCATCAAAAACAAAACAAAATGAGCGAAAAATCATGAAATTATGACCAGTCTTCTTCGCATTGCGTCTTTCGATTGCACAAACAAAATGACCCCTGATCGGGGGTATCGCAATTTGCGCACCGCTAAGACAATACACGCAACGATTTCTTTCGTTGCTTTACGCACCGTGCAACTGATTCTGCTGCTTTAAGAAGAAGCAACATTCTTGCATAAGAAGCTTCTAGGCATTCTTCGACAATTTCCACTGGAGTTTGACAAAATATAGCCCAGAAAGACGAGCGGCTTTGAACGCTATGAGAGACGCACAGGGAATCAAAGAGAATATGCACGTGTTACAGCACGCGTAAAGCCCGGATGTTCACTTCTAGACGTAAAATGAAAAACTGAATTTCACCTCTCAAACGCAGTTTTATCGCAAAAAGTGTGAAAATGCGTGCAACTGTGTGAAAAGAGAGCAACAAAAGAAGGAAGAACGATTTCAAAGCTCAACTACAACTTTGCGAAAATCTGCATGCAACAGCACATTCGAAACGAGGCGACATCGATCGCGCCAGCAAATCGATCTGGCTTTCATGTCTTCGCAAAAATTAGTTAAATTTATCATTTAAAATCTGCTCGCAAAAACAGGGATAAAGTTGCTTAGGAGTTGTGATTCTCTTGGAAATAGCGATGGAAATGACACAAGAGGTTGTTTTCTGCCGCATTTGAACGAAATCATTCCCTACGGGAGCGATTGTACGAGAGATCGGAAAGGCCTCGAGTAAACACAAAGATCGGAGGAGACATGGAGGATTACAAATCATGATGAAAACATTTTACGTAGATTTGTAACAAGAAATATCTCATAGCGTTAAATCAATGAGAAAAGGAAAGGATCGTATTTAGCTTGGAGTCAAATTAAGGTTTTCCTTTGTTTTCCAAGTCGACTTCATTCTTACCTTCAAAAATGGCGCGGAAACTGCGACGTGATTGATTGCAAGTATTTTGAGGTAAAGAGCGCAACAAAGTGAAGTTTATGATGGCGTATCAACAGAAGCAATGAATCCTTACCGAAAAAAGTAGGCATCGGTCATCCTTGAGGAAATCCGTAGAAATCCTGAGCCAGAAACTCAGAAAGAACCCCGTAATTCACAAACCTTCTTTATTGTTGTAAACCGAGATGCGGTTTGAGTGGTTCACGCTTCAAATAGACCGCCACGCAAACCCTGGTCTGATTGGTTAAACTCGATAGCTCGCTTCATCGCGATTGGTCAGGACAAGTTCAAATGTACGTCAATACCTCTGGGGCTTCCGGCCGGTCCGAAATTTGCAACATCGCAGTGTGAAATGTCTCCGCTTCTCTTTCGTACCTTCGATTGCAAACAATAGCTGTTTAGACGCGAAATACATTCACATGTTAAGTCAAATCTTGCTTCGTAATGATGCAGTTCATATATGCGCAGTATATTAAGCCTTTCGAGTGCGGTCGACGGAAAACGCTGCATTCATATTTTCTTGTACAAAAATAAAGGAATTGCTAATTGCCACGGGATGAACACGTGCAGTCTAGCCTTTATGGTCATAAACAAGTCAGTAGTTCAACCCTGTTTCTTTTTTGTAATCTTTCGAGATTATTTAGTTTTTTAGTAAAAAGATTTAGGTTCTGGACCTTCTGAACTTCTAAACGTATTGAAGGGGACCATGTCCCTGTCGATATTTTACAATACATTTATTGTTGATTGCGCTTTTTAATCCGTCACTGTCGCAGGTTGAACCCAACTTTAAGTGTTTTGTTGCCATTTCATCTGTCTCTGTCCATGCCGATGGATGATGTCTTGTCGGACAGATGAAGGACAGTGAAAGACTCATCTTGAGGTGAGCCATAGCTGTCTTGAGAACAGCGTTTCGTCATGCAGAACTATGCGCCAGATGTTATGCGCAATAACAAACTCACCAAAATTTTCGAGTTTATAGTTTCCAAGGTGGCGGAGTGTTTGCGAAGTGTGGCTGTGCTTCTATGATGTGACCTGCTAACTTTCCTCTGGATCTTCAGGATCTTTCGCCATGCTCGTGCCGATTTTCACACTGAAGTTGGGTCACAAAATCCATGCTCGAACTGCGGCACTGGGGCGGTACGATGGTAGGCATCCTTGTTTGACAGGCGGTACAACCGCTGGAAAGGTTGGTTCAGATAATTTTGAATTTCTTTATCAATACGACCCCCGAGGACCGCTTTTGAACTAACTTGCTATCAGGCGTCTTTTTGGGGGGGAGAGAACACGAAAAATCGGCGGATGGGCGAAGGGGGAAAAAGGAAAAAAAAATGGAGAAACCGCCTGATCGCACTTTATGTACCTATCAATGGTTTGCCCCAGGATCGGGGGCCGGGCAACCCACGGGAATTAGACTTCGTAAAGCGAACGTGGGTGGGGATTTTGACATCCACAATTTTGACATCCACGATGGGAATTTGACTTACAATGGAGACCCAAGGGTGGGGAAATTGACATTTGAAAACCTGAAAATGTCAAATTTCCCGTGGGTTGCCCGGCCCCCCCATCCTGGGGCAAACCATTGATAGGTGCATTACTTGCGGCCGTAGTTTTTACATCGAATTGAGCAATTTTATACTCCAAGAAAACAGCGAGAGCTTGTTGTAAATCTTCTGCCTATGAGGTAAGAGTTGTAAGAAAGTCTTGATTTACTTAATTGGATATTGTGTACATTGTGGAATATATAGGTCTGTCTCTACTGAAAAACACTATGTTTATTTTGTTAAAATTTCATAAGTGACGAATTACTCCTTAATTTTGGCGCGAAATTTCAGCGATAATTTGTAATTTCACTTGTGAAATTACAAAATTGCCATGGCAACCTTCCGTACGACTCAGTGTCAAGATGGGGACAAAGTTTTATAATGTCATGAATGAAGATGCCAGGGCATACATGTGAAAAGACACTTTAGAAAACCTAAACACACGAACGAAAGAGCACATCAAGAAGGATTCCAACAGGTATTTTGTCGAAAAAGTCTGAACTTAAGCCAAATTTAAGCTCTAAACGTTCGAGAGACTGGAGTTCTCGATCGATATGATCCAGGATGATAAACATGTCAAAAATCATGTCCAAGATTGCTAACGTAATTCGTCACCCATGATATTAATATGTAATCAAATGGTATACTCGTGAAATTAGGGAATAATTTCACGCGCGTTTTGTCCAAATCCTTATAATTAACATGATTGTGTAAAATTATTCCCTAATTTCACTCGTCACCATTTGATTACACATACACATACTCATTTCATTTGGCTTGTTTGTCCATTTTGAGCATGCAAAGAGAACACCCAAAGGGAAGAGGAGGTGCCTGCAGCAAAAGCCCCAGTTTCCCGTTTTCTAAATGTTCTGACAGAGTGTAGAATTCCCATGTCTTTATATCAATTATTGTAGTCCAAAAATAATGGTCCAATTTTTGTTGTGTAAGTCTATAGCCACAAAGCTCTTCATGTGCGGCAAGCATAGCGAGCTAGGAGAGAACGCATGAGTGAATGGCAAAGCCGTGAGGAGGGGCAGAGAAAAAGTGAGCTTGCAATGGTCTCTGATAAATTTCTTTTCTGCTATGCCCAGACAAAGCGAAATACCATTGGCTGAAAAATGATGCACTGCCAATACTAATTTTGATTGATGACATTCGTGCCTGACCTGCCATAAATGTTTGCTCAATGCTCAATTTGCAACAAAATCGGAAAAATGCACTAGACAAAATCCCCGAAAATACTGTGTAAATTGTAAACAAACTTCCCACTAAGTGACATTTTGAATTTACAAAAAGTTACTTTTATTAATTTTTATCACACTGATGTGGTAAATACTAATATTATTAAAAACAACTATCCCCCTAAAGGTTGGTGAACAGCACTAGATCAGTGTTCTACCTAGTATTTTAGGAAGGCCATGGGGTATTCTGACTGTGATTATCAGCGGTGTTTAGACAAAGCCTCCTGTACACTGAATAAAAATTTTTACACTTGGAAACTTGCTTTAAATTGGAAAAAAATAACACAAGTTGCTTTGACAAGCTTTTCGTTTTTGTTACACATATCTTGGGTTGACTGTGAGCGTGAGTGAGTGCAAGGATTCCTTTAGTACTCCACGCACATAAGCAGTCTGTTGTATTTTTCAAGATGGCTGCTGTTCATCGAAATGAATCATTATAGATTTGAACATACTGTATTCATATTTTATAATCAATAACTTAGGAGAAAACACAGAAATAGATACACCAGACAATGTTACATCAACTTTATTGAGTGATTTTGCCTTTGAAATACCTAGCTCTAGATGTCAACATAACCTTCCATTCGGTTTAATCTTTAGTACTAAAGCCAGGTGGCAACAATTTTCCAGTGGATTAAACCTTAAATAGCGAGGGAGAACACTGTAGATGTATACCTCGATGCTTTGCGTCTCAGTATTATATCCACCACTATTCACCTCCCCTTCAGGAGATTGTTGTATATTATTTTTGGGCATGGGTATTTTAGGCACAGAATTGGCCTAAAACACATCAGAATCACTTCAGAATGCTGCATTAATAATACTGATTTAGAGCAAATGGAACTGAATCAAAGTCAGCACTTTATACCAGCTTCTTAGATTGCATTCAATCTTCACTTCTGTTGGTTGATTCTAACTGATAATAATATAGCCGGAGTCAGTCAAGTTACCCTGTATTGCTGTCTTTTTTACAGGTTTTCATCCACAACCCCCATACTTCAGCACTGCAAGGTGGCAGAGCTATAGCGAGTCACAACACTGACATCAGCATTTTAAATATTAATCAACAAGTGTCTGCTGTTGCTGCTGGTCCGTTGAATAGTTCAGGATGTGACACACTGCTTGTTGGGACACCCACTAACTTGCTAGCTTATGATGTAGAGAACAACTCTGATCTTTTCTACAAGGATGTGAGTTTCTTGTTAGTTTAGTTTGACTGCTCTTGGGATTTGTAAGTAAAATTTTCTTTTGGTAGTTACTGGATGTATATTACTAAGTGGTAAGCCTTAGTGCTGGAAGAGAGCTTTTTAAAGTATGTAGCTCTCAAAAAAATTAATAAGCTACTTGTACTGAAAACAAACAAAATATGGTCAAACCTTGCTTTACGGACACCCGTCTGATACAGATACCTCATTATTCTGGACAGTTTGCTTTACCCTTGCGGAAATATAGCCCTCTAACATTTTCATCTCTAAATTTATCCTGCTAAATACGGTCACTAGCCTCCCACACAAACATTCTTTTGGTTTTGTCCTGCAATCCTCCTCAATGAACGTCTGCTGAAACAAGTGGTAGAAAACATAAACCAATCACAGCACCTTCCAGATCTGGGAAGTGCTTTTTGAACCTTGAGAAATTTCATGCAAGACCTGCAGTGCAAGACTTAAAAGAAAAAATCAGAAAGGTCTCATGAAGGGTGAAAGGCGTTTAAACTTTTTACACAAACTACTCAGTTAATGCACATGCCTTCATACTAGAGGCTATAATACCCTCACAATCTGATTGAAAAAATTACCTTGGAGGTTAATTTGCTGAACAGAAGTCAGCTTTATGACAAAACAATAAAGTGCAAAAAAAAATTCTGCCTTTTGTTCAGTTACAATGTACTATCCTGCCATTGCCTCACCAAGAGGACACCTTTATGAGCAAATGGCTACCAATCCAGCATTTACAGAGAGAAATATACAAAAAGCCAACACTATATATTTCCTACATTCTAGTCTGGAGCAAAACTCTGATTACAATCTATCAAGCTTGGACGTCACTTTTGGCCTGCGAACACTTTGACTTCATCAGCGCCAATTGGTTCTCCGACAATCTGCATGTGAGCTTCAGCTGATATTTGCGAACAATATAACGGGAAGGGAATTTAACTGCTCGTTTCAGCAGACATTCTTGGGGCAGGAACCCGTGATGAACCCCTAAGAACCTCTTTGTGAGAGGCTATACAGACACTTTGTGTGGCCCCCTTCAGTGTCCATATTAACAGGGTTTGACTGTAAAAATGTTAAAAAGAGTAACGACTTGAGAACCAAAAAGAGGTCCAAGGTTATAAAATGGGTAAGTAATTTTGAAAGTCTCCTTTAAGCCATTAGCTCCTGGGATTTTTCTAAAAAACACTTTAAATATCATTTAACAACTGCGTCACTTAGTGGAGGTGGGTGCCTGGGATGTCCAGGGGCTTCCACCTTTGGCACAGCCAGCCCCTAGACAGAGTTACACCCCCATAGCCGGCAAACCCGCGCCCTCCAGCCATGAGCCCCCACACCAATGGAACCAGGCACCTGTCACACTGATTTAACAGTAGAAGAATAAAGGGGGGGAGGGATGGGGTAAAAGAATGATCCAAAGGCTAAACGAAGAGAATGGCCGCCAGGAAAAACACTGTACTGAGCACATGGAGCTGATGCAAGCAAGGCTGACTGCGCTTGAGCCAAATGACTGACCGCTGACCACGCCCGCACTCCCTGTTGTTAACTGTGTTTAATAAATATTTATTTAACTTCATTCTGACAAGTCTAAGTATCTCTTTCGTAGCTAATATTTGTTGTTTACTCTCCCTTGTATTAACAACTCGTACTTGTACATCTTGTTTAGTTTTGTGCTTTGATCCCTTGTAAGATTGCAGATGGAGCGAATGCTATAGTAACAGGCAAGCTTGGCTCATTTGAGAATCCTCTAGCGATAGTTGGAGGAAACTGTTCAATTCAAGGATTTGACTTTGAAGGAAATGATGAATTTTGGACAGTAAGTGATGTCTTATTCTTTAGGAGAAATAATATCCATGCATGTGCTGGCTTCCAGTGAAACCAATGAGTAAATCAAAATACTATAGTTACAAATTATATACAGTACGAAGAATTTTGAGCCCATTCTAAACTCTCCGGCAGGTTTTTGAATTATACATTCTGAAATCTTACTTAAGCCTTCTCCTCCCCCTATAACCTGTGGAGGGCATGGGTTAGGGGGTGGAGACAGCTGACATTTCAGACTATAAATTGTAGAGGCTGTGCTCTAACAAAAATTGAAGGGGGCCCAGTCTAGTGCTGTGAACCTGTGAAACCCTGGGTACCCCATAAAGAGCTCAACTGCCATAGGACCACCAACATCAGGGCTTGAAATAATGGCCGGTCAATGGACAATGCTAGGACAGAAAAAGGATTTGTCTGATCAAATCCTTAGATGGCTGGACATTTTGTCCGCTCTTTCATGCTTCTAATGAATTCAGACGTTCACTTTTTTAAATACGATTGGTCAAGATTGGACATTACTGACTTTTGTGAAGGAAAAAAGGGTCGGGAGAGACAGAAAAAGGCGACCAGATCAAGAACTTTAATTTATAGTGTAAACCGTTCATAACACAGGGCCTCTGATAGGTTGCAGAAAAAAGGTCAAATTTCATGGGATTTTCAGAGACAAATTCACAGAACGAATGGCCAATTTCGCAGGAATTTTGAGGTAAAATTTGGGACAAATTTCACTGAAAAATGATCATTGTTAGAAAAAGCCAATTTTGCAGAAATTTTCTGGGCAAATTTTGCTAGAAAGCGATCAGTTTTGCACTGATTTCATGAACATTTTTAATGAAACAAAATGGCAATTTTGCCAATATTTTTTTTGCCGGGGGGGGGGGGGGGGGATGATAAGCATTAGCCTGTGCAATAATAACAACAACAACAGAAACATCAACTACTTATAAATGTTGCCTTTTTAAAAATGGGAATTTTGTCCTCAAAAGCCCCGCCTGCTTTGCGATGTCGTTTGAACTTGGTATTGTCTCGCACAAGGTTTTTTTTATCAAATATCATCATTTGCTCTTTTAACAACAACGAGCTCAGAAAAGCGCCAATGTCAAAGTTTCCTGAAGATATTCCTTAAAAACCAAACTTGGTGATCGAATGATAAAACAATTATTGAACTCAGTTATTGCAAGATAATGTGATTTATCATTGTATGCAAATGTTTCTTCCTTTTCATTGGCCGAGAGCCCACCACATGACCTGCAAATAACTACCTACAAATAATGGTGTGCTCATGCGCAATGTCGTTTAACTGTTTGGCTGCAAATACTATTCTGCTCATGCGTAAATGAAACCACGCTTGCTCCTTGCTCGTTTATGTGATCTCTGTCATTACTCCTGGAAGGCAGCGCGCGCTAACCGCTTTCCGAAGATATTATTTAACAAAAAAACAAACTCAGTGATCGAATGATAAAACAATTATTGAACTCGGTTATCGCAAAATATCGTGATTTGTCAGTGTCTCGCAGATCAATTATTTGCCTTAGCCTTCGGCTTTGGCAAATAATTGATCTGCTCGCCACTGACAAATCACAATATTTCGCTCAACCTCGTCCAATAATTGCTAATTGTCAGTGGCGAACAGATCAATTATTTGCCGAAGCCGAAGGCTGACAAATCACGATATTTTTGCTCAACCTCGTCCAATAATTGCTAATTATTTGCAATTATTAGCAAGTACTCAAAAATTCTGTAGTGCTTACTTAAACTGAACTTTTCCTGCTTTTCAAGGTCACAGGTGACAATGTGTGTTCCTTGGCAATGTGTGATTTTAGTGGTGATGGAAATCTTGAGGTAAAATAATTATGTTAATATTGCTGTTCCCAACCTCTTAGTCAGCTTATTATTTTATTTAACACTGCAATATATATTCTGCCTTAAAGCCCTGGGCATGTATGACGGTTATGTGTCCAGAAATTACTTGTGAAAGACAAAATAGCTTTGTGTCAAACAAAATATGTCAATCCCAACATTATATTAAATGTTACAAACAACAAAATTGAACTTTGTTAGCCTATAAAGTTTTCAAAAACCACAATTGCAATCTTCAACCTTCTTAAAGTTTTTCCATCAGTGTCTCCTTTTGTTTAAATTTATATACTAATTAATTGTTCCAATTTGTTGGCAGTTCCCACCATTTGAATTTTGAGAAATTTCATGACACAGCCCCTTTTAATAGCATATTAGTCGAAATGCGAGAAGTGTTTTTCTTGTCCCCACACTACTCCCTGCCTCTCATTTGGCACCTTAGAAATGTTATAACCACCAGGGATGTCACTAAGATTTCAAGTAGCTGGGTACATAAAACAAGAAGGTGGGAAATAAAACAGCTAGGGATTTCTTATGGTTCTATTTTTCTTCTATTTATATTTTCCTATGAAAGTAGCCAATGTTCATAGTATAGCTGGGGGAACTCTCTCTCCCTTGCCTCTTAATGACAGCCTCGAACCAGAAGAACAGTTTGCTTTGTTTTAGTCAGAGTTGTGGTGCAATAAATTTACTCTGTTCTGTTTAAATTCTAGAAAGAAATTTTGACCACCAGTAGTCAGTTTAGGCAATTTATCTTGAATCTTAGCATCGGATTTCATGTGTAATTTCACTATGACTTTTGTTGACCTTTGTAATAAACAAACCCCGAAAGTTCGGACATCTGTTCTCTCCCCATGCGTACTGCACTTGTACAAGGTATGAGTTACTATTTTGATGTCTGTGTTAACTTATATATTTCCTAACCCTTTTGCTGTTGGAAAATCGCATAGTTTAAGGTTAAAAAAGTCAAAGCAAAAGATTAGGAGTATAGTTCAAATGGTAAAACCATTTTAAGCTGCTGAGGCGGGAATTTCCACTACAAGAACTTCTCGTTCCTGCAATTCTGCCATGCTCTTGGTCTTAAAATTGCTCTTATTCTTCTGCTAATAGGCATTTGAATTTCAAATTTCATTTGTAAATTAGTGCGAACTTGATATAGCAACTCGGAGTTCTTACAAGTGCAGACTAAATTGTGGCGCAAAAGGGATGTCCGAACTTTCAGGGTTTGTTTCAACAAAAGTCATCAAAAGTCACGTGAAACCACACATGAAACTACACATGAAAGTTGACGCTCAGAAGCTGAATAACATACATGGGCTGTATTTACGAAAACATTTTATAAAGTTTGAATTTTCTTTAAAAATTTGAGGAGCAAGGTTTAACATAGTTGGTTAGTGCATCACCCTCTGTGTGCAGGAAGTTCCAAGTTTCGATTTCATGGTGTAACCTCAAATCCTTTTTTCAACTTATTTCCTTCCCATGTAGCTTTATTAGGACAGTCAAACCCCACTTCACAGACACTGCTTAACATACGGGCACCTCATTATTACAGACAGTTTGTTTTATCCCTGGGGAAAGAAAGCAAGCCCTCTTACATTTCTCTAAATTCAACTGCTTTCTAATATGGACACTTTCTATGTATGGTCCCCTAAATGTCCATATTAATGGGGTTTGGCTTCAGCTTTAAATACCCATAAAGGGAGCATTGATCAATGGAGGGGGGGGGGGGGGGGTAAAATGAGCGCACCTTTAGTCTCTGGTTTGTCAGTTTAATTACTGTTACAAGTTGCCAACCTCCCCTTGAAATCGTAATATTTCTTCGGCACTCAGTCAGTCATTGTTAATATTTTTGAATAACAATTATTATTTCATTAGTAGTAATGGTACATTGCATTGTACGATAATTTATGGTGTTTTTCACAGTTACTTGTTGGGTCAGAAGACTTTGACATCAGGGTTTTTAAAGAAGATGAGATAATTGCAGAGATGACAGAAACTGAAGTGAGTATATTGTGGTTCAATTTTTAGGTTTATTTAGTATTTTTTCTTCTTTTCAAAGAAAACAATAAAATTGAATGACAATTATAAAGTCTTAAGGAAAAATAAAATTTCTTCTGGCTCTATCATTTAAATCATCAATATGTTCCGGTTTTTTAGGTGTATTTAGAGACCTTTAGCATCAGGTTTCTCATGGGAATCGCAAACTGCAGTTTGCAGTTACGTATTTGCAGTTTCACCTGGCCAGAATTTAAATTTGAAGTGCCTAACTTTTATCGCCCAAAAAGCATGAATAATTCAAGTTCACAAATGTAACTAGCATTGCAGGCAGATATAGAAAGCTATAGACTTTATGCATTTAAACGTGAGACTGTAGAATTTTTAGTGGCAAAAAACCTGGTCATAAGTTGCTTACCACTGGAAGCTCTTACTCAGCCTATCAAACTGCAAATGTGACCGCAAGAGCGTGGTCACTTTACATTCTCAGGTTTGCGGTTTCCCAGGAAAACCCTGATGCTTAAGGTCTCCATTAAGCTAGACTATACTGTAGGAGGAAAGTTCTTTCCTTTAGGCTGAGCAATTTTTAATTTATTTACAGTCTGTGACCTGTCTTTATCCACTCCATGGATCAAGATTTGGTTATGCACTGGCAAATGGAACCGTTGGAGTGTATGACAGGACTGCAAGATACTGGAGGATAAAGGTGATTTCTTTGGCAATTATTTCTTTAAAAAAGAACATAGTCAGCATGGCAAAGTTGTCAGATGATACTGGTGATGTATGCATGAATATGCTGAGGTAACCTGCGTGTAGATGTCTCCTATTTCACTTTTCTGCGTGCAACAACGGAAGTAGGAGTTGTGTGCATGCAGGCTAATGTTGAGGTAGCGGTTGGAGAAATTATATAAGTCTTTCGTGAATAGTTTACTGTAATTCAAACTGTAAATGGTTTCTTTCTTTTGCAGTCTAAAAACCAAGCAATCTCCATTCACAGTTTTGATCTTGACTCTGATGGAGTACCAGAGCTTATAACAGGCTGGTCAAATGGGAAGGTACATGTACTTCAAAACACCAGTCCTGAAAGTGAACATTTTTGTACAGCTGTAGCATGGCCCTAGCTTCAATGCGGGATATTAACGTCCATGTATTAATTATGCCAAAGGACATCACAGTGTTCTTACCAGCATTTTCTACACTGGGGTCCATAGGACCCACAGAGAAGCTAAAAGGGGGTCATGAGGGAGAAAAGCAGATCACAATAATCTGTATATATTATTTGTATTTTTAGATACCATTAAATTTTGGCTTATGTTATAAGGAAATGTACAGATGTGTATGTATGTTTATGTACGTTTTGTAATAGGTTTATTTCCTTCTTTGTGCCCTTGGGACCCCTTGGGCTAATCATAGCATGGCATTTTGCAAAAAAGTGCGGCAATGCTGCAATGCCATGGTTTGGTATTAAAGAAGACTGGCACCATCAAGGAAGTTAATAATTATTTTAATGGTAATAATTTAATAATAATAATAATAATAAATTTATAACGTGTGTTTTCCACTTAAATATGATCCCTGTCTGTATATATTAGTTTTATAAAATGCCATTTTCATTTCCAATAATTGTGAACTCCATAGATTAAGTTTCTTACATTGTTTAAATAATCTGATGAGAATTTTAATGTCTTTACCCAATTTGTTTTTTCCAGATTGATGCACGTAGTGACAGAACAGGTGAAGTGATCTTCAAAGATAATTTCCCAGTGGCTGTTGCTGGTGTCTTGGAAGGAGACTATCGCATGGATGGCAAACTAGAGCTCATCTGTTGCTCCGTGGAAGGAGAGGGTATGTACTGGTACAACTGGACATCGAGACATTCAAGTTCCACTTGCCAACGTTTTAAACTTGGCCACTGACATCCTTTTAAAATAACAGTAAAAAAAATATCTGGTCATAAAGTCAATACTTGCCTAAGAAAACAGCCAGCAAATCATTTTACATTTCTGGGAAACTGCCCTCCTACCCCTCCTCTAATACAACGGTAACACTTCTAACTTAGGGCAAAATGTTAGCTTAGGGGAGGGGTAAGTGGGCAGTTTCCCAGAAACGTGCAATAATCCTACATTTTGTGATGCCACCACTAGGTTCTTTAGGAAGGATGCCTGAAAACAAGAAATATTTGTAGGTATTCCATACTGATGGAAGTGCTTCTAATTGGTCAAAGCAAACTTCCTTTACGGCCTGACCAGTTAGATACAGACACACTACCCAGATCTGTGTAGTGACACGTTATCAGATTGTACCTCAGGGCCCAGTTGTTCGAAGACCAGTTAGCTCTAACCTAGGGTTAAATTTTAACCGGGCTTCTTTTCTTTTCATCAAAAGCACTCTCTTGGATAATTTTCTCTATTCTTGTTAGAGTATCCAGTCATCAAATTGAAGGCAAAGAGAATTAAACTGGATTTGTTTTTTTAAGCTCCCATATCTGAGTTCAAATTTCACACTAACCCTAGGTTATCTTAACCCAGCTTCGAACAACCCGGCCCAGATGTCAAATTTACAGGGAAACCAGTGGTGGTATGTTGAAATGCCGACTGTTTTCTGTGTCAGTACTTGTCTGCTGTCATTTTTCACATATATAATTTATGTTGCTCTGGAAGTTGCCTTTGAGCAGGAATCGTTCATGCCTGTCTTGAACTCCAATCGTAAAAAGGTGACACTTACCGATCACCAGTAGCTGAGTGCAAGGGGTTTTAAATTAGTTTGTGTTGCCCAGCTTGTAATTAAAGGGGATTGTGTCAGCAGGGCTGTGCACACATTTTCAATTTTCTTAATAATGCTATTAAATTGCGCATCCTTATTTCCCATGAAACTTGTGAATGATAAAATCACAGCTGCATGTCGAACAAAACATGGCTCCCGTTTCAAGCATTATATCTTGAACGTTACAAACAACGAAATTGAACTTTAAAAAAAATTTTTCACTCTTCTCCAAGTTTGTCTATCCGTGCTTCTTTTTGTATTTGCCTTGTTCAATGGCGGATCAAGGGGAGGGTCCAGCCCCCCCTTATTTTTAGACCAATTTGAAGCCCAAGGGGCAGAAAAAAATTGTTTTGGAGACACCCCCCCCCCCCCCCCCCGCCCTTATCTCAAGGCCTCCAGGTGATCTGTGACGTCATTGCGGGGGCCTGGGGAAAGAAATTTTAATGCCGTATCCCATAAACCAAAGCTGACGGGAACAGATTGAATTGAATTGGTGCGCGCGTTGGTTTATGGGATACGGCATTAAAATTTCTTTCCCCAGGCCCCCGCAGTGACGTCACAGATCACCTGGCTGTCAGATCCAGCACTGTTGTTATTTATACCTTCTTTTAATATTTTGAGCGGATATTTTTATGTTTCACTCACTTTGGTTGCAGTTCTGACTGTTTAAATTTTGTAAATTTTTGTGACACCACTCGCTCTATTTTTACTTGTTGTTGTTCAGTGCGTGGCTATTTACCTGCTTCTCCTGAGATGAAAGGAAACCTTATGAATGTCAATGTAGAGCAAGATGCGGTCAGAGAATTGGCGCAAAGAAAGCAAAATTTGCTGCTTGAACTGAAAAACTATGAAGAAAATGCCAGGGTGAGGACACATGTTACTGTGAAAATTTTTTTCTAATATTCGTGCAATAAATGAGCTGACTGCATCATTTATTTCTCACAAACATACAAATCACTACATTTTGATCAAATATAAGGTTCAAGCGACTTCTCACTTTATGTCTCTCTTTGTAATAATTGTTTGTCTGTTATGATTTACACAAACTGACTTCTTTTTTGCTGACTGTCTCTATTCTACCTGCAAATTGCCTTGTATTTCCTTCTTCTAAAACAAATAAATACTAGAGTGACTTGGGGCCCTTAACTGTACTTATTGTAATTTTTTAGTGTTTCACGGAATTATGCCGTCGATAACTCGTGACAGTAATTCAACTGATAAACTGAAGGTAAATGGTGCGCTCATTTTTTACCTCCCCACCCCGCCCTCTCTCTTTCTCTCTGTTCGAAACAAGCATGAGACATCTCTGGGGATCGGACGCGGGACCTCGGCCTCAAACTAACCAACTTTGCCATGCATCCTTGCTCTTTCCTTGTTCAAATTTAAGGTTGGAAAAGCAGGAGGTCAAGATGTGGATCCATCCCAGTTAGGGATCATACCAGCCAACACCCAGCTACAGACATCATTATTGGTGAACCCTGGCAGTGAACAGGTGCAGCCTCATGTTGAACTCTCCATTTCCACCACCAATGATACAATCATACGTACAATCATGATCTTTGCTGAGGGAGTGTTTGAGGGAGAAAGCCATGTGGTTCATCCCTCACAGCAAAATTTGACCTCGCATCTGCAAGTTCCAGTTTTTCCTCCCAAAGATGTTTCCGTGGATCTTCACATCAAAGCTTTCGTTGGCTACAAATCCAGGTATCAGTGCTCTAAGTTCAACTTTTTCTTGGCAACCTAAAATTATGGAATGTTCGTCGGACATAAAATAATTTGGTTGCCATAAAAAACAACAGCAACAACAACAAACAGACCGACAAAGCAAAACAGAACACTTCGTGCTATATTACTTGACTATTTCAACAGAAATAGTCAAGTAAAGTGGTCAACATTATACAGCTATTTCGAGAAAGGTTGTCGGAGAAAGTGCACGCTACAATCCCGAAAGGTATTGTGGGTGGTTTTGAGTTCACTGTTCTTCAAAGAAAGTTGATTGATATAATGACACGAGAGGCCATGGAGATATGTTTGCGAGTACTAAAGGAAAGCAACAAAAGTAGGTTCGACAGCTACAAAGTCACGAAAAGTATATTGATCATATTCCATGTTACCTTTCGGGATTGTCGCGTGCACATTTTTTCCGACAACCTTTCTCGAAATAGCCGTATATCGCAATCAAATTTGACGGCGCATGCAACGTCTCAAGGTTTAGCATCCGTGTAGTCAGTGTGAAAGAGGTGAATTATAATGAAAAATGGAGCATAAGTAAACTTATTTTAATTTTAGAAAGACTATAAACAACACGAACTAAAACAATACGGCTTGATAGGATTTAGAATTGCGCCTCTAAAGGCCACCTCTTTACAGCCGGAAACTCGCAAGAAACACCATTGTTTCTACCAGTGGGAGTCTCTGTGTGTTTATTGGGGACCTTAAGCAACAGCGTTTTTGAGCGACGGACGTCAACCGGAAGTGGACTTTTTGCATCATTGGGCAGTGGTTTGGTTAAAACTTTCGGGTAAATCTCCTTTAAAAGAGAAAAGAAAGTTAGCAATGAAAATTTGATAGCGTGAAGGCATATAAAAAGGAAGAAAGCCTCACTTCCGGTTGACGTTCGTCGCTCAAAAACGTCTTTGCTTAAGTTCCCTATTCACTCTCGTTTCGACCTGTCCACACAACAATATCTCTGCAACAGCAATGGCTTCTTTAGCGCACATCATTGAATTTTCAACATTTTTTCCTTTTTTAGTTCCCATTTCCATGTATTTGAACTAACAAGACAACTTCCACGGTGTGTATGAAGAATAGCATCTAAACCTACCCTTATGCTGTTTTGAATATTTTTTACGTAGATCAGAGAAATGAGGATTCACTTACAATCTCTTTTCATTGTTTAGGTTCACTTTGTACATTCCATGCCCCGAAGGTTACGCTGAACCGAAATCGTACTGTTCTTTTCATATAAATGAAAGAATCAACAGGGTAAGTGAGACGCTTGTGTAAGGCAGCCATACGAGGGAAACTAAGCTATCTTTAATAAGACAACAAGTAACTAAAATATCCTGCTTATTAAATATTCGCGTTGACACATTACGTAAGCCTAATCTTAATAACAAATACAACAATGCACGTTTGGCACTCGTCACAGTAAGGTTGCAAATTATAATGTAAACTACTAGGATGTGCCTACTGTGCTTTGAAACAACCGTTTCATATATCAGGCTCTTTTCTTTATAGGTAGTAATGTGGTTGAATCAGAACTTCCTTCTTCCTGATGAAATTGAAGGAAAAGACACCGACCTGGATATAATGTTTTTATCCCTCAGAACAGGAAACCCTCTGGCAATCAAAATGGATCCCAGTGGAAATGTAAGAGTTGACCTACTCCCCCTTATAGGGCATTTGTACGTTGACGTAATTTTACTACTACAACTAGAATCCTTCAGGGTTTGCTTTCTTGTGCAAATTAGGGCTTTTGTTATTTAAACCTCGCTGTGACAACCAAATTTAAATATGAAAGGGAAAACGAAAAGAATTCTGGTCGTAGTAGTAAAATGACTCCATCGTGCAAATGGCCTATTACTATCATTGTTTCGCATTTCTGTGTTTTCTGTGTGCACAGGGGTTAGGTTTTGAAAAATGTATCTGTTACTTCGTCATCATGGTTTTGATAGTGAGTCCTCATTTGACCGCTGTTCCGAGTTTCTTTTCATTGTTTACAACGCATTCAAAGTATAGAACGTTTTCACTCACGTGGCCAGCATCTAATGAAAGCGTGTGCATAAGAAAAGAGTTCAACTCCCACAGGATTGGTTTGGAGCACCAACATGGTCAACGTTTCATTGTTTTGGGACACCAATATGGCCGCTGTGATGTCAAGTGAAGACACTCTATAGGGTTGTAAATAGGCTAGCCTGCGAGCAAGCTCTCCATTTGGGCGAAACGCGAGAAGTCACGCGAAGGCCGGACGCGAAAGGAGACGCGTGTACGAGAAGCGGGGCTTCGCCGCTCGGTGGCGCGTTCTCTCAAGGCTCGCCCTCGCGAGCCTGCTCGAAGGCTGTGAATAGGCCCTTTGCAGGTAGCCATTCACGTGGTACAAAACCGCCGTACTGGTGAGCAAAAGTCGCACTGGGACAAGACAAACAAAGGAAATTACCGTTTAAAATTATGTATGCCTTTTGTTTGTCTTGTCCCAGTGCGACTTTTGCTCACCAGTACGGCGGTTTTGTACCACGTGAATGGCTACCTGCAAAGGGCCTATAGGCTCGATTTCCGCCGCTCTCTTAGGTCCTCCCCGAGAAGAGTCTGGGGGGAGGAGCACGGGATCATTTTCCGAACAGCGACTGGTTATCCAGCCTAGGTCGTAAACATGCAGTGTATTAAAATCATAATCATAACTATAACAAAATTGTCAAAACTGATTGGCTATCAACTGCCCTGATTTCAGCCTTAATTGGACAGTTTAATAGGACAGTACGTGTCATGCCTAAGTAATTGGACAGTACGCGCCATCACGCGCGCGCTTAAATGGCTTCTTTTTTCCCTGCTAGCAAAACAAAATTTCGAATTTCTTGTGTTTTGATTTAAAAAATAGCCTATTATATCACAAATTTTGTTAAAGTTATGATTAATTGGTAACAGAACTTCGTGTCGTCCAATTCGGTCTGTAATCATACTCGTGATTAAACAAATCGGACTCCCGCTACGCGGTCGTCCGATTTTGTTAATCACTCGTATGATTACAGACCGAATTGGACTCCACTCAGTCCTGTTACCATTACTTAACATTTCAGATGCATCTTAATAAATGTTATTTGATAACATTACAGTAAAAAATACTGTCGCTTAATGAGGCTTGCAGCTAAGTTAGAATTCATTCAGCAATGAAGTTTTCTTAATGACTTTCGGTAACTCAGGTGACGATCAAGACCGATGACATGGATTTAGCAGGAGACATTATCCAAGCTCTGGCCTCCTTCTTGGGTATTGAGGTAAATAACTGTCTTAGGAGCAGTTCTTACGTAGTCGTGTGTCTGCCGTGCCGAACATAATTCAAAAGCACGGCAGAAGCACGACCTCTGAATGAAAGTTTTTTTTAATATGGTTCGGTGGAGCAATTAGCGTACCGTCGTGTCACACGATTCTTGCACGGCAGTGTTTTTATGCCGTGTCAAACCAAATTCATAAATTTTGGAAATGTGCTTAGGGAAACTTATGTATATCTAGCGGGATTTTTGAAAACGTTACCGGCAAATGGACCTTTTCCGTCCAACAGGTTTTTTCGGCCAACAGCTATCTCCAAAGCTTTCTTCCACCTCGCTTTTTCTTTTTCTGCTGTTCTTTTCCTTCGTTAGTGTGATTTGGGGGCTTATCGGTCCCAAAAAACCTGCCTTTTGACGCCTTTCACTCAAATCATTGCATGCAAGGTTGGTTTTCAAAAAATCGGCTAAATATTTTTGCTTCATGTACCACTGACTTGATACTGCGTTCACAATTAATTTCGATATCTGCCACGACGTCTGAAGTAAAGTCGCGCTTTTGTCGTGTTTCTGTTGAACCTAATGGCCGTTTTCACACTAGAAACGGATAACCCTTCTCCAAAATCCGTCAAAATTGACGGAAAAACAGATGGATAAAAGTCAAGCGGATTGTCCATCCAAAATTAAGACCGTTCCACTTTCAAATCAAGACGTATTATTACGTCTGTCTCGAGTTATCCAACGGATAATCCGTCTCTAGTGTGAATACGGTTAATTACAATTGACTTCGGCATGACCGAAGTACAGCCTACGAAATGGTATTTGAAGGGATTTGGCCTTGTAGAATGGATTATCTCCTGGCAAGTATGGGGATTTTTTTACGTGCACAATAATCGCAAGCTGAAACACTTAATGATTCTCTGTAAATATGGTCAAGTCTACACCTCCTGTCAGTTCGGATTGTCATGTTTTTAAAAAAAGAAATTGTTGTGTTACTCAGCCTGAATTTCCGACATTACCGCTAGTCGCTTACTCCATTAGGTTACTAAGATAATTGAGGGAGTAACCAACTTGTGGGAGGAGAAGTCTGCTGAGCTTTAACTTCAACCTCAACTTCAGCTTTATTTGCACTATTCAGATGAATTAATCTTACACATACAGAGTATATGATTTTCATACAGAATGTACTATATATTGAAATATGAAAATATGGAAAATCTAGAGGATGTGCACAGTGGCCAAAGGAGCCGAGGTTTTTGAGTTGGCCACTGTCATGTTTGTACATGTAATATAATCAGAAAAAGCCAAGATTTATATTCGTAAAGGTTAATGGGCACGAAGCACGTTAATTAGTTTAAATATTAGAGTAATTGTATGCTTAAAAGGGAAAATTAATGCCCTTAGTTAAAATTTGCGTCCATCTTGGTCCAGGTCACGTGTTACAGGATCTAGCTTTTTAGCTTTACCGTAAGCTAAAATAGACTGACCCCTCGCAATTTATACTATTATGGTTATCATTTCAGGATCTGCAGTCTACAGCAGAATTCCCCGATCAATTAGAGGAACTTCGTGCAGTTTTGCTGAAGGTATCAGATACGTAACTCACGAGAGGAAAAATGTCTTTATGTGGCACGGAATATAGTTTTACATGTAAATGACATCAAAACAGCGAGAACAATTAGGAAAAAAAGGACTCATAGTCTGAATGCATGGCTTAAACAAGTTCCTGCCTTAGTTATTAGTTCTGTTACTAAAGAGACTTTCGTCCCTCAAAGAAGTCATACTTAGGTCATGCTATTTGATTTATTTTGGTCAATTTTGTTAATTAGTATTGTTTTGTAACCTCTATAGACCCTTCCATCGTTATCATATTTCTATTTTCATTTTTTTTTTTGTTCTTTGTAACTGATTAACATGGAAGCATCATTTAGTAAAAATCCAAGGATAGTGCTGGGAAGAACTACCTGAAATTTTTAACCTTTCTTTATCCTAAGTTTGTAAGTGATATCAGTCATAAACGAGCGAAGGCAGCTCTGCAGCGTCACAAAATTTTACAACCGGACGTCATACGATTAGGAACATACACTTCCGATTTCGCAATTTCGCGAGGGAGCGAGTTTGCTTCGCAATCGTTTCGTTCGTTTTTCACATATTTATTTACCAGCTTTTTTGGACACAGGCCTGCCCAGAGGGAATGTGCACGAACGGGACTCAGGTCCCATACGAGGTGCCATCCCTACCCACTCCCACAAAGGTTGGCCCCCACACCACCGGGGTCTACGACACGTACCCTTTTCGAATAGTGATGTGAGTTCTTTTACGTCCCACAAGAACAAATCAGTGAAAGTGCTGTGAGACGGGACCTACGGTTTTTCGTCCTTATCCGAGAAGAGTAGAAAGTCTAACCATTTACAGGACGTCATTACAAAGGCAGCACTTTCTTCTCAGTTATTTAAAGACCCTGAGTGTTGGTCCGGCCGGGGTTTGAACCCGCGACCTCCCGCTCGACAGACCGGGGCTCTCCCAACTGAGCTAACCAGGCGGCGGTCATCCTTATGAACTTGGTACCTTTACTTATTTTAAGGCGCTTTTTGCAGCCAAAATTACAACAATAAAGATATTGTCCTTATAGTCAAAAGTTCGAAAAGCCTACTTGCAATATCATGTTATTTTTTTTAGGTGGATGAATTGCATGCTGTAAGGCAGAAGCTAACAGCCGAGATGGCTGATCACTCCAACTTGATCAGAAGTTTAGTTGTAAGAGCCGAGGATGCTAGATTAATGGGAGATATGTAAGTTGTGGCATTGTAATTCTTCACAAAAGCTGCCTTCGTCTCAGCCCATGAACGGTAGTCCGTGAGTGGTTCATCAGTCGACCGACAGATCACTTTAGATTGTAGTAAAATACAACAAAGAAATTAGTTTTATCATGATCAGCTGAGAAGCTGAGTTAAAAGGTAAAAGTAAAGAGCCTTTGTTTTACGTCGGTAGCTCGAAACAGCCATCATCTGACTTATAAACCTGAGGTCACTTTACCCCGTCTCTCCGTCATTGCTCCGTTGAACGGGTATTTTAAAGCTACTTAAATCTTAACGCAAGGGAAAGAAGTCGAAACAAAGTTTTGAGGTCACACCTGGGAATTGAGCTTGGAGCCTCTTGCACAGAGGGCCGCTCATTAACAAGCTCGCCAAATTCTTCCTTGCCCCTTGGTTAATTGCGATCCATAGAGAGACTCAAACTAATCTTTTGAAACCTGGCCCTTGTCGTTTTTTAATCTTTTAGAGTGTGTGTGTGTGGTTCATTCCCTCACCGACGCTGTACGGAAAGTCAGAAACACAGTTGACCGACAGGCTGTCAATAGATGTAGCACCATATTTTATCGATTGAACATCGGGTCCCGAATAAATGCTGGTGTAAAAGTTCCAAATTAGGCCTTCGAGCGTTTATAAGGGCAGGATACATCAAGCGTGAAATAGAGGAAATGCGGTAACCGTCTTTTTTCTTTATGATTTTGGCAAAAACTGATCGACCATGATGGAGCTCAGATGTGTGTACTGTTCCGAATTATCAATGAAGCGCCTACTAGGGCACATGTACTCACACGTGTCAATTTTTAAATTGCCAGGAAAAATATGAGGAAAGGCTACATGGAACTGTACGACCTGAACAGAGATCTCATAAATGGCTACAAAATTAGATGTAATAACCACACTGAGTTGCTGTCGTGTTTGAAAATTGTCAATCAGGCGATTCAACGAGCGGGCAAGCTCAGAGGTAGGTTAATTGCTAATACGTGAGCAGAGGTTTACTGCTTCGAAGTCTGGCACGCACATCTCCTCTCTCCTCGCGCTCTCGCGCTCCCGAGTTTGCCCTTCCCCTATTAGTGCCTGCCACGCACGCTAGTTTTCTTTATAGCAAATTATAGCACTTTCGTCGACAGGGAAAGAAACAAAAAGATTGTGTAATGTTGAAGGTGTTACGATGTTGCATTCATTTTGTAAGTAAACTGCGTAAACGTTGTTATCAAGTTAGTGTGCTAAGACCCAATTTTCTTCCTGCTTTAGTTGGGAAGGGAAAGACTCAAGTTATTGCTGGCTGCCGTCAAGAAATCAAGAACAACAATGTCAACGGCTTGTTCAAGATCATCAGGGTAGGATCATTATGAGTTGTCCACACACAGGATCTACTGTATTCACCAATGGCGTCTTTTCTTGTCGGAGTGCAGTCGACTGGCAGTCCCCAGTGACACTCACGAAGCCATTTCAAGTTTAATAGGCCCAGCTGTGTGCCGAACCCAATTGACCAAAATAAGTTATTTCGACTTTTGCATGGGTAGTGTTGACTTCTTAGCTTAAGTTTCAAACATAACGTTATTTAAAAATCAGGGAAATATTATGAAAACATTTCAAATCAGAAATGCTTTCCTCTACGTAGGCGGTTTCAAATTTTAAAATGTCCATATATTCGCCCTCAAGTGTATTCAATAAAAATGAGATTCATAAGCTTTACTTTATGGAAAAAGGTAATCAAACTTTCTAATAATAAATTTTCGCACCTCCTTCCAAAAAATGTTACCTGTTGTTTATTTCCATCTTTCTAGGATTAAACTCGATTTGACTGGTATAAGATAACTTGATTGTACGGTGCAGTAACATAGAAAGGCAGGAAAAACTCGCCAGCCCCGTCGAAAACAGCTCCAAATTCCTTTCCCTTGCCGAACTCAAATAACTCCTTGTGTTTTACATCTTCAGTTGCATCATCTGGTTGACCATGAGTGATCTTAGGGCCTGTTTACATAAAGGTGGGGGACCCCAGGTAGGTGAGGTAACATGTGGCGGGTCACACCACCTATCATGTAAAAATGATCTATTTAAAATGAGAGATTAAATGAACAGGCGAGTTACCCCACCTCCCTGGGGTCCCTCACCTCCATGTAAACAGGCCCTTCATAAATTCATAATGGCAACAAAAAGACGTATTTCCTGTCGTCGCTTCTCTCCCTCCGAAAAATGAAGGGAGAAAAGTGACGACCGGAAATACATCTGCGATTCGCAGGCTACAAAAAGGGCACTGACCAAAGAACCAACGAATGGGATCAAGGCTTTCTGAAAGTGCACAAAGTTCACGAGCCCTGGCCGGGGTGGGACGGGGACTTCCATATGAAAGGGGCGGGGATGCTCGCGTCTCGCTTAGGGGTGTTAATTTCAGATCTTGGTCTCGCTTGGGTTGTTCCATGTGGGCATATATTTATATATTTAGCCGTAAAGGCCTCTTTTAGGGTTAATCGACCGAGTCTTGGCACTTGGTGCTGAACATGCTTTCTTGGTTTTCGGCCAACAGACACTCCCCAATTTCTTTTTTCTGGGGAATATTATATTAGCTCACACCTCAAGACAGAAAAGAGAGTAGTCATGCTAGGGCTGACTCTCTTCCAAATGTTTGTTAATTGTCTTAATATGTGCATACATTTGTTTGGCTGTCCATCAATATTCGATAATCACTGTTTCTTAGGCAAAATGGGTACCTTTAGGTCCATACGCTAACCCTTGCAATAACTGAGTGAGGTTTTGATTTGCAAGGAGGTCTAAAAATGACCTTGGCATACGTTTTTTGCGTTCCAAGAAGAACTAAACGTATTTATTCATTACTTATTTACTAATACGGTAACCCCTCATTGAGAGGATTATCAGCCAGTGTGGTCAGCGAAAAACATTTTTAAAAAAAAGCATATTGGAACAGTTCCTGCGAGAGGTATTTGTTGGTCCCAGGTTTAAAGCTTACATCTCTTTTTCTTTGATTCTTTCATTTTTGTATGAGAAAAAAAATGTTCGAATTAATAGTTACAGGCAGGAATAGTGACTCCAGGTACTATACTGTGTCATGTTTTTGTTCTTTGGAAAGTACAAGAGATTATGGCTAGCTGACGCAAAATTTTCTGACGTTTTAATTCACGAGAGCCACTTCCTGAAGGAGGCTGCTTACTTGAATGAGTGTATGACATTGAAAATTAACAGCTGAGTGTAATCATAACTCTGTAACCTGTTTCTAAACAGTAACACCTGTCCAGGGCTCAAAGTAATTTTTGGACAGACTGGTCATACATTTGGGCATATTGCCTTTGTATCTAATTGCCAATTTAGACAAAACTATCGCCTCATAATTATGCTCAAAAACTCGTTGTGCTACAAAATGGGGAAAATAGAAAGAAACAAATGTAAAATTCCAAACATTTTACGATGCATTCTTTATCATGATTTTGTAAATGATAGAACATGCAACGAACATAGGGGAGATGGATGTTCCTTTGGTAAAAATGAATCTGCTTGCTCATTTCTTATTTGTTTTGATCTGAATGTCGGTAAGAGAGTGACACCTACTGAACAGTGACAATTTTTCAGACTTTGGGAGTAATGTAGAGAAGAGCTCACTCATGGTTTAAAAAGTACTTTAACTCTGTATACAAACAAATTGTACATTTATGGGACGTCTATTTGAAGTAAGTGATTAAAGAGCTTCCTAATGAGATGACAATGCTTAGCAGTGCTTGTTGGGGAGCTTAGAAATTCTGCGAAATTCTTTTCAACATTTGCAGTTTTAAGTGCAAACGACTGTCTTGATTTTAGAGGCATATTTGCGTTCAACCTTAAATGGAAATGGAAACCCTAGCGGTATTCAAACAGATTAATGGTTTTTCAGGCAGTAGATCTTTTTAAGGCCTCATCGAAAAAAATTGAACCTCCGTCAGCGAAACCAAAGAGATTCAAGGTTACAGAATTTATAGCTTGTCAAAAGAGCCGTCAAGAATATCTTTCTTTGGTAGGTAAATTAATTGGAAAATCCCATATAGAGCTTCTGTTGAAGGAGGCAGCGGCCAAATCGAACATTCCACACACTGGATACTGTCTATTAACGTAGACTGGTCACTGCTCTTTACACCTGAATTGAGGGTTGGCCGTTTTATCGAAAACGTCCGAAAACGTTTTGATGAAACACAGGGTAAGCAAGGGGCAGGTCCAACGGATCCAGCAGTGGCAAACCTGTTTTTGATTCTCTGGACTGTCGAAGTGGACCTTCTTGCCTTTTGGTCTTATGACATCACCAAGTACTTTTGTGCGGTTAATAGAACTTACCTTTCCAGGACTCAGGTTTTAAACCTGCTTGGTTTATTAAGATTACGTCATTACGTCATTATGTATGGAAAAACGTTTGGAAAGAAACTTGAGCACTTAATGGTGTTCGCAAGGTTTAAATCTGCTGGGGTTAAGCTTAAACAGGAGTGTCACCCATTTGGACCACATTGTGTCTGAACGTGTGTGAATAGCCAGTGACAGAGAATTAAAGTAAAGAGCTTCTTAGGACTTGTCAGATCCTATCAAATGCGTTATTCTTAATTTTGTCAGATCACTTCATAAACTTGCTGAAGCTCAAGTTGACTTTGCTTGGGCACTAAGTGCCAGTCGTCATTCGACACATTGAAGACCTTACTGTCGACGGCCCCGGTCTTGCCCTACCCGGATTTTAAAGGAGAGTTTGTACTTGACACAGATAACAGCAATCGTGATATTGGAGCTGCTCTACGTCAGGTGGAGCTACCTACTGCTGATGCAAGGCGGGCTTACTTAAAGCTGAGAGCAATTACTGTGTAACACAGAAAGACCTGCTTGCCTTAGTCAAAGGTTGAACCGGCATTTCTGCCGCAGCCCGCTCTTACATTTTTGTCATTCTTCGCCCGAATTGGTCCTCAGTGCGACTATAGCTCCACCCAACAACCCGACGACAGTTTTGTGTTTTCAAAAATCCTAAAACCTTTGTTCTGAGAGCGCGGTAACAAGAAAAAGAAAACAAATGAAGTTTTAAATGGAAAGATGATAAGGGTGATTGTGTAGAGACTAAGCTTTAATAGCAAATAACGGGAGGACGTGCCTTTACAAGAATTTCCATGTCTTGAGACGTATCCTAGTTTCCTAATCACCAACTACTTAAGAGGTGTGTACTATTATCATTTTAGATCATAATTGTAGTGGTGGATAGCTAAGGCCCACAACAGCTTTGATCGGGCTATCAAGAAATTTGAAAACCTGTCACACTTTAAGCAATAATGTTTCTTTTCAGGAATGCTAAAATTTTTGGCCAAGCATCTTCTTGTGCTCTTGCATGACACTTCATCTCCCCTCCCCGCACTAAGAAGAAATCACCTGACCATTGACCCATGTTTCTTGTGTAACTGGCATAGCAGAGTGGTGTATATGGTGGCTCAATAAGATGTCCTGCGCCACGATAACGTAAAACGGAGCACAAATTTTCTCTGCCACGTTTCTTTAAACGATCTTGTATCAGGTTCACCGAAAAGTCAACATTAACGAGGAGGTCGTTAGTTCCATAGACAAGCAGAAGAGGACATGAAATATTCTCAACTGGTGTTAGGTAAGGGTACTTTGAAACTGGGGTGTCGAGATTGGTGATTGTTGGAAAGGCATAACGCCAAATACTTCCCTCTTCCGTCTGTATTTTCTTGCTGTGTTCAAAAGGAGACACCTCTGAGACCTTACCTTTGTATTTAAATGGTGACGGGTATGTATGTACAAGAGGTGAAATGGCCACAACGGCTTTTACAGCTCTCATTTGAAGGCTTGCCATTAGTAAGGCGATGTATGATCCAAAGCATATAGCATGAACACCAACACCATGGGGTAATACCATAGGGTGACTGCTCAGCCAATTGGCTGCTTCCTCATAGTACTCCATATCCAGTTCCATATTTGTAACACCCTTCGGTAGATCATCAAACTTGAGGTGCTCCAGTGCAAGAGCAGCGAATCCTCGAGACGCTAAGAGAGACGCTTTGAATTCTACCAGGCCACCTGATCCTCCAAGCATATCTAACACACCTGGAGAATAAACAGAAGCAGTACTTTGGTGAGAGAACTAGCCTGTAGAGCAGGTCTTTTTTAACGGAAACTCAGAGGTACATTGATCACGGCCGCCATCTTGAAAAGCCAAGAAAAAGACAAAGGGAGGAGAGAAGAAAAACGCCTGCCAGCAAATGAAATTACCGAACGCGCCTGACTACTTTTCAGGAAATGCAAACACAGCCTCAAATTACTTCCGACAATGACATTGACACTTGTTTGAAAAGGCGTTTTTCCGGGCATTCCGGGCATTAATAGGTCTAGGGAAATCTAGAGAGCTGTTAGTATTAACGTCCAAGATGGCAGGATAGCATTATTCCCGGGAAAAAAAAAACAAGGATCGCGCTGCAAAATACGCCTGCTTTGTGGGCTATGAGAGAACTAGCAGTGATACCGTGTCACTGAGAAACTGTGAAAGGCAAATTTGATTTTGTCAACTGTGTCTATAGAAATAAGCGACCAAATTATTCAGTATTTTGGTATTTCGCTAAACAGCTAGAAGATTTTTCTTGGTTAAACGTTCGTTGTAAATAAAAAATCTGCGTGAAACCCCAAAATATTCTTAATTTTCCTGGTTCGGACCGGACCATCCGGCAATCCGGACCACCGGATTGCGAGCCTGATAGGCTGACCACCTAGCCCAGCTTCCCTTCCTATACTATCTGGGAATACGCCACTTCCATATCTCCCATTATGCACCTTATTTACTCCCCACAATTTTGCATAAGCATTGTTTTCAATTTTTCTGGCGACGGCTTAGCCTCCCACGCAGGCGTTTTTAGGGGACATTGTCTGGGGAGGGATGAAAAACGAGCTCCCCTTAAAACAATACCAATTGAAAGCATTGGAGCACACATACCAACTCCGCGGTATGGCCAGTACCTTACGCATGCGCACAACCATATCACCCGGGCAGTGGCAGCCATGGACAGCTGTTTCACCCTTGTTGGGGCTCATCAGCATGGCATAGCCGTCGGGTCAATGAGCAGGATTACCCCGCGTATCAAAGACCCTTTACTGCCGAGGCGAGTGCAAGCACTGCTTTAAGGGCCAGCTCCACCGTGAACAAGTGGTAGCTGTTGGTTGGGAACGCTACAAGCTGTTCTCCCACGGCATGCGTATGGAGATGGGATCAAAAAATTGATCTGTGTGCCCAATTAAATTTTAAATTTCCCCTTAAAACGCCTGCGTGGGAGGCTAGAGACGGCCGTAATACCCAGGAGAAATGAAAAACAAAGGCTATCTATCTATTTGCAATTGCTGGTTTTCAGTGTCACGCCATTCAAAATAGATCAAAATAAAAATCAAAACCGTTCAATAGATAAAGTCCAGAATCTGGGAAATAAAAGGAGGTACATATACAAAGACCCTCGCCAAGATTCAAGTCAGAGGAATATTTCGTATACGAGATATCCGAAGAAATGTTTCACCCAAACTTATAGAGATTTGTATAGAGACGCCATGCTGGTGCTCACCTGGATGAGCTCCAACATGGCGGACGGAAACCAACAGAAACATCTGTTACCGAGTTTTGGTACAAAAGCGTTAATTTATTCTTCGAGAAACTCATAAACATTAAAGTAATACTTTTTCTAATACATGGACTGTTTAGATAGCAAAATTTCCTCAAATAAGTCATTTTTTTAACCTACATGACAGCTGTCTTGGCCGTCATGTAAATGCCGCGTCACGCAAAAGCTTAGAAATTCAAGCGTACTCTATCACAAAACCAAGAACCCTTTTGAAGCGAAAATTTGTATGAAAATTAGTTTTCAGCTGCTCTAATGCATCGTGAAAGCAAAATCTCGGTAGGATCGATAGTTTTGTAGTTTGAATTTTAGTGAAGTCATGTGAAAACCAACAAATAGTTTTATTTTTATTTTATTAAATATTTATTTATATTTTTTTTACTCCCTCATTTGTCTCAATCGTTTTTCATTATTGGCCCATTTAGTTTCTTACATTACCTTTGTATCAAATTTCCAACTGCTACTTGTCTATACTTTTGTAATGACTTTCTGATTCTTCATTAAATTCCCTGAAGAAGGATGGCTTGTCCGTCTGAAATATCTGGAAACCTCAAGTCGCTTTTCTCTTTGCTGTTTTGTTATTTGTGTCTATATTCATTACATTGCCGTCCCAAAGTCATCTACGACCTTTTTCCAATATGTTAAAGTTACGTCGCTCCTTTCTTCAAATTAAGAGAATGGGATGTACTGTACTATATTTAAGGAAACACTATCACCAATTTTTTTCACATCAATCAAGGTGAAAAGGAAATACAGTTGACTTCCGATAAGTCGAACCTTCAAGGAAAATCAAAGTTCGAGTTATCGGGAGTTCGAAGCAAATAACCAGAAGTAAGGAAATGAGATGGGGGCGGAATGCAAGTATCATGTACACTTCATTTCAGGAGCAGCAAGAGATATATTGATATTTTAAAAACGAAATTGAGCAACAAAAGTACTTGATTAATCAGTACAGCCGTATAAACATTGTGTTTGAATTGGACTGACAAAAAAGTAAAGAAGCTTAAAGAGAAATAACACACGATTGTTTTGAGAGAAATTCAATGTTTTGGCCTGCAGTTCACTAACACCTTCTAGGAAATGGGAGCTGAATTGTAATTGGCCAATCGCGGGAAAGGAATGTGGTTGGATTCTCATCAGCCGTTTGTGGCAAGGAGCGTTGCGTGACGACACTAAAAGCGGCTGTGTAGCAGACTACGTGATGGGTTGCTTTTTCTCATTTTCGGGCTTTTATATTCTGCAAAGATTTTGTCCAATTTTCGTCGAAATCCTGCGTCATATGACATGGTTTCCATTTGAAACGGAACAAAAGGAGCCAAGCTGCATGATTAGAATAAAAGAGAATTAGATACTGATGGAAAACAAGTGACCCGTCATGCACGGTGTATCACTGAAACTCAGTCTTTTGGGCAAGTGCGAGAGTAACTGATGCTGGGTATTTTAAATGAACAGGGTCATAATTAGAGGTCTTGGTTTTGGAGACACCCCTTTACACCCCAATCCCCTTCCCCCCAACCGGCCACCTCCGACGCATATGTCAGTGGCACAATTAGGTGACATATACATCCTCACGTTGACTTGAACCAAACTGGATTTTCATTCGATTTTCTTCATACATTTACCGTAATTTTACCCTAGGTAACTCGAACCTCCTGCTAACTCGAAGAAACGTTTGTTTCCCTTCTGATCATTTCCATGCAGTTTTACCCTCGATAACTCGAATCACATTTTAAGCTCGTGACAATTCCAAAAAAAAAACCGTAGGCGCAATGTTTGCAGTACAGTGACTCCTCCAGTCACAGCGTTGCTTTTATCGGTGCCCCATGTGTGAATGACAGAGCAATCAAAATCGTCGCATGAAAACAAGCAATCAACTGTTGTCGTAGTCGAGTCCTATTCAAAATATACGAGATAAGCAGCAGCAGAACTTGGATGTAATTATAAAGTTGCCGGGTACAGTTTTGAGAAATCGCTCATCGATAATTTATAAGATTGCTCTTTTTAATCAGTACCTCTGAGGGTTTAGTCTTCATATGTACAGCAACACAATGAGCACATCCGGCATATGAAATTCATCATACATATCCAAGATACATGTCAGTACACGTTAAATGAAGAACCAACCGATCCTGGTAAGATTCTTGCAGGCCTATCAAACTGTTTTTCACTTGGAACTTTCTTAACCGCTTAAAACAGGCTTGCAGAACGTTTCTGCAAATTAACCTTTTTGTTACTTGAAGACACAGAGCCCATCCAAATTCAGCGATGATTGATTGATTTGCCGAAAATTGAGAAGCGTGCGTTCGCTTCCTAGCGCCCTGTGGCTCACGTCTACTATGAAGATAAACTTGAACCGTTGAAAAAAAATCCCCCCTGAAGCTATTATTACCAATACAGTACCTGGAAAATTCTAAATTAGATAATAAATAGAAATAATCGTTCTCACTGATAAATTACCCTCAACATTCACCATCAATAATCTGGAGATTTCAGATTCCAATCTAAAATCAGTTTTGCAACTTTTTCACTAATCTGGGCCCTCAGGCTACACTTGCTAAAAAAATAACCAGTTCAATTAGAACACATAGGACTTTTCTACCGGATCGCTTGAATAAATCTTTTTTCTTTGAATCTGTTATAGCTTGTTATGCAAACTGAAATTGTTGAAATAGCTAATTCTCACCATCTTAATACTGCGGCTGGCCATGATAAGATCCCTTTGTGGTCTGTTAAAGAGTCTATCAATTATATTTCTGAGCCTTTGACATATGTTTTGAATCTGTCATTACAATTAACTCAGGTATTGTCCCAGCTCAAATAAAATCGGCTCGTGTGGTTCCTATATAACTCTCACTGGTGATAAAAGTTTACTTTCTAATTATACCAGTCATTTCAAAGTTTCTAGAAAAAAGCTGTGTATAATCGCTTGATTCGATATCTTGATAAGTATGAGATTTTATACAATAATCAATATGGTTTTAGAAAGAAACATTCAACTTCTTTAGCATCATTATGCCTGCATGACAAGATCATTTCAGCCATTGATAAGAGGAAATAGCCTGAATTTCATCCCGATTGCTTCGACTCGTTTTCTCCTCTCAGCAACGTCTGAATCGACCGGCCGTTAATGCCGTCCAGTGATATCATCCCTACCCCAAAAACCGGGTAGTGATTTTGATTGGTTGATTGTCTAAACATTTGCAAAATTATCATTATTATGAGAAATTTTAACGGGATATTGTCGCTTGATATTCAGCGGATCACATGTTTGGTGTGCTTGCGAGGAGTTCAAACATTTCCATAATCTTTTTCTTAAACAGCAAAATTGCCCTCGTCTTCGAAACTGAAATGCTAAATTGAACTGCAAATGAAGAATCATTGCGGAGAGTCGGTAGGTTTTTCATTTAGAGCCGCTTTGTGGTTTCGGCAGTGATTTTGTTTATGCTAAGTTTCTTAGACCAATGTTGTAATTCGACCTTCTAGCTATTTTCACCGTCAAGTGTAATGATTCTGTTTTATAGCTTTTCTTTCTTGTTTTCTTTTTTCTTCGTTAAGGACCAAATAGCTTCTTTTTAATTAAGCAAATCGTTGTGTTTTTGAACTAAATGTTCCGTGAGTGTATTTATTTCATTGCGTGATTGCGACGGAGTTTGATTATGGCATTACAACCGGTCCAGAGTACTGAACGTTAAACATGAATTACGATCGAAAAAAGTAATTTATTCTGTATCATGCAGACATTCCCAAAAGATATTTCTTGGTTTTCCACTAGCAAATCGTGTTTAACTTTTTGCATGAATTAAAGCAAAGGAGTAGTGACGTCACTGGACGGCATTAACGGTCGGTCGATTCAGATGTTGCTGAGGGAGTAATAACGACTCAAAGTAATCGGATGAAATTCAGGCTAGAGAGGAAACATACAGTAAGAATTTTTCTTGATTTATCAAAAGCTTTTGATACCGTTAATCATCGTATTCTACTCGATTAAAGCTCGAACATTATGGGATTCGTGGTGTGGCCCTAGAGTGGATTAAATGCTACCTTTATAATAGGCATCAATACGTAGAATTTAATGGTATATCGTTTTCATTTCATGAAATTTCGTGTGGCGTCCCCCAGGGGTCTATCCTCGGTCCCTTATTCTTCTTCTATGAGCTGGTTTTATTTGTTGATGATACCAACTTATTCTTTTCTCATTTTGACTTTTTAATGAACTTGATTAACTAAAATTAATTCTGAAATGCTCAAGTCATCTGATTGTAATTGGTTCAAAGCCACAAGCTTCCTCCAAATATACGTCAAATTACATAATTTTTAAACCCAGACAGAGAAGAGATGAATTCACCTTAAATATTGAGATGAATGGTTTTGAGATGAACCGCGTTCTGAGGAAGTTAATTTTCTTGGTGTTATTCCAGATGAGACTGTCATGGAAACCCCACAGGTTGCGAGCAAATTCTCCAAGTCTGTGGGCGTTATTTGTAAATCCAGTTTTTGTTTTACTGTTATAGGACAGTTTTGTGTACTTTATTCTATTCACTTGTCTATTCCTATCTCCCACCTTAGGTGCCTAGTCTTGTTGCAAAAGCGCATTGTTAGAATTATCAACAAGAGAGGCTTTGACGCTCACAGTGGTCAACTATTTAAGAATCTTAATATGATCCTTAAGTTGGGAGACATATCTATTCTTTGCATCTCGGGAACTTTATGTTTTCTTTCAAAAATAACTCAATCCCGTCCAGTTTTTCCAGATCCATTTTACGTACTATTTAATCAAGTTCATGGTTTATAACATGTGTTGGTGAAATCAACTTTAAATTCCTTTCTACCATACCAACATAAGAAAGTTTCTATTTTCTGTCAAGGTCCTGTCTTCTTTAATAAACTAAATGCTTTCATTTGTAATGCCCCCTCCTTATATCCTCCTGATTCATCCCAATCCCAAAAAAACACTTTCTTCTTTCCTGTTACTGCATTCTTAACTTAAATTAGTCCTTGTTTAGTTTTTCGGCAGGACATGTATTTTTAATGTATTACTCCGTCGGCGATTCCAGAGTGCAAATTTTTCCTCTGGGTAGCCCAGGCTTCATAAGCCTTCTGGTTTCTTCTGGACTCCCTTGCCAACTTACAATTCTTATATGTATTCTTGCATTGTAATTTACATTGGCTAAATAAAACTGAAGTGACATGAACATTTATAAACTACTCAACAAATCGACCACAATTTCCCATGGTCTACACTCTTAAAGACTATAGAAATGACGTCATGAAACGTTCAAAACTCAAGTGCAACCACGAGCCACAGGCGAGTGGTTTCACTGCAAAGTTTTGAACATCTTATGGCGTCATTTCTATGGTCTATAAGAGTGTAGACAATGGAAAATTGTGGTCGATTTGTTTTTTACAATAACATTTATTTTTTTACGAAAAATCAAAAACAAAACAACCGGCACTGCATGACATGTTAAGTCATTTCCATGGTCTATTCCCTCTTAGTATATACATCGATGACTATCGAAAATAGAGCGCTGTGATTGGCTAGGAGCTTCGCTTTATCCCGCTATAATCAGTGCGCGGTGATTATAGCATTGAAGGCTAGCAGTTTTCAAAATGGCAGCCAGATTTTTTGATGTTTCGGGGTCGGAAATTGATCAATAATTTTATTTTCTCGAATAATCATCAATGTTACTATACTAAAACAATTAGTCGCCTCAGCTAGCGAAGTGGATATTTAACAATTATTCCTCGAGCCCGAATGGGCTCTGAGTCAATAGCCCATGAGGCCTTCGGCCTCATGGGCTATTGACTCAGAGGCCATGAGGGCGAGAGGAATAATTGTTTTAGTAAAATCTAACTAGTTGGTCAAAAATATGAAGATTAAAAGAACTTTAGCTAGTTAAAGCTAGACTTTAATCCTTTTTTGTCGCCAAAAAGCCCGCGCTTTTCGCTACTAGTTGGCTATAACATATAGCCTAGTAGTAGCTCAACCAATCAGAACGCAGCATTGATGATAGACCACTAGTTGGATTTTACTAATGGCGAATAGTCACCTCGACTTCGTCTCGGTGACTATTCGCCGATATTCACGTCGTCTTCGGCGACTAATTGTTAAATAGACCACAGCTCTCGACCAATCAGCGCGCGAGGATTCGTTCAGTTATTGTAAAAAGATCTTATAATTTGTTTTGTTCGAGATCAGGATTACTAGCTCGACAGAAATGAATTAACTGTTGACCTACCAGGGAATGGTCCTCGTCCTGGAGGAAGAAACAGTGTCCCTCTGATTCTTCCTTCCCTTACAGGAACTCTCTTAACTCCTTTAGCTATGTACCACCGCTGAAATATTGTACTTGATAGTGGTTGCAGCTGTCCCTGCTGCGGAGTTATATGGCCATCAAAGCAATTTAAGGCGATGTTATACGGTTTGGTGACATCTGTTTTAAAAAGCCGAAGGCCCTTCTTCTGTCCTGGAGCCTGTTTCATGCTCCAAAACAATCCCATGGGTTCAACACCGCTGTAAGATCCTCCCAGGGACGATTCACGATCAACATCAACTTCGCCTTGTTTATCAGCGATATAATGAGCGTGAGATTGGAAGATTTCTCCGCCATCGCCGACTATGTTGGCTCCAAGTGTTATCTTCTGTAATGGCCTAAGCCTTGCCACCATTATTTTAGTCATACTGTCTACGAGAGCAGACGTTGGACACAAGTTAAGCATCGTATTTCGTCAGAGGACAAAACGATTAGGAACATAAACTGTGTGTCGCGGCTCCGAGGTAGATATTTCCGAATGTCGCTAACAATGTGAAATTCATGCGAATCAATCGTTCATGCAATGGCGTGACAGTTTTTAAAGGGGTAGGGTGGGAAGGGGAGAAATTTAATCCATTTACCCTGGGTGTCAGAGACTTTTCATGCACGGCGGTTTCCGGTTTCGTTGAAGTCTTTAGCTTTGTGGCGATCTTTGTCTTAGAGTTTAGAACAGATAAAGCAGGGATAAAATTGTAGCACAGTATATATCTTGACCTCCATAGCTAGGTTATTGGGGAAAATACCGTGTTATTTCATATTTCACATGTTTGTGCGGATAAATTGTCGGCAATTTGAGAATATTATTGTGCCATTTTTGCAGTGGCCTATCACAGGCTCTTTGTGAGCCAAGCCTTGTTCGCGTGAAGGACGGGACGTGCGCGAAAGGCAAAATGAAGGGTGGAGAAAATTAGATGTATTTACTTTTCCCTTCCCCTCGTCTTGCGCTTGGCGTGATATGCCTCCATTCTTTCACTATGCGAATAAAGAATGAATATTTATGGGGGTCAGCCCTTGCATTTTTCAAGCCTAATTTAAAAGAGTGGTTAGCTCGTGTCCATTTATCTAGGACGGTGAGTTCGAAAAAATCACTAAACTTCAGGATATTTATTCCAAAAATAATTTTATAGCATTCTAAGTTGGGCCAGTTCAAAATTTTAATACGTTCCTCGTACTCCATTTCCCCACGCTTTTGTCCAAGCGCAAGGCGAGATGCCCTCCTTTGGGCCTTTTCAAGTGCTAGTATGTCTTTTACTAGGCATGGGCACCAAACTGGGCTGCATATTTAAGGATAGGTCGCACTAATGTTACATACAAAATAGAAAATGCTTCTTGATTTGTAGGGAGGAGCGTTCTATAAACAATGCCTAAGATTTTATTAGCCTTCTTTACAGCAACATCAACTTAAGCTCCCAACGTCAGGTCGATAGGAAATCAAAACTCCTAGGTCTTTCACACTCTTTACTGGTTTGATTGCTACTCGCATAGTATCGTCGAAGGAGATGACTTGTCACAGTTATGGGTAATGCGCATTGTTTCGTATTTCTCCGGATTAAATCTCAGCTGCCATAGAGTTGCCTAATTTGCCTAATTTGCTAACTGTCGGCAATCTCTCTGTACACTTTTGTGTCATCGGCAAAGAGTTTAATAGTTGACGAGATGTTAGACGATATATCGTTCACATAAATGAGGAATAGGATAGGACCAAGAATTGTTCCCTGGGGAACTCCAGATCTGATAGAAGACCATGAGGAGGTGTACGGAGGTGGTACCACGCACCACTAAGCGTTGTTGTCGATTTATCAAGAAGTTTCTAAACCACTGCAACAGGTTGCCCTCTATTCCCTAACCTTCCAGTTTGAGGAGCAGGCACTCATGAGGGACTGAAACGAACGCTTTAGTCAAATCGAGAAATACGATGTCAGTAGGCGTAGAGGTATTTCTGCACGAAACCTAGCCGTTGTAACATGTTAACAGCTGTGTTACAGTTGATTTTCCCTCCAGGAACCACAGGTAACCCAGGCTCACTATTTGTGTCACGTACGGGTTTCATATAACATGAGCAAATATGGAGAACATATGGGGCGAAGGTTAGGTCTAAAAAAATTTGCTAGAAAATGGAAATAAAAATCGATGAAACTTACCATGTGCCGAGTTGTTGTTGTCCTTAATATGCACACGAAGTTTCGGGAAAAATAGTCACCTTCATCTCTTCTACATAGTATAGTGGCTATGTGGGAAAGATGAAGGAGACTATTTTTCCGCCGCTAACACCACGAACTCCAGTAATTGCAGGGCCAGGGTTTTCTCCGACATCTTCGCTTAGCCTCACTTTAATAAGTCTGAAGGTGGATGTGCCATTTGCATAGTAGGGAATCCTTGAGGAAAGGAACCCACACTTATATCTAAAATGGCGGGCACAAGGCAATGTTTTGTGACGAAAAAGGTGCCATGCGGAGCTCCCGTGGGCTTCGAATGAACATAGTGAAAAATTAGCACAGTTGCAATGAGCATTTGGCCACAAAGGTTGAATATGTAGCAGGTAAAAACTCGTGAAAACAACAAAAATCGCGGAACTAACAAAGATACGTCTGACCGACTTCATGACCGCGTGTGCTTCAGCACTGAAACACACGTACGGCACGGTCAATGATCGTAAGGAAAACCTCTCTCCTCGGGCTATGCTAGCTGATGAGTATAATGAGGACGAAACAGCTGTCCATGGCTGCCATTGTTGGGGTGATACGCTTGTACGCATACCGCGGAGTTGGTACATGTGCGCCTCAGTGCTTATAATTGGGACCATTCACCCAGTCGAAGCGTCAATTTGATTAAAAATGCGAAAGTTCACAATGTTTATGACCGTTATTTGTGTTTTATTTTTTGTTAAGCTACGATGGCTCAAGGGGTTTAAGGCCTGGGTCAAAGGTGTGTTCAGATTATATGAATGATCGTCAATGTCTCACGCTAGGAGACCTAGAACAAAACGAATTTTTCCCCAAAAGTAAATCTTGAGGTTTTCTTGTCCCTTAACGTCTAATTATTGTCACGCGACATGTCACGTGACCAAATCTTGAAAATGAAGAAACTGGCGATTTCGTGGCGAATTTAAATAAATAAATAGTGGCTTGTAGGTGATTCCTGGTTGAATTGGAATTTGGAAATGTTGGTTTATGAAGAGGCGGGAAAACTGGAGTACCCGGAGAAAAACCTCTCGGAGCAAATTTAAAGGAGAGAACCAACAACAAACTCAACCCACATATGGCGTCGACGCCGGGATTTGAACCCGGGCTACGCTGGTGGGAGGCGAGCACTCTTAACACTGGGCCATCTCTTACTCACTAAATTTACTTTGCTTGGATAAACAAATTGGCATTTCAGAAAGAGGACAAAGATACCTAACTTTGTACGAATGTACGCGAAGTTTAAAATTAAAGTTTAAAATGATGTTTTCCCTCATAATTTTTTATGGAAGTGCTATGGACGGTCATTCCAAACGTGAAGCATTAATATGAATTAGAAAAATATTATTGCTCGGTTTCTTCACTTAAACCGGCCACCAATTGGTCAATAATTTACAATTTTTAGCAAATGGTCACGTGAAATATCACGTGACCTATCAACACAATATATATCTGTCTGGACTTGTTAAAACGTGGCTAAAGAAATTTCAAGTACATTTTAACTATTTGACATCTAAGCGGAATGGGAAGCAGTTCAAAGTCACTAGCTGAAGCTAAACAATGACAGCATTATTGCTGGCAATAGACGGTAAAGTTCTCTCGCAGAAGTAACAGGATTTTGCGATGAAATAAACAACATTTGAATCGTCCAGAAATTGTAGTCTTTTAGTCAGCCAAACTGTGAGGCCACAGCTCAGTGTCAGCCGAAAACAGATTAAGAATCCACAACCTTTGAGCACAGAATAGGCTTTCTAAGGCAAAATCACCTAAGCTAAAGACTCACGAAGCGTTTTTATGCTTGACACAAAGTATTCTCAACCGCACGTACCTGAGATTTGTCTGTCAACACTTTCGGTAAATCACACAATAAATGACTTTGGTAGCAATTACAACACTTCCAAAACCACTCATAATATTTCCATACTTAACACGGGCGAAAAATCGTCAAATTACTCCTTAAAACTATCGCTTTCTCCACATAAATCGTCACATGGAACTTTTCTCGACTCACTGACAATCGATTTATTCAAGATCCCGGATATAAACTAGCGGTTGAAAAGGAGACATACAGCCTCCACCTTCCATACAATTTTTTACTAAGTCTTTGGCATGGTCAGAAATCAGCATCAATTTCCATCTTGCCGAATAGACTTCAACCCCAGAACCTACTTTGCGAGGCCAAAGACTTGCTACTGCCAACAACAAAGCTCACAATATCCAATCTTTCCGTCTCGAGCCCGGGATCAGTCTTTCACCCGTGTAGCTCGAAATGAGACGAAATACCAGAAGATATTGGACGCAGCAGACTTTGCCAGACGTGAGAATTGCTCCTTCATAAGGCTTAATGATGCCTTCCGGAAAACTTTGCTCAAGGCAGCCAAAAAAAACTCTAAGACAACCCACTATGAGAGCCGAGTTCAGTCTAATACGCGCGCTGATTTCAAACTGACATACAGAGAGAATTATGGGAAGTTATGAAAAACATGTTTTTATGGGGGGGGGGGGGTGGGGTAATAGGTTAATAGCCAGTGAGAAACTCATCAAAGTCTAGCTACTGTGGCCTATCCGTTACCGATTAAATAAATGAAAAGTAACTGCGAAAAAAAAAAAACTGCTCTACTACGAGACTCAGTCAGAGGGTATATAAGACAGATTTCTGTAGCCACGTTTTTGCAAATCGAGACAGATATACTTTAAAATGTTCAGGACGATGAGTTCTTTGTGCGTGCCAAATTTTGATCCAGCGCCGTCACCTATGCCGAAGTTATAGCCAATACACTTGTTTTATTAGGCAGTCTCAGGGTACCTTCCAGGGATTCCAGATCGCTAGTGATTTGAATATTCCCCGTGACAATGCGGAATTATTATATTACTCCCACGTCTTATCAAAAAACTGCTCATCACTGTAGATCATATATAGGCTGAGAAATCAAATTCATTGTTATCAAACGCCGAGAAAGCATTTGATGCTACGAGGCTGAGGCCGAGTGCCCTGGGGACAGAGTCTCTTTGGAGCTTCCAAGAAAACTCGACAAGAGAGAGGAGCCTTTGCTAACGGCCTCGACAATTCCTACTGGACATGCTATCCAAATTCATATGTAGCCGAGCCTTGCTCAGCCTCGCTTTCAAACTAATGAGAATGAACCCGAATTAAGTCAAAACAAAAATCACCAACATCATCGCAGAAATAAAGCGTGTGTAATGCTCAAATGATCATTTACATGCAACTTGGATGCTGAAGTCTCGCGATCGCGTTTTGAGCTGATGTTATGAGTAAGCAAACACAGATGCATAGACTGAGAGATTATTTCGGATCTCCAAAACGTTTATTTAAAAAGCCATTAGTGACTCATTAGTTTGTTCTTAAAAGCTTATTGGATCGTGGATCTGTTCACACACTGCCAAGTAAAATCAGTTAATAGCTATATTGTAAGTTACGACCAATATTTTCAAGTAAAGGTTAAAATTTTTAGCTTAAAGGTTTGAGTTCTGCCAGTTGTACTCCATCCAGATGCATGCATACTATGCGCATTTGGTCATATTTTTATGCCAATTTGCGCAATGCAAATGATAAATTATAAAATACTATTACCTCCAGGGGAAGGGGCCACTCAGCAAAGGTTTATACGGGGAAGCTCCGCCTAGAATTCCAACCCCTTCTTTTTGACCCTTTGAATAGCATTTGTTACTGAATAAGGTACCCCTTTGTATACCTTCTATTGACAGATGGTACTCCTTTCGCAGACCTTATTTAGAACGCTGTAAGCCTTATACCTGCTGTGCAAATGTACCGTCTTTCATAAAATTAATTTCTTAGACCTTTGTTAAGCCCTTTCACAGGTCGCAAAGACAGATTTCTCTACCCTTTCATATATTTCAACTAGTGCGGAAATCCTTACCCTTTCACATACTTGAATCCTGGCCCTTTCGGGCGGAGTCTCCCCGTATAGACCATTATAGGGACTATGTACCCACTCGGCTAATCTCACGGATTAGCCAAAGTAACGCCTAAAAACATCGTTGTTGTCTAACTCTCTTTCATTTTGTTTCCAAACCGTCAAATAAAACCTTTGCCCTCTTAACTTATGCCTTTATACTTTATACTTTCATGAAACGTGTTTAATCTGATCACGAAGTGAAACTTGTTTCTCTTCTCTTCACATCGACGGTGCCTGCACAGATCATGAACGAACTAGATCTAAAATTTAGATGTAGTTCGTTCATGGTCTGTGCATGCACGTGGAAAGGGCTCAAAATTAACGGTAACCCGTTAACCAAAGGCAGGAGCCGATTAATAGTTTCCGCAACGTTTGGTTACCAAAAATGTGTCAAAGCAAGTAACCCGACATGGTTAGAAACAGAACTATCACAGAAAATCTTCTCACAAACAAATATTAATTTTCACGAAAGGCTGATGTTTCTTTTTTGCATAAAATTGTGTTCTATCTCGAGCGATTTCTTGTTCTAAAAGATATGCCTGCAGCAAAATCGAACAATACGAAAAACACACATTTCAAGAACTCAAGGTAACCATGCTTTTGTTGGATGGGGAGATCTGGGCACAACCAAAATAAACCTTTTGCGTTTGCTTTGTTTTCGCTTTCGGAAGTAGCTCCTTTGTGCAACCTATTTATTATACAGATTAGATGCAGAGATCCTTGGAATTGGATCGGTTTTTCAGAAAAAGGTCGCCATCCGAAATTTGTGAATAGGAAATGGCAGATGGAGAAAAACCAAAAAGAACAAGTACATGCAGTTTCAAACACTACGGAAGGCTCCCGGAAGCATAGACTTGCTCAAAGCCCGTTTCCGGTTTCTGCAAACTGATATTATTTCTCAGGAATCTTATAATCTCTGGCCAGGCGCCCTCTTGTGCTCTAGCGTGACACTTTGTCTCCCCTCCCCACACTACGTGGTGGTTGCCTGACCATGCTCCTGCACGTTTTGCGTAGGTGGCGTAAAAGTGCGGTGTGTGAGGTGGCTCAATGAGATGCCCGGCACCAGGATAGCGTAAGACGGAATACAGCTTTTCTTTGCCCTGCTTCCTTAAACCATTTCTTAACAGATTCACTGAAAAAGTGGCATTAACATTCAGGTCGTCAGTTCCATAAACAAGGAGGAGAGGACAGGAAAGATTTTCAAATGGTGCAAGGTAGGGGTACTTTGACTCTGGAATATTTGAATTAGTGGCTGTTGGAAAACCATAGCGCCAGATGCTTCCATCTTTCAACTGTACTTTTTTACTTTGATCAAAGTGGGTTACCTCTGAAATGAAACTTCCTTTGTACTTAAAGGCTGTGGGGTAGACATGTATGAGAGGAGAAATGGCAGCAATGGCTTTGACAGGTTTCATT
>JBBMOI010000006.1:3300000-3350000 GCA_038088405.1 Porites divaricata
TGTTTAAAACTAATTTTATAAATAAAATTTCTCTCTTTTTTTGCCCACCATATCTGCATACATTTTTTAATGAGTATTTGCGCTCCCTCTCCATGGCCTTATCACCAACTCATGAAACATGCATGACCACTTCACTCATTGCGTGACGTTAGCTAAACAAACAGTCCTTGAAGGAGGCTTTAGCTCAAGCGTTCAGCACGAGATAACCGTTGGTAAATGGTGTTTAATAAGGGTTCAAACAGGAGATCAAGGAAAATGCTTTACGGTAAAGCAGACTTATTTCAATCATAAATGCTCTTGCTAACATTTTAGATTATGGGACAGAAATAGAACACTCGAGTTGGTTGCTTGCAAGCGATACTGATTTTAATTGTCGAGATGGCTAAATTCAAAGATAAAAATATACTTGGAACCAGATATTTTGAATGTCAGATGAGTATAAAGTTTTTCGTCTTTTCTTCTGTAGTTTATGGGTGAAAAACGATAAAACCAAGGAGAAATATCCAAAGTTTTTTGTTATTTACGTGAAGGAATGTGTCACTTGTTTACACAGTTTATGCTCTGATAATATCCGGATTTTAGAGCGTTATTACTCGCTTCTGATGAAAAGCCCGAAAATGTTTTTTATACGTGGCTAGAGAACAACATTTCATATTGTAAAAAATACTAACTTCAAAGCGCTTGGCGTTTTACCGGATAGGGAAATCATACGGTGAAAAAGAGCGTCGAATTAAGAATTCCGGGCAAGCGAATTTCGGTAATTTTCGGCGGCCCACCGAGACTTTAAAAATCAATACAAATTAGTTTAACTGGTCTAAAATGCCTTACTAAGTGTTAAACATTTCATTTTCATGCTCCAAACAGGGTTAAGACTTGCGCGAATGAAACAGAGCGAAGTTTAGTGGAAGGTATGCTGCACGTTAATTTTGGGTGTTTTTCCAAAAACCTGGAGCATTAACGGTTTTTATTTTTTTGTGGCGTTAATAAAAATATTTCTAGAAAAAAAACCCACCACGTTTCTAAGCTCACCATAGGATATCTTTGGACGAAATATGGAGAAAATTTATTTTTCATCATGTGCCACGAATTCTCGATCCAGCTCGATCTTAGTGCACATTCCCTCTTAAGACGCCGTTATACGGTTTGGTAACATCTCTTTTGTAAAGGCGAAGACCCTTTTTCTGTCCTGGAGCCTGTTTCATACTCCATAACAATCCCATGGGTTCAATACCGCTGTAAGATCCTCCCAGGGAAGAGTCATGATGAACATCAATCTCACCGTGTTTATCAGCGATGTAGTGGGCGTGAGATTGGAAGATTTCTCCGCTGTCGCCGACTATGTTGGCTCCAAGTGTAATCTTTTGTGATGGCTCAAGCCCTGCCACTATAATTTTAGTCATACTGTCTACGAGGGAAGAGATTGGCCGTAATTTGAGCATAGTAGTTACGTTCCGCGGAGGATAGAACGATTCCGCGTAAGTGTCGCACCTGCTGTTGATCTTTCCGACTGTAAACGCTGGACGATAAGAATTGTTTTTATACCGTACAAGATCATTGGAGGAAGTCCTATCTTGTCAAGAACTTCCTGTTTACGGAAGTAGTAAACGAGCATTCCATGCAAAAAGAGCACGATAGAGAGGTAAATTTTAGCGCGAAAATAATTGCAAAATATATTTTTAACTTAAAAGTCTATTTTTGAAATAAAATCTGATTGGAAAGTACTAATTAAACAATTGGCGATTTTGAGGTGGGAAACTGAGCGTCTGTGACTGACTGCTGTCTGGTTCAAATTTATTAAACAACACGTCGCGGTCAAATGGCATAACAAAAAAAAAATCACTGACAAATGAGAAAATCACAGCTTCATTTCAAACAAACGTGTCTCCTAATCATTATATTAAACGTTACAAACAGTAAAAACTGGCTTTGAAAAACTGTTAGGCTAACAAGTTTTCAAATAACCTCTATTACAATCCGTTTTAATCTTCTTCAAATTTGTCCGTGTCTTGTTCAGGGTTCGCACAGTCTTGAAAAGTCCTTGAAAAGTCCTTAAATTTCTGTCAAAGTCCTTGAAAAGTCCTTGAATTTTCTTCAGCTTTGAATGTAGTGGCCTAGAAAGAGTTTTTTGATGCTTTTTGGTTGTCCAAGACAATATAAATCATAGCTCAGAGAATTTAATGGTTATTTACATAAAGTGCACTATGTTTAATGCAATCATTAACTGTCAATTTAAGACCAGTGAAATGAAAAATGTAGAGAAGTTGGTGAAGCAAAGAGTTCAAGCCTTAAAGTCTTATTAGAATAGACGGAGAATGTGCATTTGTGTACAATCTGTAAAATTATATTCCTGAGTAGGTGGTCCTTAATTGAAAATCTAATGTGGTCCTTGAAAAGTCCTTGAAAAATGGTTGCAATTTTTTGTATGAACCCTGTTGTTCTGTATATGCAGAGTGTTCACTCAATTTGGTGACAGTTCCCACTGTTTGAAGTTTGATAACTTTCATGACAGTGCTCCTTTAAGCAGTAACTTATGAATTCAAAGAAGTGATAGCGTCCCAAATACACTCCTACCAGTCTCATGCACAACATCTGGCACACAGTCAGCAAACTTTAAGTGTTCTCATTGATATGGTTCACTTATCGTTTTGAAAACTCATCTGCTAAATAACAAGTAACATGATACTTTTGATGCCTTAAAAGCTTGAACTTTAACGTTGTTGAACTCCCCTCTGATGGATTTTTCAGTGATACAATACGATTTTAAAACCTACAATGCATTATATATTAATCGAATAAACAAACAAAAGAAAACTAAATTTCTAATATCTATTTAGTCACTCACGAATCAAGAAATTTCGCTGAATAATATTTGTCAAAGTTTCCATTTTAAATCCCTAGGATTCTTGTTTAGTTTGAGTTCTTTACCTGGTTCCACAAATTTACAACCCTGTACTGAAATGACCACTAACAGGCAGCTGTTTCAAATAAAGAGAGTGACATTGTTACTCATATTTGAGCAGCAATTATGACAAACTGCTGGAGAACTTAAACATTCTCACTTAAAAACTAGAAGTTTGTCAAACCTCCATCACGTACGGTAGCCGCTTGCCTTCGTTTTGTTTTTCATTACATAAATATGTGCTGATACTTTCCTTTGATTAACAATTACTAACTATTATAGTTGGTAACATGATGATGTCTTTCCTGGAGGTAAGGACACTTAGTGTGCTTACTGTAAAACGCCTTTAGATTCGGCAGATATTGGTTGCTAACTTTTATTATATTAAATAATAACTGTATGGAAGTCCAAATATAATATTTCTTTGAAGTATTTTCTACTCTCATATTACATACAAATACTAGGACTTCCTGTATAATTATTTTAATTTGATGCCTCTCAAACAATAGTATCTAGAACGTACTTGCAAAACAATTTACAATAAACTCACCAAGCCTTGACGTTCGTTCCCTCCAATTTAGGCCAATGACTCGAAATACAGAATGCAATTTAATAACACAAAATAGGCAAAGTAAAATCAATAGAAACATTAATTCATGACATCCACCGAATACTATCGGAGTATGCAGCAACAGTCAAACATGTGGACCTGCATAAGCGGTAAGGTCGCCATACAATGGAATAACTAAACATTTTTAAAACATACATATGTTCAACGCATGGGACTGATTGCGTGAGGAAAAAAAAGTCGAACGACTCAAATACAACTCTTGATACAGCATTAACAGCTTCGATTCAGCTCTATAAATTTTAATGTGAGACATATTTTAGCTGCCTGTCGTTTAATCCGGACCTCGCTCCTCTTACACGTAAGACACACCTAAAGGTTAATAAGATGGAAACTAATCAGTTAACCAAAGTTAATTGACTAAAATGGTTATGAAGTCCGACAGACTTCTTTGTTATATGTCTTTGTTCGCTTTTTTTAGACTTGACCGTGCACAACGTTGAATAGCACTCTTATCATTTTGAACTTACTGACCAATTGAAACATCGCATTAATTTATTCAGTCACAATTTGTTAAAAAAAAAAACAACAACAAAGAATTGTGCACGGTCAGGAAGCTTTCAACATAAACTGCAGCACCGTTCTTTTCATCTTTGCTGTTTGCCCGTTTTTCATAACCAGTCTCCTCTATTAACTATGTTTTAACCATGCCCGAAAATATCTTGGTGGTCAATCAACTTTCGCCTTGCCATCATGGCTTTGACATTAAAACATTGTTTAGACACGAAATTTACAGAACATTTAGCAATATCCACTGCCCAACAGGGGTCTTTTTTGCATGAGTATGCGCGACCACTGACTTGACAAAGAGCACGCGACCAGTGACAGCGACCGTGGTGCGTAGTCAAAGGAGCCAAATAGTTCACTTTGAAAGCTTGCTTGAGATTGAAATGGTAGCAGGAACTTAGGGAAGACTTTCGTTGCACAAAGTGATTTAAAGTGGAGACTGATGCGCTGAACGAGGTGAAAGAGCAAGTTTCTCAAGGATGTGTGACACGAATATGGCTGCATGCTTGTTATTGTTTGGCGCTCGACTCGTTTCTTTGATTCCCGTCCAAGAACCGCAAAGTTTGGCATAGAATGCATTGTTGATGCGTAGCTATTGAGCAAAATGTTCTTTATTTAGTGTTTGTCTATAAATCAGATGTAAATTAGTTTCTCGATCCCGTAGAGGATTTCTTTCAATAATTTGTTGATAGCTGATTTAGCAATATTTCGGGAGTGGATTAATAACGATCAGCGGGCGACTACCACGCCGTTATCAGTTGGAATAGAAAGTTGTTCCCTAAGTATTTTAGTACAAGTTGTTATGATGGTCAAATTCTTTCAAGTTGACTTGGTGATTTAACTTTTTTTGTCTTGTTCTAAAACGATTTCAGTAATACGAACAGCAACCAAACCCTCGACAACAATTATGAAGTCGTCTTACCAATATAAAAAGAAAAAAAGTAATCATTACAATAACAGTAAAATCTCCCGCTCTCAAGGACATTCGCTACTACGGACTTTAAAGCCCCATTTACTCGACATTCATTTTGGGTCCGGCACTCTTAAAAATGGGTAGGCGGGAGGTGGCCCTGGCCCGACTACAAAAGTGGTCCGCGCGCCGAAAAGAGATTTTTCAGGGCATTCGGTCACCGATAGGAATCACTGACGCCATTCTTCTCGTTATAGCTTCACAAACGTCCTTGATACAAGTACACACTAACGAAGTAGACACGCAAAATAGTTTTGCAATAGTTCTATATTCGGATGTGGAAGGAAGATAATACAATGTTTTAGCTAGTCGACGATTTGGAGTAAGGGCCTTTCGTATCGGTATATCCTGACGAGCAATATCTTCGGAAATCTCCTGCAGAATATATTCAAAAGTTCCACGGGTTTCTCTGGAGTTTTATTACCATAAGTAAAACTTGCTTCAACCGTGTCAAACCATGCAAACAAGCGAGGATGTGGCCAAACCTCTCTCAGTCTCGGAGGATTTAAGCAGCTCAAAACAGCCAGGCCTGCAAATTGCCGTTTTGTCGGCTTTTGATTACCTTAAAAAATTGTTTAGATGATATGCGATGACCTTGTTTCGTTTCCTTCGTTTCGTTTTCTTCTTCGCGAGCTTAAGAGCGATGCACAGAAAAATCGAGCAAAATCGGCAAATCGTGGCCACAGCTCAAAACCTAACCAACCCTCATTTTCAGTCTGTAATAAGGTTTTAATGAGTTTATAACACTGCTGAGGTTTAAATTTCAAAATGCGGCCGAGTTTGGGAATTATTTGAGATTTTCGATTTCAACGTATGCGGGCCTAAAATTTGCCGCCGAACACGGGAAAATAGCCCAGTGACAGAAATGAGCTGACTTTCATAAACGAGCGAATTTATTGGCAATCTTTTACTTAAATCTCACAAAACAGATATCTAACAATTTCTAAACGGCACATTTTTTAGATTTAGAGAATAAAATATCGACGAACGAGCACAATTTTAAAACGTAATTTGCATAATGCTGATAAATACAACAATTTACCTCTAAAACCAAAATCGAATTTTCTATATGGGGGAATTCTCCAAATCACCCCAAATCCCGGTTATTACCCAATGAGATATAGTACTTCAACATTATCTGAAAGTTAGTCTGGTGTTCTTGCGAACGCTTGTAAAATAGATTGATTATTTTGAGGTTATTTTGCCCCAAAGAACCGCTAATTGACCACAGCATCAATTGACACGTGCACGTCACCTTAGTTTTCTGCGTCGATTTGAGCTCGTTAAAAGGGAGAAACTAACAAGATTCTTTTTATATGTACCTGTTTTAATGAAATGCATGCAATCTTCAAAGGAGAGGCCGTTCAATGGGTAATTTCTGTTCTTGAGATCTTGTAGATTGTAGCATGGCGTCTGCGAGCGGACCTGAGTCTACGTCTGTTTTCCCGTGACTGCGAAATCAGAATAACATCATGAAATAATTCTCGCTCGAACCTTCGTAAATGAATCAGCTTTGCAGTGCCTTACCTGAGATAAAGAGTGGGCCGAATAGGAAAACATTCTAGCGCAATTTGGATCCTTTGTGGAGCACAGTGTATTGCTGAGCGTAAGGTGAGTAAACAAACCCAGGAAGGTACGTTACCTTTGATTGCGTGACCAGCCAGTAAACGATAGTCCCCAGCGAAAAATAGGATTCGCAAAAATCCTGCTGATATATATTTAACAGTTTGTTACACCTGGTTTGTCTAAAACTTTAAACAATGCATATCTGTCCAAGAGTATAAGAATGTTTCGAAAGATCCACCCCTAAATAACTGTGGGCTACTCCTTTTTCCCCATCACCGATGTGCACTTCCTTCCCACTGTCTTTTGCATCATAAAACTGGTCGTTTAAGGTCTGGTTTAAGAACTTGACTGACTTAAAAAACCGTCGCGAACATGCGCTATATATTATCGCTGGACTTTGCAAGTTTTAAGCCCAAAATGATGGTGCAATCTCGAGAAATTTGCCTGGGTCTAAGACAGGGAACGGGTACTAAGAAAGGGACGGTCTCATTAGCAACTCCTGGACAATCTGGGCATGCTTGCCTCCTGTTGCAGGGACAACCGTTAAGGTCAGGTACGCCACCCCCACCCGCGAGGATTGCATGGCATCCACCATTTGACTCGCTTTTTCCACATCATGACTGTTACGATTCCGATTAGATAAAAAAAACTATCACAAAGGTAGCTGGAATCTTGAATTTAATATAACTAAAAGACTCTCGGCTTTGAACAACTACGAGTCTCTGTGAAAACACGAGGTCGGACTTAACACGATTGGTCAACTTAAATCACGTGACAAATGCGTGACACAATAACGTTACACCTTTCCTTCTTTAAGAAAACTGGAACTATAGAAAAAGCGAAACAATGAACTGTCACAATAAAATGTTCGCATAAATTGTTCAGTGAAATGTTCAGGAAATATACGATAAATGTTCAGCATAAACTTAGCAGAAAAATGAACAAATCAAAACAGAGAAAGAGAAAAACTTAAACATAAAGATCTAGGTCCGAACAAAGTCCTTTAAGTAGCCAGGGGGGCGAGTAGAGCGTCCGCTGCGTGTGACTGCATTGCTCTTTTGGCACTCTGCCAATGGGGCTGCACAGGCAGTTGGTGGTCCTGGTTCTGGTTGCTTTCTGGACAGTGCTGTGGGGCGTCCTGCGCTGTTCTCTCCTGATACGGTTTCTGTGCTGGCTGTAGTTGGTGGACTGCTCAGAATTGGGCTTGGAATTTCAACATCCGCATCTTTAGGCATGAACGGTTCCTTTGACTGTCGAAGATGTCTCCGGTTTCTTCGGAACAACCTGCCATCTTCTGCTCTAACAGCGTAGGATCTGACATCTACTTGTTGTTCGACTTGTGCCTTGGTCCATCTCTGCTTTCCATCAGAGGCTTGCGGTTTCATGCGTACAACATCACCTTTAATGAGGCTGGGAAGTTCTTTGACATTTTGATTGTAATAACGTGTCTGAACTTCTTTCCTTTGTAGCTTCCTCTCTCTGACATCTGTGACTAACTGGGGTTTCAGGAGTTTCTTTGAGGTTGGCAGCAGTGTTCTGGTGCGCCTGCCAAACATTCTCTGTGCCGGTGAACTCGCCATACCTTCAGTTGGGGTGTTACGCCAGTCAAGCAGGGCAAGGTGAAAATCTGAGCTTGTACTAGCAGATTTCTTCATCAGATTTTTTGCTGTTTTGACTGCATTTTCCACTTTGCCATTGCTCTGCGGATACTCCGGCGAACTGGTAACATGTTCGAACTCGTACATTACTGCAAAGGCTGAGAATTCATTTGAAGAAAAGGGTGGACCATTGTCACTGTGAAATGTATCTGGAATTCCATGGGTGGCAAAACGTTTCTTCAGCTTCCCAATCACTGTGGCTCCTGTCTTTGACTTGTGTAGCTCGTCAATCTCAAAATAATCAGAGAAATAGTCAACCGTGCACAGGTAGTCCTGGTTATTAAATGTGAAGATATCACAGCCAATCTTTTCCCAGGGATGCTGTGGGGTTTCATGGCAAATAAGGGGCTCTTTCTGTTGGGCAGACTGAAAGGTGTTGCAGGTTTGACATTTTGCGATGAATTCTGTCACTTCCCTGTTCATGTTGGGCCAGTAGACCACTTCACGTGCCCTTCTTAAACAGCCTTGAATGCCGATATGGGATCGGTGGAGCTTTTCCTTGATCTTGGGTCTTAAACTTTTCGGGATGACACATTTTGGACCCTTGAAAATAATACCATCTTGTGTAGCCAACTCGTCCTTGACTTTGAAGTACTCATGCAGTTCAGGAGGCAGTTTCTTTCTTTGGCTAGGCCAACCATTTAGAATCGTTGCTTTAAGAGCCTGCAGGACAGGATCTTTGGCAGTTGCTTCACGGATTTCTTGGATCTGTGGCTCAGATATTGATAGGAAATTCACAGAATGGACCCTCTCGACTTCTTTATCTGCCTTTCCTGGGTAGTGTTCCTGTGGCAAGTATGCTCTGGAAAGTGTATCGGCAAGATACATCTCAGGGCCACGCCTGTACTTGATTTCCACATCGTACTGCGTTAACCTCATCATTAGACGCTGTAAACGTTTTGGAGCAGCAGCCAGAGGTTTCTTGGCGATTATCTCTAATGGCTTGTGGTCTGTCCACAGGGTAACCTTTCTGCCGTATACATATTGGTGATTATGCTCCATGCCAAAGACTTGTGCAAGTAGCTCTTTCTCGATTTGAGAGTAGTTTTGCTCAGCTTTCGTGAGTGATCTGCTAGCATAGGTTACAGGCTGACCTTCTTGCATAAGGGCGAAGCCAATTCCTTTCTCTGAGGCATCTCCTTCACCCTCAACTGGCTCACTTGGAGTGAAGAACTTTAACACTGGAGCAGTGGACACAGCTTTCTTGATCTTTGTAAAGGCTTCTTCTTGCTCCTGAGACCACTCCCAAGGAGCATCTTTATGGGTAAGTCTGCGGAGGGGCTCAGACATATCAGATAGGTCTTCTAGGAACCTTGAGAGGTACTTTACTGTGTTTACGAAGCGCTGTACAGCTTGAACATCTTCAGGTAGGGGCTGTTTTTGCATTTGACCATTGCTGCGTCGTTTCGGTGGGGCTTTCGACTTTTTCCGCTTGTCTACTGCATTAACATTATCTGCTGGTGTCCCTGTGCTCGACGACTGCCCGCTGATGGCCTTAAGATGAGCACTAGTGGCTTCGGCTGATCGACAGATATCCAAACACTTTTCAAGTGATAATTTAGGCGCTTGCAACAACTTTCGTCGAACACTATTGTCGGCGATGCCACAAACGAGGCGGTCGCGGATCATCTCATCTTTTAACTCGCCGAATTCACACGTTGCCGCTAGCGCTCGCAGAGCCGCAGCGTAAACATCGATTGATTCGTGAGACTCTTGTTTGCGATTGTTGAACTTGTAACGTTCGTAGATAACATTTGTCTGTCCAATACAATGGGACTTCCATAGATTCAAAACGACATTTATGTCTTGTTTTTCCTCATCAGAGCGAAAAGGCAGGCCATTGTGTACTTCGAGCGCGTCGGGGCCAATGCAAGTGATGAAAGTCGCTACACGAAATTTACTTTCCTTTTCGTTTAGCTTTGTGACGGTTTCGTAGGCGTCCCAAACTTGCTTCCATTTCTTCCAGTTCTCGGAGAGATTTCCTTTCAATTCCAGCCGTCCTGGTGGAGGTACATTGGTCGTAAAAGTTAGAGAAGTAATTTGCTGTGTTGAACCAGCGGAGTCCGATTCAGGCGGTGGAGGCATTTCCAAATTTCTTCGCGTTACAGGTCGCTCGTGAAGGCTTTAAGAGTTCGAAGACAATTTAGGAGAAGACTTCTGACACCATGTTACGATTCCGATTAGATAAAAAAAACTATCACAAAGGTAGCTGGAATCTTGAATTTAATATAACTAAAAGACTCTCGGCTTTGAACAACTACGAGTCTCTGTGAAAACACTAGGTCGGACTTAACACGATTGGTCAACTTAAATCACGTGACAAATGCGTGACACAATAACGTTACAATGACCTTCAATTATCATGAATTCTAATGCGAGCTTTGATCGTTGCCACCTTCCCAGAAGTCTAATCGTCGCACTGTTAGACCATGAGAATCTCTATTATTCCATAAATGCACCATTAACTTTTCCTTGTTCAGCTTCCGGTAAACCGATACCCCGAAGAAAAAATAGCTTTACAACGACTCTATCCAGGCCAGAACTCCTGATATCAACAAATATACCCCCCCCCCCCCCCCCCCTAAAGAGAGCAAACTTTCCCCGAACTATTCACTCGACCCACCCCATCCCTTCGTTAAGAATAACTACGAACTCAGTTCACTGGACAAAGCGCCCTCGTGAATATACCAAAGCTATAGCCGTTCATCCTACAAGCAATCTCAGTTTCAGCAGGCGTGGCCACGTTTCCAGTTGCTGTAAGATTAATTTGACACCGCAACAGACACTGTAAATTAAATAGCAGCCACGACGCCCTTCGTTGAAACCGTTCCACTCTACATGCAACTCTCTTTATTACAGACAAAATTCAAAGAGCAATTGAAGATGGCCTATTTTCATGTGGTATTTTTCTTGATTTTTCTAAAGCCTTTGACACTGTTGAACATAGCATATTACTAAAAAAATTAACCCATTATGGAATCCGTGGTATTGCTAATGACTGGTTTGCTTCCTATTTAGACAATAGGAGGCAGTATGTTACAATAGGTACTACTAAATCAGATGACACCCTCATTACTCATGGTGTCCCACAAGGTTCTGTGTTAGGCCCTCTTCTATTCCTCCTGTACATTAATGATTTCAGTAAGTGCAGTAATTTGTTTGACTTTCACATTTTTGCAGACGATACAAATCTGTTTTACTCTAATTCTAATTTAGCTGAACTTGAGTCAGTTGTTAATTATAATCTGAAAATGGTATCTGACTGGCTTATGGCTAATAAGGTTTCCTTAAATATTGATAAGACAAATTTCATTATTTTTCACCCCCCTCAAAAGGTTAAGGGTCACATAGTCAAATTAATAGTTTCTAACAGGGAGATTAAGCAGGAGAAATTCATAAAGTATTTGGGTGTCCTGATTGATTCACATCTCAGTTGGAAGTATCACATCTTACATATTTCTAAAAAGATTAAGCGATGTATTGGGATACTCTCTAAAATCAGGCACTCTGTGACCAATCAGGTCCTTATACAGTTGTATTACTCACTAATTTATCCCTTCTTGACTTATAGTTTAATAACATGGGGGAATACATATCAAACAACTCTTTTACCTCTTATCATCTTACAAAAAAAAGCAGTCAGAATAATGACTTTCTCGGAATATAATTCCCATTGTACTCCACTCTTTCAGAACTTAAAAATACTTAAAGTAAGTGACTTAATATATTTGTATACTGCTTTATTTATGTACGACTATTACTCTAACAGACTGCCATTAATTTTTGATAATTTCTTTAAGAGTATCAACAAAGTACATCAATATCAAACCAGACTGGCGAGTAAGATTTCATACTATCTGCCAAAAGCAGGGACTAATTACGGCAAATTTAACATTCGTTTTTTCGGTGCTAAAGTTTGGAATTCCATTGATGACTCACTTAAATCTAAGAGTCGTGCTTGCTTCAAAAATCTCTTAAAAGAATTGATTATATCCAACTACTAACTGGTACATTGATGTACTTTATTTTCATCTTTCTGCGTGCTCATCCATTTTTCTTTTTTGTGTGTGTGTTCTCTGTGCGTGTGTGTGTGTATCTTTTATACTCTGTAACTTTATTGCAATACTTTTTCCGCTTGGCCCAGCCACTTAGCTCGATTAGCCTTAGCTATTTCTAAGTGGCTGTGCTCATTTTTTTATTGTTAATTTTTCTCTTTGCATGTATTTATCTACTGTAAACTTTTCTGGGCACGAAATAAAAGATTGTTGTTGTTGTTGTTGTTGTTGTCAGGGCAAGACATTTATAAAAGACTTAACAGGTGTGCGCGGCGGTTTCCCTTTCTTCCTTCCCTCCCATTCTAGCACTCTAATTCTGACCTTGATATTCTAGTAGTAATCAATCGTTCCTGAGCCGATAGGCACAAGAATACAGGATTCTGGCAAAATTTGCTGTGACATCCCTTTGCTCATCCCCCATTTCTCCCTTCGGCCGCTGATTAGGTTTGGTGCTGTGCTTTGAAATAACTTTAGGAACGAAATTTGATACGTGAGGGGCGTGTCCGGCCAAGGCCAAGTGACTGTGGTGGACTGTGGTGAAGACATATACTGAGCTTGTCAGTATTTCGCAGCCCGTACCACGTTGCGAAAATAGAACAAGCCAAATAAAAATAAGACGCCTTTCTTTCCCCAGCCCCCGCAGGTTTTTCGCCATTACTTTTTACTGCACAACTGCTTTACTATCTTGGATTCTACCTTTTCGAGCTGGATCGAGCATGGACGCACTTGGGGTCAAGTTTCCACTTCATTCTCGGCACCTGACTAAACGCAAGCGCTGACTTGTTGTGCGCCTATGCTTCGTTTGCACTGAAGTAGCGGTATATGACCACGACAGACTTGCTGCTATCCTTGGTTTGAAACCGCAATGGCAAGAACAATTTCTTTAAAAGGAACAAAATGTTCCTCCTTAGCAGACATGATGCTTTCTCTTTTTAATGATTCACGGCTAAACAGTACAATTTCATGTAGCTTTCATGCAAAATTAAATACTTAGTTGTCTGCAGAATTGCATTTAACAACAAATTATAGAAATTTAACTATTAAAGTTTGGATCTGTAAGAATTGAACGGAAAAAACTTTTGGGGTAAAAAAGTCAAAACGTTTACTGGGAAATCACTTAATGGACATACAATAGCAGAGATATCATGCCTGCAATTTTCTGCGCAATGCACCTTATGATAAGTCTGACTAATCCATTGGTAGCCCATGCCTTAAAACCGCCTTGAACCTAAAAATTTAATTCATTTGCCTTTCATGTGTAGTGCAAATATATCTTCTGAACACTCCGGGGTTGGGGGTAAAATCAGAAGAACAGAACATTCAGTTACTGTACCATTTTTAAAAGTGGGACAGTATGTTTGCTAACCATCTTAGTTAACCACTTTTAAAATAGGACAAAAGGACAGCTGGTCATACAGGGAAATAAATTTACTGTATCCCGAAAGCTTTGGTTTCCCTTGCACTTATTTTTCGCTGGAGACAATCGATAATTGCCTGGTCACACAATCGGAGGTGAGTAACTAATTAAAAGTCATTGATACCGTCGCCGCTTAGCAAATACACTCCCGTGCTCCAAGGATCCAAGTTGCGCTAGAATGTTTTCCTATTCGGCCCACTTTTTATCTCAGGTAAGGCACTGCAAAGCTGATTCATTTACGAAGGTTCGAGCGAGAATTATTTCATGATGTTATTCTGATTTCGCAGTCACGGGAAAACAGACGTAGACTCAGGTCCGCTCGCAGACGCCATGCTACAATCTACAAGATCTCAAGAACAGAAATTACCCATTGAACGGCCTCTCCTTTGAAGATTGCATGCATTTCATTAAAACAGGTACATATAAAAAGAATCTTGTTAGTTTCTCCCTTTTAACGAGCTCAAATCGACGCAGAAAACTAAGGTGACGTGCACGTGTCAATTGACGCTGTGGTCAATTAGCGGTTCTTTGGGGCAAAATAACCTCAAAATAATCAATCTATTTTACAAGCGTTCGCAAGAACACCAGACTAACTTTCAGATAATGTTGAAGTACTATATCTCATTGGGTAATAACCGGGATTTGGGGTGATTTGGAGAATTCCCCCATATAGAAAATTCGATTTTGGTTTTAGAGGTAAATTGTTGTATTTATCAGCATTATGCAAATTACGTTTCAAAATTGTGCTCGTTCGTCGATATTTTATTCTCTAAATCTAAAAAATGTGCCGTTTAGAAATTGTTAGATAACTGTTTTGTGAAATTTAAGTGGAAGATTGCCAATATATTCGCTCGTTTATGAAAGTCAGCTCATTTCTGTCACTGGGCTATATTCCCGTGTTCGGCGGCTAATTTTAGGCCCGCATACCGTTGAAATCGAAAATCTCAAATAATTCCCAAACTCGGCCGCATTTTGAAGTTTAAACCTCAGCAGTGTTATAAACTCATCAAAACCTTATTACAGACTGAAAATGAGGGTTGGTTAGGTTTTGAGCTGTGGCCACGGTTTGCTCGATTTTTCTGTGCATTCGCTCTTAAAACCCATAAAATTGCTTTTTGTAATCATGTATTTGCCATTTTTTATTTCTTCGACCGTCAATGTTTTGTACAACCCGCGAAAAATTATGCTGATCCTTTGCTGATCGCTAAGTGCAGGTGACTTTTGGCGGGAATTGTTATGTCAAGGCCTCGAGAACCGCTGTAAAAATGTCTTCTGGCTCAATATTTTAAAAGTGCCTTTCCTAGTTCTGGGGTGCCTGCCCGAAACAAATCGAAACAAATCGGACTTATTTTTGTCGTGTAAATGATGCAGGCCGTGCCCTAGATTTACAGCTTGCGTGCCAACATGAATGTCGTGTAAATGGTGCTTAAGACACATTTTTCGGTCACAAAGGGCACAATTGCTCTTGTTTTAAATTTCTTTGCATCGGAAAATGAGCGGCATCTTTGGACAAGTAGATAACATGAGTAACTTCGTCTGGACACCAGAATTTTAGTATCGCTTAATTATTAATAAGGTCCATCCATTCCTTCCATCCGTTAAAGTTGGTTCCTCGGCTTATCTTAACTAAAAGGACATGTTATCGGTATGAGCAAGTGTCTTTCAAAGAAATTTCTTTCGCCCCTCGTTATAGAACCAACTAGCTTTCGGTCCAGAGGGTGTTCCTCGCAATGACGGTCTTTGATTTTATATTCTGGACCTTGAAATGTCTTTAGAGGGTCTGGATGGGGTTAACGGACAACTGACAAATGGCCAAAACGTTTACTGACAACTGACAAATAGCCTAAAATTTAGCATCCTCGGAGACCCAGGGGCAGATAGTGGGGACGAGGAAAAGTCGAAACGGGCGGAAAAATATATATGGAACGAAGAAAAGTAAAGAACGGCGAGAAGAGCCCCTGGGGACAATGTCTTACCAGACCAGTTCCAAACGGTCGCCGCCGTTCTGGCTTCTGATTGGTGCCAGAAAAACACAAGTCAGTAAACTAGTCTAGTTACTGACCAAGCAGGTCAATAACTCGGCAGAGTTTATGTGACCGATGTGATACAATTCACTTTGACTCTGAAGACGACTATCGTACAGGTTGTCGGAACGTCAGTCACTGTCAACAACAGTCCTTTTCAGGACTACACTTACATGAACTATCATATTCCTTTACTTATACGAAATAACTCGGGTTCAAAATTTTTTAAATTATTTGTTATGCATTCGTATTTATGATTACAAGAGACCATTTTACCCTCCATTTAAGGAGTATTACGGGATTCCCAGGGGGCATGAGCACGATCCGATAAACTCGCTGAGAATTTACGCGCGTTTTTCGGGCCAATTTTTTTAAAGTTTTCCTAAAAGGTTGTAATGGTAAAAAAAAAGGTGGTTGTGCGGTGTTTGGATGTAATTATGATGGCCTTTTTCCCGAGAGATATATAGTGAAGTTTTCTTTTTGCCCGAAAAACGAGCGTAAATACTGAGCGAGTGCCCCCCCGGGCATCCCATAATGCTCCTTAAATTCATCTAATAAATTCAATATGGCCGCCGTATCGGTAAAAAGATCTATTGGCAGTTTTCAAAAAGATGTCGTCCTATTTGTTAAAATTCTGTAAATATTAACGTCTGAAGGTTTTTTTTACGAAGAATTATCAAAATATGACAGAAATGGTTAACTGACAAAGGCAAAAAGAATAAGACCGGGATACGTTGTTCAGATCTAAGGTTTAATTTGAAGCAACGTGGAAAGGCTCTCGATGAATACACCTGCCACTTTTTAAGTAATAATAGCAAAGATGAAGGACTAAGAATGAATGGAAGATGACGTATATCATTTCCGCTTGCCGAACAGCTTGTTCATTTCCATTTATTTGCAAATCCAAACGACGAAGCGTCGAGAGTCAAAGGATTACTCGTTTTCTTGCGGTTGGAACAAAGCTCTACTGCACGAGTAAGTTCATTAATTTGTGCTTTTATTTTACACATCAGAATTTTACCAAATTGAATATAAGTTTGAGAGGGATATGGCACCTAGAATTGATCGAGTGAAGGGTTGATAAAACTGAATTTTCTTCCATTCAATTTGCGGTAATCTTTGCCTCCATCATTAACAGCATTAACTCATATGCGCATGTTTTATTATAATTTGTGTTTTCCTTTTTTCGTTTTTAAGCGTTTCTGCAAGAGGCATCAACTACTTCCACTATTTGTTTTGCTAGCTAATTTATAGATGATTTCATAATGGACGGCTGGAGTCATAAAATTCTGCTGCTTTCTTTTCTCATTCATCAACTATTATTATTCTTAACTATACGAAATTTGGGGAGAGCGATCGCTTAAAAGGACATATATGATCAAATGAAAGTCATGAGTCGTTTCCACAAGATGAACATAAAATATTCATCAGCGCGGTCCCGTGCAAAAATCGCATTGTGAAAACAATATACACTTAATGTCAGATCCCGAGGGAAACAGTTAGTTTTGTTTTCCAGATAGTCCTGATGTTTCCCGAGACGAGCTTAAGGCTTCGTGTTTATGTTGTTGTGTTCATTCACGAAAAAGAAAACTGGCAGTGTTTTTCCCGCCTTCTGTCACACCACTTTCCACCATGCTTTGATCACGTGCTGTAATGTAGCCAGAGCGAGGCACTTTGCTTAATGTATCACGATCGGGATACATTTGATTTTATTCAAGACCACGTGACCAAGAATCAACCAATGGCAGTCTCTGTTTAGTTGAGTGAAAGTCTAGGAATATAACAAATCTTAATTGAATTTCATACCGACTGGATTTTCCCCTTCTGCTTAAGCATACAAAGCGCAAGAACATTTTTATTGCATGATGGGTTTTACTTATGTGCTTTTATTCGTTTCTTAGTTCTCGAATTTGATTACAACTATTTCTCCCCCATTTTTGAGAGGAAGAGTTAGTATAAGATATACGTTTACAATTTTTATCTCGATAGCCTACCGCGCAAGCTGGCAAAAGAGCGCTGAAAAACTAAATGTACACTATTTAAACCATAATCAGTGACTTGTGATAATCAGAAACGGGCAAGAAAAGTTTGCATGCATTTATTAAAATGAAAAATTGTTCATTTGTTTTTAACAGATAAGGTTTTAAATGTCTTAAATGTATAATTTCATAATTTAAGGGATTTTCTTTCCAACTTGAGTCTTTTTGACACCTTTTTGTTTTTCTCTCAATAGGATGCCCGTCAAGAAATCTTTACTAACTATGTAAAATAGGATTGAAACCAGTTTTTATCAGTATTGCCATTTCGCACAAAACATTATCACATACCAATGAAAACAACAACAACAAAAAATTATGACAGTATACTGCTTGCTGGGTAACCGGGGGCCTACTTTCGAAAAACGTTGTCGAGAAGTTCCTGAGTTCTCTTTAACAACAACAACAACAACAACAACAATTTGATTTATTTTGGCAATAAATCATTGATAGCCTGTACTGTGTATAGCTAGAAAGCTAGTCGGGGCAAGATGAACACACACACACACACAATCCTTTCTTGCCGCCAAAAAGCCCGCGCTTTTCGCTACTAGTGGGCTATAACATATAGCCTAGTAGTAGCTCAACCAATCAGAACGCAGCATTGATAATAGACCACTAGTTGGATTTTACTAATAAAAATAACCGTAACAAAAATGGCTATAAACTACGATTAAGATAGCATACAATAAAATGAATGAGCCGAGAAAGAAGTCTAGAATTATTTGGCTAGACAGAAATTTTTTAACAATCATATTTGCTAGCGGATGAATTTCTTATTAGTTACCGGAATACTTTTATTTTTGATATTTTTAGCAAGCGCCTAAATAGAGTGACTAGTGGGCAGATTTCTATTTGCCAGTTACTTTACATCCTGTTTCCGACCGCCTTCAGTAAATTTGCATTTTGACCCTTCATTGAGAACATTTGAGATAATTTCATGAGTGGAGAAGCGAGAATTTCGTCTTTGAATTCTGAGGTATATAATATATAATTATATAAAAATATATTTTCCTTAAATTCCACACGTTTTACACATACCTTAAAAAACTTACTCTGAGAACACGATATTCAATTCTTCCAAAACACATTTCTTCGTCCTTCGTAACATCTCAATCATAAATTGCAATTTTTTAAATTTACTGATATTTACGCCAAACTTTGATCGTTAAGTTGACTAACGCCACGTTATGAAGACTATAAGATTATGAGTAGTCTTTCGAATCTCCTTCTTTTAATTTCGTCTTGCATTTCTTTCACAGAATGAGATAGAAATACTCGGCTAATGTGGCGACGATGATATTTTCAGTTGTTTGTTTTCCTTCTTAATTCTCTGAACTAGGAAAGTTGTAACTAAGTTAGATATTAAAGGGGAAAAACCATCGAATCATTATTTTCAACAATTCTTTGAACGAAAGAGAAGACGAATCTGAATGTATGGAAACTTGTCTCCGATTTTAGTGTTTTAAGACCAAAGATCAAAAGATAAAATTTTGTCTTAAAATATTATCTCGAGCGAAGTATTCAACGTTTTCAAAACGTTGCTATCGTCCCTTATGTGTCCTACTTAAATATAGTTCGGTATTAGTCGGTTGACTAATCTTAAAAGGTAGCTAACGAGATTTTTAACCCAAAAAACAAAAACAAAATCACGCTCCTTTGGCTTCCTTATTTTGAAGCTCCAAACATCTTGCACTTATGCAAATACGCTTTGAATAATTACTAACTTTAAACTGAATCTTTTGAATGAATTTGTTGTTCAGTAGTAATTTTAAAAAGTGAAAGTAGGAAAAGGATTGAGTATTTCTCTTGCTAAACATTATTTTTATTATGATGAATATTTTTTACGAAACAATTTCTTATAAATATTTAGGTTTCCAAAATTCTAAATTTTCCTTTCCTTAATAAGCTCTTTTTTGTTTAATGTTCGAAAGACCATAATAAGCTCGCTCACAATTTCAGTTAATGTCTTATTCATAAGATTCCTCGTTCTCGTTTGACAGTCGAATAAAAGCTTTCATTAAATATTAACGATTTGGAAGGTTTTATGTGCCTCACCGTCTTGAAATTAAAAATCAGAAACCTTGCATGTAAGTTTTTTTTTTTTTCTAAGCGTGGGTAGCAAAAGTAGAAGTCTAAATTTTTTCCTCAATTCTGTTTTCTCTTTAAATCAAATTTCCTTTTAAAATTTTTGCTCTTTTATTTTGCAGCTGCTGTTGTCAAGTGATGTTTCGAAGATAAATGCAAATTTCGCCGTGATCACCAAGAAAAACGAAGATGTCAGACATTTAAGGGACAAATTCAATCAAAGTTCACGTTATAAAGAAAAAGGAAGATTAAACAGAAGTTGAAGTTGCTGATAAAGAAATCGCTCTGGAAGAAGCGACAGAACTCAACCGTCACATTACGCGGAAACAAACGGAGGAGAAGAACCGAACGTGGTTTATTTGATTAAATCACCTCAATTTGAAACGAAGGAAGCAGTTCGCTTTACCAAATACGAATTCCTGTTTACATTGATTTTAGTATGTGAATTTCAGTCACGGCCTTTATGCTTCAGTCTTGGACAAGCTGTAGAGCCTTAAACTGAAACATTTATACGGCGGCCATATTGATTTGATTAGGCAAGAGAGCATATAAACTGTGCATTGTTAAGGTAAGATTCTTTCGGACTGAACCAACATCAACCATATTTCAGTTGTAAAGGAACTTTTACCATATTGAAAGACAGCACACTAAATACACCTTGTGAAAATTCTAGCAGGATTTTAAAGTGGAATTAATCCGCGACAACTGCCATAAAAATGTGTTGCTCCTGTCTGTGCAACTGTGTCCAGGCATTTCTTTCAAACTGCTGCAAATGCCTCGGAAAAATGGCCATGGCATGTTGTCGTGGTTTATGCCGTTGTTTCTGCAACGCCGTCTCTCCAGGCTGTGGATTCCTTTGTCAGATAATTTTGTACGCCTTTTTTCAAGGTTTCAATATAGGCACCGACGTTGGCGTGTTTATAGAGACAACGGAGACTTACGCGCGCTGTGATGAGTTGTCCACTGCGACTTTAGTCCCGCTGAGTAACGAGACGAATTTGACGCGTCCATACTGCGTTGGAACTGAGAACGCCACGCAGGAATTAATTGGCGACAAAGCAGCGACGCTTCAAATCCTTCAGAGTGTCTTCTTCTTCTTTGTGTGTCTATCTGGAGGAATTTACGTGGTCCACATCGTAGTGCTCTTCCCAAATATGTGCAAGCACTGGAAAGATGAAAACTTCGAGAATATAGTACAAGATTCTGCGCCTTATTACCGGAAGATACTACAAATTCATACGCTGTTCCTGTTGGCCGAGACTCTTGTTCATGATGTGCCCATGTCCTGCCTGGCTGTAGAGCTTTGCGCGCAGATGTGGGGTGCTGGAGGGATCAATTGCTGGGAATGTGCCATGACACCAGATGATCTACCCGTTAACCCAATGGGACTGGTGAACTGCGAGTTGTGGTTGGGTCTTTTGCTGGGCTCCATAGCTATCGTCAGCATTTACAAGGGTAGGTAGATCAAGGACATTTTAACTTTATCACTTTCTCTTACTGAGTATATTTAGGTGTGCTGATTTGTGGCCTTTTGGGACATCATAGCTGCCCCTGAAACACCTGTCCAGTTGCTGATTTTCCTTTGTTTCTGTTTAAACAAATAAATTTATAGCTAATTGGCTAAATTATTTCTCGATTTGGTTAGGTACGTTCACAATCTTAATTAGATAAATATCAAGTTAACCTTTTATAGGGACTGCTTCAATGCCCATTTTAGCTTTTTTTGTACGAATTCGCTGCTTTGATGTTAAGAAAGGTCTTTGTCGATTTTAAGTAACTTTTATTTGGTCTAACGAAAGTGAGGGAAGTGCAGGTATATTAAGATAATTAATCTTATTTCGAAAGAGCAAAAATTCTTGCATTGTTTCATATTATCTTTGTAGACTGTTATATTTATAGCACACGTTTTTGTTTCACATGTCAATTAATTCAGAGTCTTTCTTATCATCGTTATTGAAATTATTATTATCATCATCTTACTACTCATATGATGAAGGAAAAAAAATCAACGCTAAATTGATATTCTCTCTTGTCTTTGAGTAAAGGCGCGTTTTTCTAAATCTTATTTGTTTTCGTTTTAGCGTTCTCTCTTCTTTAAGAGGTTAATGGTAACCAGACAGCCACTAGACCTTCGCCCGCATTACGCTCCAGTGAGCAAACATAAAGAAATGAAGACGAGGCTCGGGTGGACAATTTCATGCAAATCACTGTATTTTGTCTACCCGAGCCTCGAGTTGGTGCCTTTGTTTACAGGAATGCGGGAAAGGTCTCTTAGCTTCTTTTTCAATGACCATGAACGCTATTTTACTTTCATATAGGCAACCTTACACTCTTTTAACAATTTTTTTTTTTCAGGTATCCTGCCGCTTTACGCCTGGATAGGAAACCCATTCTGTTGGGCCTGCTACCCTCTCCGTGTCTGCGTAGTGCTTCCAGCAGGGTTCCTTTACTGTGTGCTTGCCTTAGCCCCTGCAATGGGCGTGGCCATCAATCGGCTGTTCGATGTGGCCCCACAGATGAAAGACGAAATGGGAACTATCGCGCAGACCATCTGGACGTTCGGCTTGTTTTTCTGGGGTATAATATTCCTAATAACGTTCCTGTATAGGTATTTATGCGGGAAGTGTATTTGCGCTATATGCTGCCCTTGTGAGAAGAAAGAGGGAGGAGAGGGTAAGGAGGGTTCTAGATGCCTTTGTTGATTTAAATATTCGAACACAGGTGTCGGAGGTTACATTTGTTTTCAGGTCGCTCTAATTTAAACTAAATTTGCTGTTCGAGGCGGACTTTTCTTGAATGCAAGCGGCACATTTATACTTTAATGAACTGACACTCAACAATAATCCCGCAATGCTTAGGACACTTGAAATTCCTGTTGAAGAATGTTTAGTCGCGTCCGAACTGTTTGTCTGCGTTTATTATGGAATACAGTGCTGGTTTTCATAATAGAGCACTCTTAACGTTACATATTTGTATTTCTTCACCTGAGGACAGTTTCTTTGTGTTAAGTGATGCGGGTTTTAGTTGTGACCAATGGTGAAATGGGAAGCATGCATGCTATTCGCCATTTTACATCATTTAAAACCATGCTTACATCTTAGCCAGATTTAGAAACTCAAAAAATGTGGCGCTAAGTGCGACTGAGCTCCAGATGTCATTCTGTCACTATAGCTGACACCTCTTAATTATTTTAGTTGAGTGAAAAAAAAAGGTTCACTTAAAAAAATAAAAACAAACAAACAAACAAAAAAACAAAGTTTAATGCCAGTAGGCCGATGACGTAATTTATTTCAGAGATTTTTCAACGGACACCACCTTCCCTAAGGCCGCCGGGACCGTGGCCATATCCGGGAATGCATTCATGATTAGCTTCCGAGTGTCCAATTAGTAAAACGTTATGCAAACTTGGAGCTTCTGATAAAGATAATTATAATAATCATTGAGTATAAGAAGTAATGTTGAAGTAAAGAAAAACTGCAAGTAAAGCAGATGAAAATTATAAAGCCATAGATAAATGACTCAGACAGGTAACTATTACTAGAAAAGTAATTAAAAGTAATTGTTGTTTTATGGCTAACAAATTAGTGAAGAACAATTTTCAGTTCATTTCTTAGAACTACCGTGAAGATTTGTTTGTTAATAGACCAATTTCGATATATTAAAATTCATACTTGGCTACAAGAAATTAACTATTAATTGGTGACTCTCAAGATATATTCTTTTGTTTTACTTCCCTAAGCCTCGGAGCCAAGTATGAATTTTAATATATATAATCGAAATTGTTCTATTAGAAAATCGAAATTAATTGTTATCTATTTGCGAAATGAGAGTCAGGAACATGCTTATTTAATGAATGCACAAGTTAAAACCATTTCAGAAATCCCTTTTTTATTGTTCATGCAACAGCGGTATATTTTTATATTTTAAATATTCTTTTTTTGTTCGATATTTTTTTAGATGTAAAGCCCTGTATGGCCAAAATCTTATGCAATTTTGTTCCATCATTTAGTTTCGATGCAAATTGAAAAAAAAATAGATAGTAAAGTAACAAGACCAAGTTTAAACATGTCTTGGAACGTTCTTGTTGCCGTTAGCATTGTCCCCTTATTAGGGAATAGTCAAGAACTACATGTACCACCCTAGGGAAAGACTAAATGCTAGTGTTTTACGTACCCACCTTCTCCACCATAAAGAACTTCAAGATGGTTTGTCCATTGGCATGTTCCCCTTTTCAATACTAACAGAAAGAAAGTACAAGCTAGATTTAAATGTGTAAGTGCAGTTATTCGTCTGACACCCGAAAATACGACTTATCAGATGGTTTGTATAACCTCCCAACTCTTGTCAAGGTGCATTTCATCGAGCACATTTGTTTTGAGAACTTCAGTCCAACAACAAAAAATCAAATATCACTTATGGCAACGATCACTGAAACAAAAACGCTTCGATACATTTCAGGGTCTGTTACACCAAGTTAATCCTCGAGGACCTTGCCTCGCAATGGCGCTACAAAATTTCGAGACAAGTTGCAAGAAAAAATTCTTAGTCGGTGATATTTCTTGAGTTTAGCTGTTGAGAATCACTCATGAACCTCAACAGAATTGCTGAAATTTAAGGAAATGAGTAAACAACCCCGAAATACACTAGGTGTGAGTTGTATGGAAAATATTTCTTTGAGTCATAGGCTCCATCAGCTACATCCCCCCAAAATAATTTATTAAAAATATATAAATAAAAATATAATACAAGAAAAATTATACATAATTACAAGTTAATTATCATCAAGACCATAAACTGAGAAATCCAGATCATAAAACGATAGCTAGGATAACACAGCCATAAAAATGCAACACCTCTATAAATCAGTATAATAGTAACATGATAATTTTTAATTGCTGATTACAGTGAAACTACAATATGGAGCCGGGACCTCTATATAACCCAACAAAACCACAGTCTAACGAATGTCATTATTGGTCTCAAGAATGTAAAATGTATGGAGCATTACCCTTAATTCACCTGACCATTTTGATAAAAATCGTAGTTTTTTTGACTAATTGGTGGCCGGTTTAAAAAAAGAAATCGAGCAATAACATTTTTCTAATTCATATTGAATATTTCTAACACTTCACGTTTGGAATGACTGTCCATTGCACTTTAAGAAAAAATCATTTAAATGCCCAAATCTAATCTTGGATTACTTAAAACTTTAATTTTCAACTTCCCGCACATTCATTCCAAACGTAAACAGTTAGGTATGTTTATCCTCTTTCAGAAATGCCAGTTTGTATATCCAAACAAAGTAAATTCGAACACCAATTCTCCAATTTCCTTCATTTTGCAATTTTTAAATAATTAAACGCCAAGAAAAAGTCAAATTCAGTTTGTTCTAGGTCTCCTAGCGAGAGATATTGCCAATCATTCAAATGCTCAGAATGTACCTTTGACCCAGGCCTTAAACCCCTTGAGGTATTAGCTAGTCTTAGCCTTCTGCAGGCTGAATCTGAGAAAACTGAGAAAGACATATACCCGACTCGGCCTCTTTACTGATCACGAAAATAAAATTTTCTTTTTGATTCATTTTTCGATGTCCCTTCTTCCAAAGTGAACGATACTGTATAAATGTGTGTTTTTATTATATATTCATTTGTTAAATTCCTTGTCTTCTGACCGATAACGGCCATGTAATGTTCCATTTATTATATAAATATCAATGAAATACCAAACCATTTCACTTTAATAGGTTTTTGGCGTGAAAGGCGCGATTTATTATGTAGCCATAGCAACAGTTATATTTTCACATGTGAAGATATCAAGTTTTCGCTCGAAGGCTCACCTGGTATTTCATTGCTGTTTATATAATCAAAGTTCATAGAGAGTGGTTTTCAGTTATCACATGTCCAAGGCAGATGCAGTTACCATTCTGCAAGTGCTCACGGTAATAATATAAAGGAACACAAAGAAAAACCAACGCGTTTTCCGGCTTATAACTCGCCAAACATGTTACTGTATCAATTAACTTACTTTTGGCGGCAGTAATTGAAAATCACTGACTGAAATCATTTTCTCATAAAAAGAAGTTTATCGCTGTATAAGTTGTCTATGTCAATGTATGCTAACTTAACAACCTTGGGAATCAATAAAGAATTATAATTATTATTTTGAAAGTCATGCAGTTTCCAGTATCTTGCGGCTGTTTGGGTTTTAATTTAAACATATGTATACGGTTTTCACTAAGAGGCCATAGACTCAAAATACTGTCTTACAATCTCAAAACTTTCAATAACGAGAACTTCACTAAAAATGTCCCCGCTTTGGTGAAAAGTGCATTTGAAGGTTCAATTACTTTTACTATGTCCTTTTTGACAATGAATCCACATCCTTCCTTTTCCCCATTGATTCCCGTTTACTGGCGAGTTTCATACCACCTCCGCCCCCCATTTTAACGATACTACCCTCCCCACCCCCCAAAAATGAATAAATGATTAGATAGACGCACTCTCTCTTGTGAATGTGTGAATCACGCCGATTACGGAGGCTTGTGGTTAAAGCTACAGTAAAAGAGGCAAGAAGAAACGTGCAACTTTGTTTTACAACATTGCTGCAAAACGGTTGAATAGCACGTTTATTTACCACCGACCCACGTTCGAACGTGTCTTGCAACAAAAAGGGTTGCAAGGTTAATTTCGTAGGTGGTAAACCGGATAACGTCGCTATTCAACTCGTTTTGCAGCAATGTTATAAAATAATTGCAGGTTCTTTTTTTTGGTTACCCGTTTTACCCTACCTCGAATTTCAAGTCCGTTGGACAACATGACCACGTTGCAGATGGTCTTATCTGACAATTTTGTCTGTCATGTACCTGCATTAGCGATCCGGCCTCCTGACATTGACGTCAATCTTGTTCAACATTTTGATCATTTCAATTATACTGGGGAGAAAAAAAATCAAGACCCTACGTAGAGGGCAGAAAATTAAGTTCAACGTGGCCCAACACAGGTACTAAGTGATTGACATACGGTATACATGTATGAACTGTAAATATTAATCATAGCCATCAGGGCATTGCATGGGAGCAGAAAAAGAACGATCCATGATTGCTTCAACTTGGGTAGCAAGTATTATGATCTCTTGGTACAAGAGTTCAGTGTTTAGAAAGCTACTATGCCTTTAAGCACTCCCCACCGATCTTCTGCCACTATACTTACCGCGCTAAAAAAAGAAAGCAGCGCGTCTCGAATCGTGGGAGTTTCCCGCGATTCAAAGCGCGCAGAGAGAAAGGAAGACGACTGAAGGCTAGGGAGATCGAAATCTTTATATCTTACATCATATGACTTTGAAAAAAAAGAAAACAAAAGAAAAAGAGAAAAAATGGTATTGAAGTCTGACTATGAAGGCTGCCTGGTTTTCAAAGCAAAACGGCTAAATGGTGTGAATAAAATAGTGTGATATATATTCTTCCCCTTGTGGTGGACACGGTGATGTGAAGTACCGTTCGGTTGGAAAATTTGGGTGATCCACTGGAGATGTGAATGCTCAATAAAATGGGAAGAAATGATTTCAAAGCAGAATATCAAGTTAAGTAAAAAGTTGCTTCTCCAAAATGTCAAACGCTGCAACTTTTCTAAGAAGTATTTTTATTGTCATTGTCATGAGTTCAGTTACACTCGACTTCCTTCAAATGCAAATATTGACTGAAACGTAGACACCATTTATCCTACATTTCACGCTCTTATGATTTCGTCGCTTTTGTCTGCATAAATTGTCAGTAACCCTATCTTGGAGACCTTGCCAAATAGTTATTGAAGTAAACAAGCAAAAATCGGATGTTTTGACTTCTTTGAAGCTGACAATACTTTGAATTCTTCAGAAACTGAAGGTATACATATTACACTTTTTTGTTTCTTTTCTATGGTATGAGTCGACGCAAGAAAGTTCCTCAGCGAATGCTCTTATAAATCAGTTTGTCGAAGTGTTAGGAAATGTGTGCAGCTAAAAATTTATACAACGTGGTTCAAACAAATACCTCAGAATTTGTAACTAATACACGCACACTAGTAAATCGATGGAGGTTTTCTTGGTATTTGATTGGTATGCGAGGTTATTAACTTGAATTTGATTTGTGGCATAACAATACAATGTTTAAGATGATTACTGAATATGAAATTTCAATACAGCAACAAAATCTTTTTACTGACGAAAACCTATTTTTCCTTCCGCTGGGCAAGTCTTATATCACACATAGATGAGACTAACATCACAAGTACTGTAGAAATATTGCCCTTTTGATATGTAACAATGACTGTAACCCATCACATGCTCTGACGCGCGCGTATCGGCATAGGAACAATCTACGTGATCGATGTACATTCCCGTTCTGTTAATTTTTTTAAGCCAGCCTAAGTAAATCAACTTTCTAACCTCCACTTTCTGATGCAAATCTCTGCAGATTACCATTACAAGGCCCCAGACTAACATCGGTGTAAAAAGTAACAAAGAAGCGATAGCTAAAGATGGCGGATCGAATCTGTGATTTCTGTATGAGTTGCTGCGGTGCAATATGTGCTGTATTTTGTCGCGAAATGACAATGAAGTGTTCATACATCATTCAATTCACCGTGTACAGCATTTTACAAGGCTACAATGTGGCATCAGATATAGGTATGTTTATTGACGTTTTCAGTGCTGTGAGGAGATGCAATGGACTTGGAAATTCACAGGCAAATGGAACAACGCAAGTTGATCCGGGGGGAACAGTTATATATTGCAGACAACCCGGTAATTTTACACTTTCCGATCTGGACACGCATATTCTAACGCTGGAGATTCTGCAGTGGTTCTTTCTAATTTTCGCGGGAATTGGTGGAGCACTTTACATAGCACATTTATGTACTTTGTTACCAAATTTGTGTAAACATTGCCGAGACCCCACGTTTGAGTATGACGTGGCTTCGCCCGACACACCAAGATATTACCGGAAAATCGTTCATATTCATACTGTTTTCATGTGCCTGGAGACTTTTATTCACGATATCCCTGTATCATGTCTGGCTGTGGAGCTGAGTGTGCATTACTTCGGGCCAGGGCAGATCAACTGTTGGGAATGCGCAGCAACTGCAAGCTCCATACCTGCAGAACTTTCCCTGAAGAGAGGCAGCCTGTGGATTGGCCTGAAAATATCAGCGGTAGCATTGATAACTATTTATAAGGGTAAGGTTATGGAAAAAAACAACTACCAAATAAATAAAATAATAAAATTATTGGCCAAAATTATTTATATTGCAGCCTGAGTTTTGTACTAGGCACTTTTGTATTGTATAGTTTAAAAACGAGGAAGTTTTTAAAGCGTCTATGAAGTCAGCAGTTTGTGCTGGCGTAAGTCTAGAAACATCTGGTTTAGTTTTGCAACACCAGTTATCCTGTTCGTTTGTTGATTAATACGTCAAGGTATGTACCTACAAACAATCTGCTCAAGTGAATTCAAAAAAGAGAGCAGCTGAAAATTTCGAGGTCGAGCGATCTTATAATGTTGTCGAAAATGGAGTTTGAAGTTTTAATAAGAGTACTGAATGAGGTACTAGATAAATCATTTTTTTATGTAATTTTGTTTTATTTATATGGCTGTTCCGATCTGGGAAATTATTTTAATGAAAAATGTTAAAGATACTTTTTCACCATCATTAACTGTCTTTAAAGGGGTTTTGTCGAAGCTGTCATGTTCATCGGGTTAATATCGTCAACATAGCGTCTATATCGGCGAAGGAACCGTCAGAACCGTTAACGTTAGCGAGGAATATTCTTTTCGCAAATGACAAAATCGCAGCTTCCTCATCAACCAAATATCTCTCCGGAAGCATTACATCAAACGTTATAAACGACAAAAATAAACTTTGATAAACTGTTAGGCTAAAATTAAGTTTTCAAAAACCGCAACCATGATTGTAATCCGATTCTATCTTCTAATCAAGTTTGTATATTCGTGCCTTCGTTTGCATTTGCTTTGTTTTTTATACCTTCTTTGAATGTTTTGAGCCGTAAGTTATTTTAATGTCTTACTCAATTTGGCTGCAGCTCTCAATACTTGGATTTTGATGAATTTCGTGTCACGGCTCCATTGATCACAGCTTTCTTCCTTTTATCCACAGGACTCCTACCTTTGTACTTTTGGATTGGAAATCCATTTTGCTGGAGTTGTTATCCCCTCAGGTTCCTTATCGCTGCACCAGCCGGTCTGGGCTTCATGGTAATGGTGCTGACTCCATGTATGGGAATAGCAAAGTACCGGGTGATGACGAAAGTCCCGGAATTGAAATCAGCGGTAGCCGGGCCATCTGATATCATCTTCATGATTGGTCTAGTGTTCTGGGTAATACTCATTGTAGGATTTCTTTTCTGGAAGATATTTAGCAACTTTGTACTGGACCTGTGTCCTTGCTTGACATGGTGCATGGAGGATGATGACAAAAAGAAAAACAAAGAAGAGGAAAAGACAACTGGCTGTCTATGTTTTTGAGGGGGCAGTGCGTTCGTGTTTAGCCTCTAGATAGTCAGTTATTCATTAAGCTTTTCCGTTAACATGTCTGACAAGGCTAAGGCTATACAGTCGAACCCCGCTATTTCGAAGTCCCAAGGGAAATGGAAAAAGTCCGAAATAGCGGGGTTTCGAAATAACCGTGGAAGCCTAAAATTCGTAACAATGAATCATTTTTTCACACAGTAGAGTATGAAGAAAGACACTGATTAAATAAAAATACAATAATTATATGTCGGATAAGTGAGCAGATGCTGTTGCATTGAAAAATCTTTGAATGTTCTGCTGTTTTTGGTTTTTTCTAATACTTTTGTCGATCGTGAATGACTAACACAGCTGGAATTTCTTAGCGGGACACTGCACGTGAGTCAAGCATTGTTAATTACGCAACACGAGCTCAAATAAAATGCAATACGTTTGCAGCTGTGCTCTTATGTACGTACTCTGTTTTTGACAAGTTCGAAATAACGAGGTTGATTTAAGGTGTAGGGAAAGAACGATGAGTTTGAAATAGCGGGGAATTCGAAATAACCGAGTTCGAAATTGCTGATAGCAAATGACTGAAAACATAAGGGTAAATCCAAGGGAATTCGATCTTCCTTCGAAAAGCGGGGACTTCGAATTAACCGAGTTCGAAATAGCGGGGTTCGACTGCACTTACACTATACCGAATAGCTTTTTGTCGGCACGAAAAACTTTCCTGTATTGTGTGAACATATCCTAAATCGAAACAAACTAAACCAGATTGTCAATTAAAGACAACGCCTTTGCGAAGGCGCTTCCATTTTCCTGGAATTTTATGATCCCAACCGATAGCGGGCATAAATTTAGGCTGCTGCTTGAAAGCGAATTTTACCCCGGGAGCCGAATGCCAGCTTTGAAATTGGGTGGGAAAACTTGAGGGAAATGATTTTCACATTCAAATCTCAAGTGGGAAGCTTAAACTCGTTTCATGTCAAGAACATTTGTCCAGAAAGTCGAGCTAAAGCTCTCAAGCGCGGCCGACTGGTCTGAAATTCATCGTGTAATAAGTTTCTTAAGTGAGTTTCTAATTCCCGAATGCGCATGCGTACGGACAGTATTTTATTTAGAATCGAGAAACCCGTATGGGACAATATCCTTTACCCCTTTCGTTGAAAATTCACTGAGGCCTTCCTGTAGTTATGCATTTGTGTGTGTGGCAATCAAACGTGGAATGATAAGGAGACTAACAAGACGGTTACGCAGAGATTTAGAAACTGACCGCAAGTTCAGGGTTATTTAATTTTTGTTACCCGGAACGTAACAAATTGTAATTGTATACTAATCCAGTAAGTATATATCCTAACCCTAACTTTCTGTCCAGGGTATTTTTTCAGTCGATCTTCCATGGTTGCTCAAGAAAAACTATTTTTTTGCAGGCATAGCTTTAGACAGACGCCAATTGTGTTTGTGAGTTAAAAAAAAATAAGCTCCAGTTATTGCGATAAAACCATGCCTTTTGTTCAAAATGGTTTGTCCAATAATTTTGAGAAAGCAGGATGGAATAGTTGAAATTTCAAATCAATCGATCAGTTAATTATTTATGTCCTTTTTACAATTTGATTAAAAGAATTCTCATAAATTCAATTATTCTCAAGCAGGAGCTTTCAGTAAAAGCTTCAGTCCCCAGTTGTTTAAAAGGTGGATGGCGCGCGCTATCCACTAGATGAAAAAGGCTCTATCAAGTAGAACGGGATTGGCTTCTACTTTAGTTATCCAGGCGGTAGATAGTGATTTCGTGGATAACGCTATCCAACGTTTGACAAACAACCCAGGGCCCAGGCTTTACAAGGTGGACCACTGGACAAGTTTACAATAAAGATTCTTTAATTAATCATGGCTGTGTTATGTAGGTTTAAAAACAGCCACGGCTTCAAAACATCATCTGGTATTAAAAAGGATGAAAAGTAGTCAGCGGTTATTAAATGAGAAAATCAACTATGTTAGAGAACGTACCGGGCATTTCGTACCGGTGCAAACTGAAATGAAATAAAAGTAATTTTCTTCAGTTATTTCTGTCTTTTTGGTTGTAACTAGTCCGCCAATTCAATTGGTTGCTTCAAAGTGAAAAAGTTTGAAGATTAGGCGGTCATACATTAAGGCCCTCGCAAAGATTGATAGCTACCCGATTAAGGCTAATGTTGAATTTTAATTAAACCTGCCTTTGTGCTTATATATATATATATATATAGTTTAAAAAAAAATGGTAAACTAGCGAATTTTTCTATTGCTCTTTTATTCCAGCACGAAACAATAACCACAAAAGATACCGCTTTTGTACTCACTTAAGTTATAAATAGGTCTAATTGTAGCTCTTACGTGCAATAACCTTCGCTAAAGATGCTTTGAATTTTTTTTAACTTAATCATTGATACTTTAAAAAAATTCAAATCCATCTGTAAAAGCGAAGTGCTTAGCTTGGGGCGAAATTTATAAAGCGGAATAATTTACCCGACTTGTTTACAGAGCTACAATAAGAATATTTATCAATTAAAACTCTACTACTTTTTTATATGAGCGTGGCAAGTCCTGTCGGGTATTGTCATAACCGGCCAATCAGATCGCTTTCTTGAACAACTGCAATGACTTCCCTTTGTTCTCTACTTTGTATTATTCATAAAGGCGAATCTCTACCCTTGATCATTAAACTCGGAAGGTGGGAGTTATTTGCACCTGCTGATGGCACGAATCTCAGTTATTAACCAGTCCGGAAATTCGTATTTCTTTTAAGGCCTTTAGCGGTGGGGTATATAAGTAACACTATACTAGCAGTAGGAGAAAAAAAAAACTGCTATTTTTACAGCGCCATTTACGCGCTTGCATTTAAGTGTGAAGAAATGGCATCACAGATTATTCAAGCAAATTCGAAGGAAAGCGTAGCCCACGCGGAAAAAGCAAATTCTGGCCGTCCTAAAAGAGTTTGTACTCGCAAGTCCTACTGCGAAGAGGAGACGGACGACGAGTTTACTGCGGACGAAATCAAACCATATAAAACGAAAGGTAAGTCTCCTGAAAGCGGTCTTAGATGATTGTAAATTGACCGATCTTTTTGGATGTGGTATAATAACGGCATTACCAGAAAAATTAGTCTGAAATTTATAAATATTGTGCTATGTTAACACTTGCGACATGTGTCTCGCAGAGATGTGCCAATTTTATTGCTAAGAGCATGCATCCCTTGTGCATTTTCAGTTTCAGAAACAACATTCTTTGGTGCTAGCATACAGAGGAAAAATTCTAAGAAAATAAAACACGTTTTATTCTATTCAAAGAGAATTGCTCTTATTTCGTCAAAAGAGCAGTGTATTCTTAAGAGAGTAGAAAAAGAAACATTTCATTCTCTTGGTAGAAACTCGTCGAGTTAGAGTAACAGCAAATGCGATTAGCTTAGCCTTTCGTTGTTGACTGCAAAGAAAAATAACAAAAACAAGGATACTACACTCCTCCGTAATTATAGGATAACAATTGAATAAGAGGCTAGTATTGTCCTGTATCAAGGCAAGGTTATAATTTTTCTTTTGTCAAAATAAGTGCGCATATAATATTACAAACTACATTATGATGTGGAAGAAAAAAACGCTTACATGAAAAATCGACGTGGTTTACTTGAGCAAAGCTTACTGACAAACTGTCGAAGTGTTTTAAAACCTTGCCAGTGATAATGTGTATCTTCGGCAGGACTTGTTATTAATTACAAATAAATTGGTGATTAAAATAACGAATACACGGACGGTTTTTAAATTTTTATTTCTTGCAAAAACTAAACGCTTTTATCTCGACTATTTGACTTCCGAACATTTCCTCTCTTTATGAGAAAATGTACGTTTAATCACGCACTTCTTTTCGCAAATAATGATGATTTTAAAATGCTAATTTAAAAGTGTTTAAAAGTCATTGTTGGACCGATGCAAGTGATATAACAGAAGAAAGAATCGATTAAAATATATTCATACCTCGCGGTCCAAAGAATAGGTAATTTTCTCCGTTTATCCGTTTTCTAATTATTCACTTGTCTTATAAGAGTTTTCTCCTGCCATTTTCTAAACTTATTTCTCTCTAACCACTTTTTATCAACAACGTCGATCTTTATGGCGTTGACAGTATAAAGCCCTCTGCCTGATTGTAAACTAAATTCAGTTTTGCAGCTGCTTCAGTTATGAAAGGTCGATTGAAAATAGTAATGTGCATGCTCAGTTCAAGTTTCAGTCAGTTTGTCGTAAAGCTAAAAACGGTCCTGCTTATTTTGACCAACAGCTATATTTTAGCTGTTACAAAAGTCATTATTCTCAAGTACAGCAATAGTCCAATTTAGCCTCTCAATATTGGCTATATGTTAATTTGACTAGTTAACTGATTTTTTGCAAAAACAAGCCTCTATTCTCTTCGTCGGCTTCAAAAGATTACAGGCCCTTACACATGACTGTGTATATTATCCAACTCATGTCCTGTTCCTGAATTAACATTGCTGCTCTTTTTCACGGAAAACACCAAGGACGTTTGAGAAAGTAAGGATGAGTTCTTATAACGGCTGCTACGAAAACTACACTCCTTAGTTTTAAATCTTGAAGTAAACTGTGTAGACATTCACTCCTCTATGTGTAAAGCCATATTGAAGTAAAAGCTGTAACATGTAAACTTATTTTTTACGGAGCCAGTCGTTGATTTTTTTTTTCTGTTCACCTTAATAGATAAAGCTTGTGTATGCTTTTTCCTACAAGGGTGAACAGAAAAATGTCAGCGAGTGATATCAGATGAAAACCACCAGGTATTTTCGACCAGGTTTGGTTATTTTTTTATTATAGTTATTCAACTTATCCATTTTTAATTATTTTTACTTGAATTTTGCTCGAGAATGAAAAATGCTGACAGCAGAATGCTCGCTGTCGAAAGAAGTGAATCATGCTAGACGTATTGCCTACAGAATTCGTTAAAGTCTTTCTTTAAGTGCAACAAGATTTTTCATAATTAGTACTAACTTTTGGGCGCGTTTTTGGGAATGGCAGTTTAGACCTTTCCTTCAGAATAGCTGTAGACTGCTGATCCTTGCTTGTTTACAACCAAACATCCCTGAATCAGTTAATACCATTATTTTTATAATCTCCAAATCGTGCCGAAAATTCCTTAATTGACTTCTGTAACATCATACATCAATTGTCCTTGGTTACGAGCATGATTATGCTCTCTGGGTTGTGGGCACGTGGATTTTTCAGCCAGCGTTCTTGAAAAGTATATATGTCGCTTGCCAATCAGAAATATGGCTATTACTTTTTATATAAAGCAGAGAATTTATTGGCTTTTTTTATATTTCATTTATAACTTTGTACTGAAGTGGAACGGTTTGTGTTCTCTCTGGTTCGTCTTGAACTACCAAGCAGGGTTATCTCAGGTTTTGGTGAGACACCACGCCAATGACGTACAATTGTATTACATCCCCTTCTAGTAAAATTCTTGACACTGTCCTTTTATTTTGTTTTAAGCCGAGAAGGCGATATTAGCTGCCTTAGTTCTCTCATTTGAATCATTAGAGTCTAAAAGTATGTTAACCAAAACAAGGACTAATGAAAAAAAAAAATTCTGACCCCGGTTTTTTCCTTTTCTTAAATGGTTTATAGAACTGTTTTAGGCTCGAATTGTTTTATCTCCTGGATACAGATTTAAGCGTAGTGAGCTGACTCTGAGCATGATAATTTTGCTCTTTTGTCAGTAGCAATAGCAAGATGGTACTAGCTAAAGGTGGAAGTGTCAACATTAACCGGAAATACATGCAGGCGTTAAGGTTGCAATGCCGAATAATTACGCAATTCCCTTTTCTCTTAGTATAAGAAATCTATAATGTGAATCAACTGAATAATGAATCTTTTTTCTTGATTTGGGTTGGAATTAAGTGTGAAATAGTCAGACAGCCATGACTGAGCACTTACTCTCGCAAGCAAGAAAAATGAAATAGTATGACGGCCATCATTATCATCATCATTATCATCATCACCATCATCATCATCTTTATGCTCTCTTCGTTTGGAAAACAAAAGGAACATGTAGTTGATCGCGCAACTACAAGAAGCCTCAGAATGGTTTTTCTGGAATTCCGCTTGCCAATCAACAGTAAATTTAATTTTACCAAAGCAACTGAAAACAACTTTATTCGCCGTCTCATAAATTCAAAATGTTTTGGTACCTAAAACGCAAATTTCACATTTTCTTTTTACCTTTTCTATGTGTTTGAAAACTGTTCACTTAACAACGGATTTAAAGACAAATTAGAAGAGATAAACAATGTCCAAACCTCTTGTTTATTTAGACTATCCGAGATGGCTGCCTCATTAGACTCCTTAGTCGCATCAATGAGACCCTCCTTGATCGGCTATGGATCTTCTTGCTTTTTGTGTACTTGATTTTTCCGAATAAAGTTCATTACAGAAGAATTACAATGACAATATTATTACGGAATGATACTAATTAGTTTCAAAGTGGTTCAAACTCCGTTTTTTTCTGCAACTTGAGCTCTGAGAGGTTGGGGACAATTTGCTTTCTTCGTAGATACCAACAAATGAATAAGAAAACAATGAAGAGGCACTTAAAAAGGGCTACATCAACAAGTTTTTGCTTTTCTTGAATGACAGATATTTACGTTTTGAGGAGGACTGCCTCGGTGACACAAATCAAACTGTTTGAATATGCCTAATGCTGGGCAATTAAGTAGTTAAAAGTGATCTCTTAATAATTTCAATTTTTTAAGCAAGGCCAGCTTACAAAAAAGAAGGACCGGATCCTAATATAGGATCTAATCAGCAATAAGTGAAAATATAAGACAAAAAAAGCAAGGCTGATTTTACAGTCGGGAATATATTATCTTTTAATTATCTATTATATTACATTATTATTACAGAAACATTGATAAAATTATCACGATAATATCATGATAATATCCTCTCTATAATATTATTATTATACACATATTATCTTATATTATCTATTATATCCGGCCCGACTGTAAAATCAGCCTTGCTTTTTAGTCTTACTAATTTACCGAAATTAAAAAGCTTGAAAACAGAGTTCTATACAGCCTGATATTAAGGCGGGAACAAGTTTTACTATGACCTGAGAGAAGATCAAATAAATCACCTGGCGAATGTCCTATTCAACTTCTTAAGGTGTGTCGATCCGAGCCACGTTATAGCAAACCTCCCTTTGGAGCTTGTTTTAAGTGATGTGATAAGGCAAAGAGTGATTCTTTCCACTTTTTTGTTCCTTTGGCCTTTTTGCCTTTTTGTCAACCCACAGTCTCCATAATTCGAACATTAACCTGCTTTGCAATGTAAGAAAGCTTCAGTGATAAGTAAAGAAGCGTGTTTATCTCTTCTGACTGCTCGCGGGAACAGTTAAGTCAACAGAGTAAAGCAAATAAATCAATAATTTTGTCTTAAAAACCTCTGGAAGTAAATTTTGGTTCTGAGGAATAATAATTTTGCATATTTTTAACTTTACACCAGCGCCACTGATTGAAGTAGAAATTTAGGAAACTATTTTCGCCCCACACAATAGACCCCAAGCTTGTCATAAACTGAAATAACAGCGATTAAAAACGAATTTTAAACAATTACAGAAGTCTACAAAGCAAAACCAGAAATTTTGTCAAGGGCATTTTCATTCTACAGCTCCGTTTATTCCTAGACATCATTCCTTGATTCGAACGTAAAAGGCATGCACTGAAATAAAAAGTTTGAAACTGAAAAATTACCAATTTTCTTTTCGGTATACTTTTCTCTGACTTTTGAAAGCAATATTCAGCCCCCAGAAGTGACAGAATTTCGCAACCCATTCAAATACAGCTGTCACTTTACTTCAGTTATACATGCAAATAACCCGCAGGCTTAAGCAACATCATGTACTTTAAACACTTTCTCACAACTTAGTCGCATAACTAAGTATTATTTCTTAAAAAAATGTAAACCTCTATCATACTAAAAAAATTCCTTGTTGTAATGTATCTACACCCGGCGAAGAGTTAAAATAAGAACTGGTTGGGCATTTCCCAGTATCAGTTCAGCGAAAAAGGAAGACCAATTTTTAAGCAACTTTAAAATCTCTGTTCATCAAATCTTATTTCTTTTTTCACGAAATTGAAGTCAACTTAATACCACGTGGTCATCAGTTTCCTAAAACTTTGGTGTTAACTTGTAACCCAGCGGGGAGAAAAAAAAATTCAGTTTTAATCAAAATCGAGTTGACCAAACCAAGGTGTGTAAATGCTCGGAAAACTAACATGAGTATTTGCTTTTAAGATCATAATCTTTTTAATAATTCCTCTGTTATTCTAGTGCGAGTTAGCAAATATTTATTCAGCCTTCGGGGAAGCAAAGAATACAATAAATTTTGCCGAATGGTCATAAACTTTCCGCTGTCTTTAAACACCTCCTTACAAGGGGTAGCACAACATTGCAATATAAATATATATTTATTATTCTTCGTTGATATTCCCCAAGTCTTTGGCTAATTCCCTTGAATACTTTATATTCGCTTGTTATCTTGGCGGTTTACTGCAAAATATAATTATTTCTTTCATTTAACGTAATACCTTGTCTAGTCGGAATAAATTATTTTTGACAGCTGGTGATTAGATTCTTTTGTTTTCTTTTTAATACCTGCTCAGAGAAAAGAATAATATTTTTGGGCATTACCACAATGAAATTTGCTAGCTTTTTTGTTTTACTTAGTTCATATGACACTTGGCTGCCTGTAAAATTTCAATGAAACAGTTTTTTTTCTCTCTTGTGGAATACTCCTCTCAAATTCGAAATGGTATCAGAAAAAGTGATTTATGTTACAAAAACACTCCTTCTTTTGATTTTGTGAAACTAATTAAAAACCCTTTGGTATCAAAATCATACAAATGAAGTTACCGCACGTTGTAAAAAATAATAAATCGTAATGAAAAAGGGGCCGTTATCTTTGCCCTTTTTGCAAGGTCAATTAAAAGTTTAACATTTTTAAAAAAAATCAGTAAAAGGACAGAGTTTGTTCGTTTAGATGTGTACATGAAAAAGAAAAAAATATCTCATTCTTTGCTACTGCTGCTAAACAAACATCTGTTAATTTTAAATTTGGTTGCCATTTTCGTATAATTATTACTGATAATTACTTCGTTAATTTACCTGGGCTCAAAATTCAGCTGTTTTGCTAGAAAGTGGGGTGTTGTTGATTGTATATTCTTCGCTCGGATCTGGGTCAGTTTAGTACTCTGACGGCATGAAACTATAATCTCTAACTTTGAATGACTATTTAATACACACTACTGTTAAGTTCTTTTTCTCAGACCAGCAACTTTATCTTGAGATATAGGTAAAATGTAATTAAAAAGCGCGAGGGACTGGCTGGTGATGTGGGCATATGGAGGAAAGTTAACACCTACTCCTTAATTCAATACGAGGGCTCTGTATCGTTTTGAACAAAAGAAAGCGTTTATGAGCCCACGAGGATCGGATTTAGGGGCTTCACGCTATTGTTTCATTCTCATAGCACTCATACAGTATGAGACATAGGATATGGGCTTGTCGATATTGAGAGGAAAAAAATTTTAGGTACATTTTACGTGCTAATAAAGGCCAAGTATCGCTTAACATAAAACCTTTCCAGGTCTTTTTTTAGCATCTTATCATTAGTGGCTAAAACATACAATGCGTCAAGAAAATTCAATGCTACGTTTCAAAGGCCTGATGTAGCCATGTGAAATAAAGTTGGCTTTTGTTCTTTACAACCTACTTTTACGAAATATAGGGAAGTTTTTAACTGAATTATTTTTCCGTAGTAGGGTTGTAGTAAATAACTGCATGACAAAATCGACTCATTCGTAAAATCAATTTATTACGTTACAGCTCTTTTAATATTACGGTCTCATTGCTTAGTATAATACACTTCTTAAGAAATACCTTAATTTCCTTGCATCGCAAAATTACTCAAGGAATCGGTAAAATTTTCATTCTCATTTAATGTAGCATAATTATTATGGTACGAATCGTCCCTTAATAAAAGATATTATGCTTTAAGAATTCTGTGGGACTTAAAGTAGAGATTTGCAATCACTGATGCAGTCCTAAGGGAGTTTTTTATCTTCTGAAATAATAGACTTTTTTGCAATACCTTTAATGTTCGAAACAAAATATATTCGGTGTGATTAGAAAAAAATGAGCCATTAATCTGCTATTAATTGTTTTAACCCCCAAATCCTTTTGCTCGATCCATTTACGACCAACGATATTTTGATGTCGGCTTTATCTCACGGAGAAATGACCTCCGACGAGGACTCCCACACTCTAAACTCATACATCGTACCTACAATGTTGTTAACTCTTTTTCACCTCTTTTGTTACAAATGAAAAGCGCAGCAGGTAGAATTACTGAACAATAAAAGAGCAGAGCCTCTTAAAAAGAAAAAAGAAAAAAAAAAAAAAAAACACTAGAAGCCCATGAACAGTCCAAAAGCGTATTGGAAAAGCAAATATAAGTTTGGACTAAAAGCACTTTCAGATTTAGGTTACCATATTGTAAGAGCCAGTACTATGGTTACCTTGTGACAGGGACATTTTATAGCATTCTAGTCCAGTGATCTGCAATTAAAAGAGAAGCAGTTGTTGATGATCTTTGCCTGAACAATAGACTACCAGCAAGGGCACTTTAAAGTCCACGTTGTTTTTTCTCTTGTGAGGGGCTTTGTCACCCAGATAGACCCTCAATCTTCACTACTCAACAGATGTTTGCAAAGAGGAACTCTTTTAAGCGAGCAACATCGAGAATACGCATGTTTCAAAAGCAAAACCGTCCATTCTGAAAACCTCCGGTGGAGGTTTCCCTGAACAAGCTCTGAGGTAGGAACGTCTAACATATATTGTTTAACAATCGGCGAAGGCATTTCTCCAGTGAACTCAAGTTGGTCAGCTAGCACAGAAAAGAAGGTAATTACCATACCACATTTCCGGCTATAAAAAAAATCACACTGCACACCTCGCAATACACAACTGATACCTTGGCTTATTTTTGCCTCTTCATGTCAGTAAATTATGTAAATTTAAGATAGAAGATATTCCCTTCTTCGTTAAAATATTCCGTTTAAACTAGTACTCACGTCTTTCTTTCTTTTTTACTAAATTAGTTTATCTACGCCTCGTAACCCGGCGCCTGCTATTTCAGTTACAAAGCGATTATTTCAACAATACTGTATGTTGGTCAAGCTCTTGGATAAGGCTAGGTCAGGAAATACAGACCAAAAGAAGGAATTAACAGTCTGGTCATCTAAACCTGACATAGCCAATACTTGTTTTCTCGCAAGCATGTAACCAAGGGCCAGCAGGGCATGCTTATTTCTAGAATAGCTTTTCGACATGTAAAAAATATATATGTGTATGTATAGGAAATACCAGGTGAAATTACCAGAAGAAATAACATTTTGCAGATCACACTTGCTGTACCTTGAAAGCAACTATATTTTTTTATTGTTGTTAGTGGGGAAAAAGAAAGAAAAAAAGGCCATAGAAACTTCTTGACCCACAAGCACATTTCTTTGAAACATGTAAGCAGCCATAAAGTATAATAATGGTTACATAATGAAAAAAGCTTTTTGTCAGCGATAGTTAGCTGTTAGCTGTCCAAATTCACAAAAATGTACAAATTTACGAACTATTTCCTCAGGGAAAGTTTTTCCCAAAGGGGCTTTTATTTTCTGCTCGAAACAAACCACACCCGGCCTTCAAAAGCTGCTGCTGTCATATATAAAGACTTAATATATAATTTTATTATTTACTTACTTACGACTAAAACTATAATTTGGATTGTCGCAAACGGTAAGATTTCCGTATAACCCCAACATTTATTATGCATGCAACAATTTCATACTTTTTGTCACAGATAGTTTAATATTAAATATGAATGCATAATTATAAATGTATTGGGTTATACGGAAATCTTACCTCGCAAACTCTCGAGAATTAGGATAGCGATTCTCTTATAACATGTTAACCCGCTCCACAGGTGAACTCCTCAAGGGTGATCAGAGTCGCCTTTTGCTTAGAGTAAACACTACAAAAGTAAATGGTACTTTTTTCGCCCTCTGATCACTCTACACTAGCTTGGGGGTGATGAGACTAGTACTAAAATATTTTTGCTCGTGCTATACGTATTCCGGATATATATAATACCATGGAATGTCCCACGAGTCACTTGCATTTTTTCGATATTCAAACGAGCCGTCTGTTGCATACCTTTACTTACCATCATTCTTACTAACGTGAGCTCATCAACAACTTAATTATTTACAAGTAGAATGCAGAGACCTATAACAGCAAAAAAATATATATTGAGGATGATAAACAAAATAAAAGCAAATCTTGATATAAATTTTATTAGATTCCAATGAATTCATAATATACTGACACATTTGCTTGGTATTTTACCAGAAAAGAGAACAAACCTTACATGATGTATTTCATTGTCTACCTTTAAGATGAAAAATCGTCGGTTAAAACAAGTATTCAACAAATAAAAACATTCCGAATAAACAAATGAATATTAAAGAAAGGACTATGAAATCCGCCACTTTTTTCGGTCTTGCTGTAAACTTTGTTTGACTGAAGGGCACCGGGGAGATATCTTTAATTGTTGAACCTCATGTAGCAGTTATTATATAAATGCTGCTAAAATATATTTTCAGTTTTCGGGAACGAAAAAACGTGTGAAACTGGCAGCCGGCGAATCCTTGAATAACAAGTAAAATGATTAATTCCTAATAAGAGAAAATTATATCCTAAATTATTTTTTTAAAGCCTTCAAAAGCAATAGTCGTGCTAATTGAGTGAATCGTGCTCTTTGTCTTTGGGTAGATACTGTGTATACGTACACTCTAACAGTATGTTTGACCAGTGTTTCTGAGCAGCATTCGATAACTACGTGTAAGTTTTTGTCAAGCGAGGTTCCATAATAACACGCTTAGCTGGCTTCAGAGATGATCAATCACCTAAAATAAATGATACTTGCCACTCATTATATAGGGAAGGGAATAGTATAGCATTCAGTACCAATTAAATAAACAAGCCGAGCAGAAAAAAGAAGAAAGAAAGAAAAAATTCATATAATTATAGCATATTTAAAAAATAAAGATTTAAACATTTAAAGATTTATCAACATCGAGAAGATGATTTATCGCTTAAAAGCAGTTTTCAATTAATGTTCTCAGTCTAGCGTTCTGAAACTAACTTTTTATACAGTGTTGTTTCGCGTTTTTCCCCTAGTTTTGAGAAATTTCCATCAAATAATCCTTGTGTAAGTATGCTGATTCCACACATTTATTTACGACAATATTTCAGGGCGGATTTTGAGTAGCGTAAAAATGGAAGGGAAGACACAATCTCTCAAAATACGACTTTCCCTAAGAAAACAAGCAGATGTCCGCCATTCCCAAAAATGGAAATCAAATCAGCTAATTTTAACGTCTTTGCTCAGCAACGTTCCTTACTAGTTAAGTTCATTGTAATTTTGCCTTTGCGATTGTAACTGTACGCACGTGCTTCCAATAACTAAAGAAAAATGAAGTGACACGCTTCATTGTTAGTTCAGTTACTTCATACCCTTTTTTTCTTTCTTTATGACGAAAGTAACATTTCTTTTAACTGATTGCTCATTGTCGCAATTTTGAAGGTTTTTTTTCAAAATGGTTTAAATAATCGCGTAATTTACTTAAGCTAAGGCATTCCAAGATCTGTTAGGTTGTGAAAGGATAACTGCAGGGGACACATGGGATCACTCGGTGTAAGTATATTTTCTTTTCCCAAACCAATAAGATTGACAGCGACCTGCGAAAGTTGAAATACGTAGAAGAGACATAAGATATACCACTGTCAAAACGAAACCGGACGATTTTAATCTCTTTTACTAAAAAATCATATCTTCATCGCGCGCAGTGAAGATACTATTTTTATCTTTCACGTGTGTGAATATTGGTGTCGCCATTGCTACTAACATTAATTTTGACTTTTTGGAACAGAAATTATAAGTATTATTGTCTTTATTTCTCCTATATAACTTTATATCCGGGCTTCACAACATTTTTGTGACATTTTGCGATAGGTGACCACTTTAATTGCACCATTTTGCTGTTTCGAAAATGAATTTTAAAAGTTGTATTTTATGTAGGAATTTCATCAGTATCTATAAAATAAAACGAACATTACATCTCCGCTTGGAGATACGAATTTTATCAGTCTCTAAAATTGCGCGAATACACATCCTATTACTACGTGAAATTCATCGATTGAGATCAGACGCTGATTTACTTAGCTTTTAATTAAGGGCGAAACAGTTTCTATTATTATTATTATTACTATTATTAAGTTTTTGGTTGTTGTGGACGGATAGGCTCTATTATCGTGTAAAGAAACTCATTATAGCCTCACTCTATTAGGTCTGACTAATAATCTTTCGAAATCTGAAAAGAAAAAATAAATGATTAAAGTTGTCGAGTGTTTTATGATTTGCTGGGCACTGATCAAAGGCTCGACCAATGACTTTCTTTAAAAATGCTAGACGTTGTAGCGTCCCCCTTTTTAGACGATGCTCAGTTAATGATCGTTCTCTTTGTTTCTTGGTATTTTTGTAATACCTAATAAATAGCTTAATGTAGTATTTCGAAAGTTGCACGACAGCGCTACTTTCACAAGTTACTCCTATTTTCTAACTTCTCAGTTCTACAGTTGCCAGTGCATCACATATGAAAGGTCATTTGTACCCATTTAAATCTCCTATTATACTGTTCATTGTAATGTCATTATTCTTGAAATTTCAGGAGGCAGGCGAAAAGAATCTTATACATTCGTTATGTTGGAGAAGAAACAGCGGCAAATAGCACAGACACTGAGATGGCAAGTGAAATATATTCCTGTTCTATTTTAATATGGACTTGAAAAAACAAATTGACTAGAAACTGTAAAGCAACTCAAGTCCGTTCATAAACTATCAAGGAGAAGAGCAAGAAGAAAAGAAAGATTCAAAAATTTAAACTGACGTTTCGAACGCAAGGGAGGCCTTTTCAACATTGCAAATCCTTCAAAAAACTGTTCTTTCAGTTTGGGCGAGAAAGAACGGTCTATAGGATTCAGTTACCGGAAAGGTCACGAGGATGATTTTTCTCAGGCCATGATCTGAGTTTGATCATCCTCTATCAAAGTTACGGGAATGATACAATTATATTTTCCCATGCATATTCATCCTGCAGTAGAAGAGTCAGGATTCACAAAAATATAACGAATAGACCGACACTATCCAATGAAAAGCTTTGTAAAAGTAAAATGTTTTTAACCAAAGCCTCTATTCCAAGACGGAATAAGTTCTGTAAGAGTATAAAGTTTTACCCAGATCTTTATTAAAGGATCTTTAGCTCAGTGAGGGAGGCCTACCTCACAAATTGCTTTTATTATTGTCTTTAACTCGAACACTTCTGACCTTACATTTCGCCACGGTCAAACTGAACTAGAGAAATTCCTAGAGCTTAATAATTTACTCCGAAAACAGTCAAGTAAGGTTTTAGATATCAGCTATAATGAAAGTTTAATTTGAGGAAGGAAAACATTGTCCTGGAGATCGTATGCCAATTTAGAGTGTGTGAAGAAAGACCTTGAAAAAAGCGTTCGCTTTGAAACAGCTATCATCATGGCTCCTGCTTATAAAAATGCATGTAAGAAATATTCCATTTAGAATTTGAATGAACTATAATCTCAGTAATACTTACTTGGTTAGAATTAAATTAAGACTTTTTTTTTCATTTTTGTTTTAAATTTTGTCTTTTGTTATCGCTTCTTCAGGCTTGGCGAAAATTACGAGCTGAAGGAAGGCATGTGTCTTCCACGCTGCGTTATGTACACACACTATTTAGATTTTTGCCGAAAAGGAAACCTGTGTCCAGCTGGACCTGCAACTTTTGGAAAAGTAAGGACTACTTGCTGTTTGTCGGTCTTTGAAAACAGTCCCTTGGTTACTATTTCTTTTGTTTTAATTTTATTTTGTGTTATTTTTTTACTCAAATATTCAACCCCTTCTTTCTTCCGTTTGTTATCTTAGATTATCCGTCAACGGTTTCCAAAACTGACAACCAGAAGACTTGGAACTCGCGGACAATCAAAGTAAGTTTTTTATTAAAGTGCATATGAACCGAAAATTGTTTTTATTCAGTTAAAATCTTTATCACTTAAAATTCTCGATTCCAAAGTTTGAGATGTTTTGAGTGAAAACTGCCGATTTTATAAGCGATTGAAGTTGACCTATTTTGCAGCAAAAAATGGTCAAAAGATTACAGGAGACTGGGTCGAGTGACGTCATTTTGGTTGCACCGCGAGTTTTGTTTACACCATCGTATGAGAGCATAGTCGAGGGATGTCAAGCGATTCGGAAATAACCAGCGTTGAACAAAGCGACTCAGAAGAAACAGATCCAGGAGAGGAAATAGAAAATGATGATGTAGATGTAGAGGTTGTTCTTAGTCTCGTTCAACCTTTCACCCATTGAGCTCTCACAGACGGATCAGATGGTTTGGGGTTCCTGCAACGCAATATCGCCCTCCTCTTCCCTTCGCTTTCGGTGTTTTCGAACTCTCCGCCATAGTTGTTTTGTTTGAATGATTCAAGATGCAACCAAAATTACGTAATTTACGTCATCAGTATAAAGTCACGTGGTATTTTGACCGAGCGATTTGAAGACCATTTTTTGGTGCAAAATAGGCCAACTTCGATCGCTTATAAAATCGGCAGTTTTCGCTCAAAACATCTCAAACGTTGGAATCGAGATTTTGAAATGATAAAGATTTTAACTGAATATAAACAATTTTCTGTTCATATGCACTTTAAGTTGATGAGATTACATGCACAAATGACCTGGGGAACCCGTTGAAAAAAAAAAAAAAAAAAAGAAAAGCCGTTTTCAGACAGCGCAGAGATTTGTTGAATAATTCATCCATGATTGCATCGAATACCTCCAAGTCATTCTTCCCAAGTTACTTCTTAAGTACACTTTTAAGTAATTTTTTTTACCCTTTTCTTTTTCGAAATCTTACCAGATATCACTATTATGGCATAGTTGTGAAGGAGACATCAGCTTACTTCCATGCTGGTTATTCAAAGAAGGGGTTAACAAGGTAACGAAGTTGGAACAAGTTGATACTCGCTTTTGGTAACAAAGAGATTTAGTTGACATTTAGTAATAAAAACGATGAGAATATCTTTTTTCACTCTCTAGATTTTCCGGTATGAAAGGAAAGGGAGACATGGTAAGTCGTTTTACTTTTCTGTCGTGAAAGGTATTTTATTTGAACATCTTTACTTCAGCAGTAACGCAAATTTTATCGTCCCAGTGTCTCAAATCCACTCCTGCTCTGGGCTTCGACAAAATGCATGTGAGATTATTCAGCTCAGAGCTGTTCATTTCTTGACAGAATGCCAATCACAAGAAGTTCTCTTTGAGTTCCAAGTCAGGTACTCTGCTGCCGGAATTTCCAAATGCAAAAAATGTTCAACTTCCTAAAGATGTATCATCTCACAAGGTATGATGTTTTGGATCAATAAGTCAGACAAACAAATAGGAAACTTTAAAATTTGATAAAGTCGGAATGGACATAACAAAACCGAGTCTCCTATTTTCGAATAAACCGTAAAGAAAAAAAGATCAACAATATTACTGCGTAGGAATGAACGTTTATTCGTTTGTCTCACGATAGAATCGCTTTGAGATATTGATCGCGACGTTTCGACTGCAATACTGCTAGTCTTCATCAGGCGATGAGGTCGATTGTTCACGTGTAGCTATTTATGCACGTTGGTTCGCTGTGATTGGTGTATTTCGATCCTTATAATTCCGATTAGCAGATGATGTTCCCTCACGGGTCCGCTTTGTAGTTGAACGGCTGTTATGCTTTCTGATCGTAGGCATCCATGCTTCAGGAATTTCGATTCCGTTGTCTCTATTGATGTTATTAGAATGAAGTCTTATTTGGATAGCCTCTTTGACCCTACGTGTGTATCGGTGAGGGTCACGATCGATAAACTTGACTTAACAAGGTAAACAATCCACCTCATCGCCTGATGAAGACTAGCAGTATTGCAGTCGAAACGTCGTGATCAATATCTCAAAGCGATTCTATCGTGAGACAAACGAACAAACGTTAATTCCTGTCTGACACCACGATGAACAATATTTACATCTTTAATGACAATATTACTGCGCTTTTCACAAACATGCAAACTCTAAAGTTCAAAAGTCGCCTTCACAATTGCGTTTTTCGCTGCCGTCAATCATAATTACGATCACAAACAACGAACCTTGAAACACGGAAACACACAAAACGGATCGAAATCCACTAATCACAAATCACAAACCATGACCTTTTGAACCCAGTAATATAAAGTTTTGTTTCCCAAGAGGTCCGTTAAGATGATTGACGGCAGCGAAAAACGCAATCGTCAGTTGGCTTTTGAACTTCAGAATTCGCATGTTTGTGAAAAGTGCAGTAAGTAAGCGATATAAAACACCATTTTGTATGAAGGGATAATCAAGAGCTGCTCAAAAGAGTACTTACTGCTGTATTCCTGTTTTCATCATTCTTTTCCTTTTAGTGATTTTTTTCGTTAAAGAAAACTTTTAACATTGTGTAATTCACAGGTTGAAACTTTTATCATGATGTATCGAACTCATTGCCAGAGAATGCTGGATACAGTCATCAGCGCCAACTTTGAAGGAGTAAGTAAATATATTAACCATGAAAAATGTGAAAATGCAATACCATAAACGTCACTAATTTCGAAATAAACCAGTAGTCATTCGTTCTATTTTGGTATTGAATATTTCTGTAATCAGTATAAACAGGAGCTCATAACCCTGGAGAGAGCAACTCCCATACTAGGCCTATGTCACGGCGTTTTTACGGACCAGTTTATTTTTAGACCCATTTTAGGGTACTTTTTCCCGCGAAAATAGAATTTCCACTATATCTATGAACGCATTCGGAGTATAAGATATCAAAAAGGAAAACTAAAGGTTACTAAAAGGCAAAAAATGTCATTTTTAGGTCTGTAAGTTTTGCTCATTTGTTTGTGGAATTTAAAAGGTATTCAAAATTCGCGCCAAATCCGTCCTAAAAATAACCTGGTCCGTGAAAATGCAGTGACACGAACGCTTGGTCGCCCAATGTAAGGGAATCCGGATTCCGGAATCCACAAATTTTTCGGTTGTGGAATCCGGAATCCTGGGCTTTGGAATCCGGAAACCTGTTATAGGAATCCGGAATCCTGCTAACGATTGGAATCCGGAATCCAAGTTACTAAAGATCCACTCCAGATTGAATTAATCCAACAAAACTTGAGGCGATCGACTCGCTCGAAGAAAAGTCATCTAAGGAAAGCCTCCCCAGGGTATAGACCTGAACGTGAAGACAAAATAACGGCATATCTGGTGTCAAAACAATAGTTCACGAGGAGTTCCATATTAAAGGTCAAGGTCACGGTCCCTTGCTTCAGGAGCGGCTGGTGAGGCTGGCAGGATCACAAAATTCGAGGGTTTTAAAGGAATACAGCGC
>JBBMOI010000006.1:3355000-3417500 GCA_038088405.1 Porites divaricata
AACTGGACGGACCTTAAGTTTATAGAACGGTGGCTTTCTATGGTATCTTTTTTAATTCAAATGATTCTTAACACTCTGCCTTCGTATCATTCCTACCTTCTTTGATAGAAAATTATACGTTATCTACAGTCATCATGCTGTCATCATGCTGATGACACAACATATTACATCAAGAGCCGTTTAAATAAGTTCTTCCTTCTTTGCTTTTTTTTCTTTGTACAGTATTTCTTTGATTATTTACTTGCTACCTAGAACCTAAATTGTTCAGAGCCTTAAAGACAAGAAAACCAACTGGTTCATTTAGCTTCCTAGCTTGCACGTTACTTACATTAAAATTAATTAATCTTCTATTGGTATGTTCCTCAGACTACAACATTGTATTATCAACAATATACTTAGACAAAAGCCTTATAAAGATTATTATCAACATTTTTATCATTATTATTATTATTATTATTATTATTGTTATTATTATTATTGGTACAGCATTAATCATAAAATTGCGTCTTTCTTTTCAGTGGCAAAGATGTTTACGCAAGCCCTGAAACGACAAGTTTGTTTTGTCCACTTGGCCCAGGTTAGTGAACATATCATAATAGCACAACTTTTTTTCCCGATTTACATGCATTATTGATATTTGATAGCATAAACCTAAAGAATATCGTTTTAACCAACAGGCTGCACGTTCAGCGTTGCTTAGTTACGAAGATGTATCCCAGATGTTGAGTGACCTAAGAAAGATCGATTTTGGTCAAATTCTTTCCAAGGCCTTCTTTATCACTGGAAATTCGAAAACATTTTACAAATCCAAAATATGTAAGTTCTTATTTTGTCCTATTAAGTTGATATTGAAATATGCCTGGTCTCAACACGACCAGAAGAGACTACTATATAGTAAAGCTTTATACTTGTAGTTCGCAACCTTCAAACCTGCCATAACAAAGCATGCCACAGAGCAACATTATATACTATTATTATTACCAGCATACTAGTATTATAGAATATAAGTACGCCTCAATTGCCTAATAGACAGAACATAGCTGCCCCAGAACTCACGTTGACACAAAAGTTTATTCTCAGAAGGAGTATCTCATGGCATTAATATTCTGTTACCTACTAAAGCCCCGTGCAAACGGACGCAACTTTGATGCCAAAAACTCCCAACATTGTTGGATGTTACATGTTGAGTCTATTTGCATACCCTGTTGCATGATGTTGGATGTTGTTGCGTGTTGTTGCGCCAAGTTTAAACCCGTCAAACTTTTCAGCCAACAACTCCCAACATTTTTGGCGCAACAATGTTGGGAGTTGTTGCGTCCTTCTGTACGCAGCCTAAGTCAGGGACGCAACATGAAAATATCTTTTTCAGTATTCGTTGTAGACTCGCGTTACCTAGTCTAATTTACTTCATTGAAATCTTTAGTTGTTGGTGAACTGGAAAGTCTCTTGAGTAAGCAAGCACCATTAGAAGCTTACATTGAATGGCTGGACAGCGTTGTTGATCGCTGTGTTATTGAGGTAAAATAATTTATAAAGATTGGTTTTACTTCCTATCATTTTAGTGAACCGAGTTATGATTTTTCAAGGTAACTGTAATCCTAAAGACTGAAAAAATTAGTTCAAAACTAACGTTCCATGGTCTTACATCCTCACCAACTAAACATCTCAAAACTATACAGAAAACTGGAACACAGGCTTTAACACAAAATTCAAATAAACTTTAAGATGGTACGCAGTAGGCAGCTCTTTAAAAAAAAAATAATTAAACTATGTTTTACCACTACACAGCTTTAAACATGTTCGCTTTGTATGAAGTGAATGGGGTTTAAGCCTAAAAAAGACCCCTACAGAGACTTGAAACGGAAGCAAAATTGAACTCAAGCTTCTTATTCAAAATAAATTGTTCGCATGTACGTTGAACCAATTATCACAAGAGCATTAGAGGATTTATATATGCCATAGAAAATGTCTACTAGTTAAGATAGAAATAGTCCACATGAAGTGATGATGTTGATGTTGCTTCAATGGTGTCATGATTCCCAACGATTGTCATCTTTAATTTGCGTGAAAAAGATGGTTAAGCGTTCTTGAAGGATTATTATATATACAAAGCATTTTTAAAACTTAAGCTTAATGCTAAAACATAGATGTAGAGTTCCTAGATAGATTTCGAGCAAATTAAAATAATTTGGGAGAATTGTAAAGTTAAGTTAAGTAAAGTAATGAGGTTTGTTTATAGGTTCCACTTACCTTATCCAGCAGGTACAGGCACTTCACTGAAATAATTCTGAAACAAATAATGGAAATAGAACATAAGAGGATTAAAAACCCCACCTGGCGGAAGGTAACTAGTGGGGTATTTACAAGCGTGACCAAAGATTTGACCTCGGGACAACCGAGAATAAATCCAGCAAGTGGCCTCGAACCCGGGACCACCGAATTGCGAGTCCGACGCGCTGACCACTTGGCCACGCTGCCTTAGTCTTCAGTTTTTGTCAGCAATGTGTCTGATGACATGTAATGGGAAATGATGAAATTCCCCCAAAGTAACCGAATTTTTTTGGTTGCGATTTTTACAGGAAACAAACGAGAACAGAGACACGTCTTTTGAAGAGAGGTCCAGAAAATTTTTGGCGATGTGGTCATTTTCTACAGGATGTTTTCTTGCTGATTTGACCCTGAGAAGCGCACCAAGTTTCGGTAAGAAAATTCTCTGTCTTAAGAATAGGAAACTAGGCGTTTACAAAGAAATCTGACAATCTAAATAATGAATCGCAGCAAACAATTATGTACCGCATGCTTTTAATAATTATTTCTGAAAAGGCGTTTTGGTAGTCGCTTGTTTTTATATCTATTCTCAATATAACGGTCATTTGTATAAATAACAACAACTACATAACATGCTTTTCCTTATCATATTAAAAAGATGTTTTACAAGTAATCAATTCAAATAAAGTTTGCAATATAACGCTTCATAATGCTACCTCCCTCTTCATAGCTACAATTGGAGAGAATGTTAGCAACCTTATTTTTATTCGAAATAATTTGAATTTGCTTTCTTATATATTTTTTATCTTGCACAGGAGTCTTCCACTTAATTCATACCGCTTTTCAAGAGTATGTGTTTCTTGTTATCGAAAACCAGAGGATAGCTGAAACGGACAAAAAGCTGAATAGTACTCTTGAGAGCCATCTTAAGAAAGGTCAGTTGGTTACCTCCAATTCTGTGTTTTCACTGCCACGCGATTAGAAATAAAAATGCAAACCAGTCAATACAGAAAGTCCAGAATCTGGGGATTGAAAGAAGATAAATATACAAAAAACATCGCCAAGAGCCAAGTCTGCGAGATCTTCGGAAAAACGTTTTACCAAATTTATAATGCTTTGCATGGAGATGCCATGTTGGTGTCCCTTTGAGGGGACTAATATGGCCACACGGAAACTAACAGAAACATCTGTTTCTGAGTTTTCGTACTTGTGCGTGAATTCATCGCTTGAAGAACTTATAAAGATAAATTAAAAGTGATGTTAATTATAAGACAAGAAATGTTTAGATAACAAAATCTCAAAAAAACAGGAACGTTTTTAACCCACACGAGAGCTTTCCAAGCCGTCAGCTAAATGCCGCGTAACGCAAAAGCCTGGGAATTCAAGCCTCTTTTATCGCAAAACGAAGAACCCTTTGGAACCGAAATTTTGAGTAAATAAAGGTTTTAAGAGGCAGTGTCTGTAAAAGCGGTCCGGTGCATTCGGGGTCGAAAAATAGTTTGCCCTCAAACTATGCCCAGTAAATCATCTTAGTTCATAAGTAAATGAAACGACTTTCGTTTTGGGAAATATTTCAAAATACAGATTTTAGAGCGCTCAACTGTCAAACTGCCGAATGCCCTAAATTTGCGTCTGGCGAAAGACAAAAATTGGACAAATTACTAAGCTCGCTTCTCCAAATCCACAAAAAGCGAGAAAAAATGATTATTATTTCTAGGTTACGGTGATTATCAACTGTGTGAATAGGATGGGAATTTTGAATTTTGTTGAACTGTGTCTACAGAAAAATTATTTTACTAGCACCTATGAGAGACCATTTTCAAATCGCAGAAAAGTAGCCTATCTTTGCTGGCAATTATTTCGTAAGACCAGGCCTGCCTGCTCTGATTTTCTACTTAAATGAACTATGGAGATGCTAGGAAGTATAGAAATCTAAAAATACTTTGCGCTTTTGATCTTCCTTTAACGCAGAGACTTTGAACTTTTGGTGTTTTTGAAGACACGACCGCCGTCAATTATGCAAATTGGATTGATAAAGTGATTTCAAAAAAAATATTGTCACCTTGTTTTGCCCTTATTTGTTGGAAATATTGCCAAGTAAAACAGAAATTTCGTTGTTGCATTGTTTAATGTGACATCTACAGTATTTGAAGTGCGATCGCTTGTAATTTCCAGGGTATACCATGAACGCACTCAGTCACGCAATAAGAAAACGGGTTGTCTGTTTAGGCCTTTACCTTTTGGCTTGTCGCTAAGACAATGAGGATATAATCAGTTAAATTTAATACATGATGTGAAGTATTCGTTTAACATGGCTATATGCTGAGAGATACCATAAATGGGAAGTTGTCATGTCCTTCGATGCATCGTGACTTCTTCAAGGTCATGAGGCCAACCTTGGTCTTGGAAATAAATTATAAATTTCATATATTAATTTTTTTCGCGCAAGTTCCTGTAGTTTGAAATAAGTTTCATTGCTTGCATCCATACAAGCTACTCTAAACCCTATAAGGTAAAAAGCAAACAAAACAACAACACAACGACAACAAGAACTTCTTTAGATTAGGCCGGTGGGTTCAGTTGTTTTTGTCCCAAAAGACATATGGTGTACACTGAGTTGTGTGCAAATATATTCTCTGCAATAAAATGAGATTTTGAACAAGAAGGCGACGTGCAATGCCGCTTTTACCAAATGCGGAAAAGAGCGAAAGCAAGAGAGAATGAGCTAAGAGAGCGAATCCCTGTGCCCCATGATAATTTTTTTTAAATCTAATTAAAATTCGGGCACGTGCTGCGTAGGTTATTTTTGTCTGTTGTTTCCACATTTGTCTAGCGCCCTCTCAAAATTCACATGTTTAGCGGCCAAACATTCATGTTTGAACCCACTTTGAACCTATTTTCTCGTTAAGTGTCCACGGTTGGATCCAAAGGACGGTATTACAGCTCGCGGGTGTGCGTGGATGTCGCCGGAAGAGACAGTTGTCGTTTTTGTACGATGCTTTTATACTGATGTAGCAAAGACCTCAATTAGCAATTTCCGTCGAGTTGGAACCGCTTTCTCCGGCAAACTTCCCCAAGCCAGGACCGTTTTGCTCTTCGGCAGCTACTCTGGCCAGATTTTTCCAGTAGAAATCTTTTGACTCGTCGGCCAAGTTTGCACGCCATATCGTTTACTGTGCGTGATGGGCAGTGAAATGAATTTCCAGCCAATTATAAAATTACATGACGCGACTCTAACCGACCAATAAGGTGGCGTCCTTAAAATAACCACGCAGTATGAAATAGAACCACGAATAAATTGAAGATAATTTTCATGGGAAGAGGGTCATGTGTGGGGGATTCGCTCTCATAGATCATTCTCTTTTGGCGAAAGTGAGTCCCAAAGATACTCCTATCAATTTCAGTAGTAAAGATGGGTGTCTCAAACGTTCTTACGAGGGAGGTGGGGGGACTGCCTTATTAAGGTGACAGGGATACTCGCTTAGGGGTGTAAATCGCAGATTTTGGTCTCACTCAGGGTGTTTGGGACGGAAAAGCACCATATTTGTCCGTGCAGGTGTCGCTTAGGGCTGTGAATAAAGAAATGTACAAAAAGAAAAAACCGTGATGTCTGTTTTAGTATGGTCTCCTTTAAGGGTCAGTTTAAGTTTGAGCCACACCCACATTGGTCTCCCATAGAGGTTTAATCTTAATTTTCCGGTAATCCGAATCCCAGTCACTTTAATATGGGATTTCTCCTCCCCCCCCTGGGGTTCTTATATTGTCGGAGTCTTTGTTATTGCTTCGTTGCTGTAAACATAATTACTGATGAAGGCAATTTCCATTTGATTTTTGAGATAGATAAGCCCCTCCGTATATAAGCCCCAACAAAAATAAGCTCCTCAAAAAGGGCCTTTGAAAAATATAAGTCCCGGGGCTTATTTTCGGAATTCTACGGTATGCCTGATACTGTGATGATGGACAAGGGACTGACTAGACCTTGGATGACGGAGCTTTGTTAATTGAACCAATCATAGCCCAGAATTTTGGTACAAAAATACGGTTTTCGGTACAAGTTGGCAAAGTAGGCCCTTTTGCAACCCCGTTGTAATTGAGTGAATGCGAGAATAGATAACCTAATAAACAATTTAATCTCATTCGAATTTACTGATTGTTTTTTAGTTTTTTCCAGTTTTTCTTTATCCCCAGTAAACGGTGCATAAGCTTACAAAACTATTATGTAAAACCTGACCATTCCAAGATGATAAATTTCATTCAAGATCAACGACCCTCCATGAAAAATAGCATACTGGTGGTGCAAAATTGTCTGAGCAGTTCGTTCACATCTTCCTTCTTTATTGTTCAAACCCTCAACACGTAATCACAGCAGTGACTTTGGTCCTGTGATTACAATTATTTCACAACTGAACATTCATAGAGGCCAATTAAATATAAGAACTACCATACCCTAAATGATGCCCTTCTTGAGTCTATCAAAAAACATGGGATAATTCAAAATTGGTGATAAACTAAAGTCACAAGCGCCAAGCATAGCTTGTGCCTCTGACCGGTTTAATGTCGGAACAGACACGACATGAACACAGAATGAGACAGTCAACCGGAAAGCAGGGTTGGATACAGGAACATAAAGGATAGACTTATACACTCCGCTATGTGCCGTAAAATCCAGTTTCAGTACGTTTGAAAATTCTGTGTCCGGACCTCACCCCTCCGGTCAGGATCTTTGCTCCTGTTACCCCTTCGAGTGAGTAGGGACAGTTTCAACGATGAAAAAGTCGCAGCAGTCTTTAAAGGCAACAAAGAAAGGCAAGGTGAAATATTTGGATAAATAAAATTCTGATAGTTGAGAACCGTTTGCAAAAACAACATGACAAAATAAAACCTTCTTGGCATGATCTGCTTGATCTTTAATACTACAATACTTGATAAACTAAGAGTCAAAACTCCATTATCCATTACAGGCATGTAAGCAAACTCCTTGAAGCTAAATAATGAAAACAGAAATGGGAAATACCTGACTGACGATTAGTTTTTACCACTGAGAGGACGATCGTTGCGTGACAAAAAAGAAAGACTCTCCCAAATATCTTGTTATTAATAGCATCTTAAGACTGGCCAAACTAAAAAATACACATCGTTTTTTTTAGCACTTTTTGAGGTTTAAAAAGTGCTTTTTTATCTGTGTAGCATTTGTGTGAAACGCGTGAGAAAAGAGAGGTTTTTTGTCTGTTCAGTTTGTCGGTAACAAGACGCGCTGGTCACGTTCGCAAAAGAACAAAAGTTCCAAGTACTTTTCTGAAACCTCATTATAGTTATAGCGTAATTTTAAAGTACAATATACTTTATTTTATTAAACTGTTTAGTCTAGAAATATTGCCGACAATTGAGCCAAAACATTTCAAGGGTACAACATTTTCTAATGTAATTTCTTGATCAAACTAATTTGCATAATTGGCTGTCGTGTCTTCAAAAACACCAAAAGTTCAAAGTCTCTGCGTTAAAGGAAGATCAAAAGCGCAAAGTATTTTTAGATTTCTATACTTCCTAGCATCTTCTTAGTTCATTTAAGTAGAAAATCAGAGCAGGCAGGTCTGGACTTACGAAATAATCGCCAGCAGAGAGAGGGTACTTTGCAGCGATTTGAAAATGGTCTCTCATAGGTGCTAGTAAAATAATTTTTCTGTAGACACAGTTCAACAAACTTCAAAATTCACATCCTATTCACACAGTTGATAATCGCCGTAACCTAGAAATAATAATCATTTTTTTCTCGCTTTTTGTGGATTTGGAGAAGCGAGCTTAGTAATTTGTCCAATTTTTGGCTTTCGCCAGACGCAAATTTAGGGCATTCGGCAGTTTGACAGTTGAGCGCTCTAAAATCTGTGTTTTGAAATATTTCCCAAAACGAAAGTCGTTTCATTTACTTATGAACTAAGATGATTTACTGGGCATAGTTTGAGGGCAAACTATTTTTCGACCCCGAATGCACCGGACCGCTTTTTACAGACACTGCCTCTTAAAACCTTTATTTACTCAAAATTTCGGTTCCAAAGGGTTCTTCGTTTTGCGATAAAAGAGGCTTGAATTCCCAGGCTTTTGCGTGACGCGGCATTTAGCTGACGGCTTGGAAAGCTCTCGTGTGGGTTAAAAACGTTCCTGTTTTTTTGAGATTTTGTTATCTAAACATTTCTTGTCTTATAATTAACATCACTTTTAATTTATCTTTATAAGTTCTTCAAGCGATGAATTCACGCACAAGTACGAAAACTCAGAAACAGGTGTTTCTGTTAGTTTCCGGTGGCCATATTAGTCCCCTCAAAGGGACACCAACATGGCATCTCCATGCAAAGCATGGAGATGCCATGTCCGGTGCATTCGACCCCGAATGCACCGGACCGCTTTTACAGACACTACCTCTTAAGGTGCTGTATACCTCATGAAAGTAGAAACTCGGAAGAATTGATAAATCTTAGTTTGAATTTTGGTGACGTCATGCGACTTAAAAACGTTTTTCAGAAGCGAAAAGAAGGCTGGGCCGAGTTACCTTTTGCAATAAGACTTCTGGGACTGCTACCAGGGAAAGGGAAACAAACTGGCCAATTGCTGGTTTTCAGTGTCACGCGATTCCAAACTAGATCAAAATAAAATCAAAACCGTTCAATAGATAAAGTCCAGAATCTGGGAAATGAAAGGAGGTACATATGCAAAGACCCTCGCCAAGATTCAGGTCAGAGGAATATTTCGTATACGAGATATCCGAAGAAATGTTTTACCCAAACTTATAGAGATTTGTATGGAGACGCCATGCTGGTGCTCACCTGGATGAGCTCCAACATGGCGGACGGAAACCAACAGAAACATCTGTTACCAAGTTTTGCTACAAAAGCGTGAATTCATTCTTCCACAAACTCATAAACGTTAAAGTAATACTTTTTCTAATGCATGAACTGTTTAGATAGCAAAATGTCCTGAAATAAGTCATTTTTTTTAACCTACATGACAGCACTCTTGGCCGTCATGTAAATGCCCCGTCACGCAAAAGCTTAGAAATTCAAGCGTACTCTATCACAAAACCAAGAACCCTTTTGAAGCGAAAATTTGTATGAAAATTAGTTTTCAACTGCTCTAATGCATCGTGAAAGTAAAATCTCCATAGGATCGATAGTTTTTTAGCTTGAATTTTAGTGACGTCATGTGAAAACCAACAATAGCTGACCAGCGCATCCCAGTAACGAGCCCAGAAAAAATTGCGGGAAGCATTTCGGCTTCAGTTCCTTCTCGTTTCTAAACTGTATACGAATTGTGCTCACTATCACTGTAAATTTAGAAGAATTATTAACACAGTTTATTTTTGGAGTCGAATTGATAATCGGATGACTTGTTTTGTAGATAACCATCAATCGCATGAAACAGAACTGGACAAACCAAAGGAAAACATGCAGCCAGAACGTAGGGATGACAAACCCAATGAAGTGCATAGAGCCAAAAGACAAAAGACGAGTACATTCTCCATCCCTGCAACAAAACAAAATGTCACCTATGACAGACCACAAGTCCCACCAAGGGTGAATGCTGATGCTTATCAAGATGGGCAATACATTGCTACGTGTGAGCCCAGTGCAAACTTCCCATCTCAAGAGAGGTATCAAGCAACACCGACTAATAGCTCATCTCGTCAATTTGTGCACCCCACATCTTTGAGCATGACCGTCACTTCTGCATACCCAACAGTACAAAGCCGTTCCAGCCTCCAACCGTTGTCATTGCCTGAACTAGAGCCAGCTCGTGACATGGGTAATGTTCCTGAGATGAACACTTTCCAAGGTGACTTTATAAGCGCTATCGATAAAGCTTTCTTCAGTGCCAAAGTCACATTAAATCCCAATGAATACATGGGAGCTTCCTGGGTTCAAAATGAGACATCTAATCTCACTGTATTAAATCCCGTGAACGTCCAGGAACACAACTCCGAAAACAACACGACCATGGGCTTCCCAGGAAATGGAAATTATCCGGTTAGTTATGACAACAGCGTGCCACTTAATGTCTATTCTAACGCACACTCAATGCCTTCGAATCCACGGCAACAGGAAATTCACTACATATCTCCCACTAAGGACGACTTTGGCTACATCCCCAGTATAACAAACATGTACTCAAGGTATAATGCACCAAACTATCTCTACGATCCAATACGCAGTGTTGTACAATCAGGCGGTACTGATGTCATGCCATTCAATGGACTGCTTAACTCGCCCTCTAGTTCTTTTGGGATGGATGTTATAACTCCACACGATGCACAAATGAACCGTCTGGGGATTGGTGCCGTCTAACAGTCAACAAAAAAAAAACGGGTGTGACTTCGATCACTGAATTCTTATAACAATTAGGTTATCTAAACAACTATTGCATTTTAAAATCTATGACCAATACGAATATGCGTTGGAAATACACGATATATTTTGTTTAAGCATTTATCTTAGTTGAGAATAGCAAATGATAATTAATTGTCTCAGCTTCTGCTGCAGCATTTAACAATGTAATCAGATGTATATTTCGATAAAGGAGGTTATAATATTTTGACAATACAAGAGAAGAATGTTATATTTCGTTAAAATATAACTGGTTCTTAGTTTGGAAAATTGCATTTAGATCGATCATATTTGTCCATTCAAACTCTAGGTCTATTTTTCAACTAGAGCAGTTCTATATATACATTCCCTTGAAGGAAATCTAAGGACATAACTGTAAACCTATGAGATATGTCAAAGAAATTTTGTTCTGTATATAGACCATTTTTAAAATTTTATTTACATTGCATAATAAGTGCAATATTTTCCTTCTTAACAGAAAAAAATAGAATCATAATGAACAAAATATCGTACACAATTAAGATATTTTGGGGGCATACAGAATCTAAAAATACATCACGTGGAGGAAGTAGCAGTAACTAGAATACCTGTTAAAGACAAAATAGTCCACGAAGAAACACTTTTACGAGTAGAAATTTATGGAGGTAAATCGTGCGATCATCATTCGCGGGTAACAGTGCACTGTTACCCTCTGACGTCATAGTTTTTTTGCAATGTTGCCCAGTCAGAGACTTTTTGCAGGAAACAATTTTATTATCGAAGGTCATCACGTCAGACGTGACCTTGAAGTAACAATAAGAGCGAACGCTTTGCGAAAAAGAAAAAATTCCTGCTTTGTATCGATATAGTTTAATTGTATCTTTAGAGATGTTTAGAAATGTATTAAAAACTTTAGAACCTAAAATGTGTGTACATTATGCTAGTGTGGGCTGTTACACTAGCTGTCTATAAAAGCTCATGCCTGTAATAAAATTATACTTAAGATTGGTAGCTAACTGGAATGAATTATTTGGCAAATAAACAAGGGCAAACAGGTTTGTTTCCTGAGGAGCTCACATTATGTTCACTACAATTCAGCTCCATGTTTAGCAGTTTTTGCCTCCTCTAAGTACATGCTCTTAAATTGTTCTCCAATGGATAAAATAAATGGAAGAATAATTTCTAGCAGTCAAACTAATTAATAAAACAGGAAACCATGATATACATTACTGTCGCTGCAAAAATTTTAGAGTTAAACACTGCTAGTACGTCCTCTCCCCTAGATCCGCCGCTGGGCCTGCTGTACACTCAGTTTTCAGATCATCAAATTCCAGCCAACTTAGGGATATTTCGTTTCGATCATTTTCTATTTAGGGAATGCGGATGGTGGAGACCTTGAGCGTCGGACAAACTCTCGAAACAGAGAAGCCATGGTTTGTATTATTTTTGCGTGGACGTGGAGCGGATTTTAAGACGCGCTATATTGCTGCGCGCGCAGGCTGCGCACGTTCACTTTACTCACGGGAGCTAACTCTGCGTTACAACATTCACTGTTTTGACGTTATGCTAATTTTTCCAAAATATTGCGCACTATACAAACCTCCTTGACAAGAACATTTTAGTTTGAAATTTCCTAGTCATGGATATATGTATTGTCCGCATTAAGTTGGAAAAATGAGCATAACGTCAAAACAGTGAATGCTGTAGGCCGGATTTTTGACCGGTTCGAAGGATAGCTTTGTCTTGAAATTTCAAGGTGTTGCATTGAATCAATCTTAACGACAATTACGTGAGAAGTGACTTTAAAAAAATTCGTTCGAGTCGTTTCAGAGATATACAAAAAACTGCTCTAAAAGTCCAAATTTTGAATGAAGTTCAACTTAGACAGGTGTCGAGAAAGCGAGTTAGTTTTGAAGATCGCAAGAACGAAAGAACACCAAAATTTCCTAGCATCGAAATATAATATTAAGCAGCATTCTGACACTACTCAAGAATAATTTGAGTCATCTATAACGTTTTTATTAAATAATCACGGCTATTGAAAATTTAAGGTTTGAAATATATTTTTGTTTTAGTGGAATTAAAACGTACAGAAGTTTTTACTTCTTACGGAGATTGTTTGCTAAACACCAAACTTTAAGTTCCTAGTGTTGGATTTTCATTATATTAGCAGGTCTAGATCGCGAAAAATTAGGCGCTTATCAATTTCAAAGTTTTTGTTTATTGTCATTGTAATATCGATTTTACTAAAACCTACTTTTTGACAAATTTCCATCTATAGTCAATCATTGGTGAAACTTTTATAGCGATCATACAAGGATAAAATCACTTTTAAAGCGATATTGAAAAATATCGGTATGGCCTCTGAAAAACTATATCGAACAATCTTAAAAAAGTTAATATACCGTCGTCATTTTTCAATTTTTTATTATCGTTTTCAAGAGTACATGAACTCTTAGGGTTCTCAAAGCGACAGATGTACATTTCTGAATGCAATACACTACAGCCGGCTACGTATCTACTTAAAAAATCAGATCAGTTTCACAAAAGTTTCTCACAAACGGCTTTTTTTAGTGACTGAGTATATAGAGAAATGAAGATAAAAAGAACAAATTAGTAAAAATTTTTATAAAGTTATGCACGTGTAGAGAATCAGCTATCTTTGTTCAGTCTTTTAATGTGTTTATTTTTTCTTTTCCTGGACTGCCTCTGGTTGATTAACCCAGTTCAGTAAGTAAAATACATTAGGAACTGTTTTGCTGACTTAGAAAATTTACATCCCTGATTTGGTAAAAAAAGTTACCTCGTCAGGCCTCTTACTAACTTGCTTGAGAGCTTATCCGTCTTGGTTTATTGATATATTACAATCCGATTTCGCCTCGTCACGGAGAGGCTCGCATGTTTGGCTATTGACTAGAATTGATTTGGAATCGGACATTCTGTGTTTTTTAAGTTAGTACGGCTGCAATATGACACTTTTCTGACACTGACATATCAAGGTAAACCACCAAAGGTAGCGATGGTGAAAGGAGATGTAGAATTCCGAAAATTCGGATGGTGGAGGGAATATCTCCAGTGATAAACGTTGAATTCCCTGTCTTTGCGAAGTGCTCTTGGTGCATAAATGGGAATTTTGTTATATTTGTTGATGAGACTTAATTGTTTTATTTACACTCAGTCCATTACGACCATACTCTTTCTGACCAAGCGTTAAAAAACTCCGCCATTTTCGTATCAAAAAAAACCTCGTTAGTGCGACCACCTCGCTGATATGACCAGATTCTCGAGGCCCTTTAGTGGTAGCCATGACGGGGTTTTCATTGAATGTTAAAAAAAAAAAAAAAATGAGACGTCAACTTAACCTCAGTGTATTACGAATCATTCTTTTTTCCTGCGGAACCCACTCAACGCTGGAATATTTTCACTAGCTCTTTAAACAGCTCTGTACCTACGTTTATTGAGGGCTTTATTGAGTCTGATTCGGGTAAACTAAAACATATTTATTCGCTAATATCTACTCCGTGGCTGTGATAATTTTGTTGATAAGACGATGAAATCACTTTTTAATGGCTGAAATGGCAGAAGTTTCATTTCCCTATCAACCAGTAGGTTTGGGTCTTGCCTTTTCCCTGTTTACAAAAAGAAGATGCAAAACACATGAGCCAACATAGATACGATAATCGATAATACATTAAAATTTTCTTCAGTAAATAATTAAACATTGAAAATTATACATGCTGGATAGGCAACATATAACACAAATGTTTGCACTACACCTTAAGCTCCACCATTCCTCGTTTCTCAGTGACAAAATCTGTATTTTCCAAACACCGCTTTGTTGTTGCACTTATGTGCACTCTCATTGGCTGCAAAAAAAACGTACTTCAACAAGCTGTATCTCAAAGAGTAAATTTCCAGTAATTAAAATGCGTGTTTTTTTTTCTCGTGTATACTGTATCTTTGATGTACAGCTTGGTAGAGAAGGAAGCTGGGATTACCGTATGTGAATATTTAAAGATGACAAATGTTAATATTAATGCCAACATACAGTAATGTGAATTGCAAAACCATTAAAAAGACCTGCATTTTATAACGTGACCGTTTAAGAGGATTCGAACTTTTTATTTCCGTTTATAAGATTATCAAAGTTTGTATTTTCTTGGAAGTTGTAAAATGCCCTTGCAAAAACTCCTTTCTAAGCAAATTTGTGTTGGTGCCAAACATGGGGATAGTTTTGTAATTGCGGGGGAGTAGATTGAGGAGGTAGACCTCAATTCCAGGTGATCTGTGACGCCACTGCGGGGGCCTGGGGAAAGAAATTTTAATGCCGTATCCCATAAACCAAAGCTGACGGGAACAGATTGAATTGAATTGAATTGATGCGCGCGTTGGTTTATGGGATACGGCATTAAAATTTCTTTCCCCAGGCCCCCGCAATGACGTCACAGATCACCTGGTTGTACCTTGGGAGTAATTTGAGTAAGGAAAGGGAAACTGGGGAGGATATCCAAGCACGTATTGGGAAGGCGAGGAAGGTGTTCGCGATGCTTTGGTGACCGATATGGCGGTCCACATCTCTGAGAACGAGAACGAAGTCGAGATTTCTAGAGACAAATTTGAAGGCCGTACTCTTCAGTGTAGCAGGTGCCGAAACTTGGAGATTGACCGATGGAGCGGAAGAAAAAGTTGCAGGTGTTTATCAACAAAGACTTGGGGACATCACTGTGGATTTTTTGTGGAGACTGGCAGGACGGCAGCCAATAGAGAAGGAACATGGTGATGGCTGGTCACACACTGAAAGACCAGATGTATATGTCACCAAGGGCTGAGGAGGACAAAGATGTTAAAAGTTGAGAAGAAAGGACTCTACCGGTGTGAGGCAAGCGTTACTGCTCAAAATGGAGTTAGATAGTTAGAGATAGTATCCGTGAATGACCTATGCTCCATCGGGAAAGAAGTGGGCTAATGATAATAATGACTCATGGCGACATCATAACATAACATAACGTAACATAACATAACATAACATAACATACTAACTTTATTCAAGATGCAAACAAGCTTATTTACAGGAAAAAATGAATGTTAAAAGACATCTTTAAAAGGGAGTTGAGAGGTTATTACTATATTAGAATTTCCTAACAGAAGTAGAAAATGCTAAATAAAAAATCAAATACAAGTATTCAAAAATCAAGGCCTTAATTAAAGCACGGTTCTTGTTTAAATTTATTAAATAGATAATGATGAAGCTTATGTTTAAAATGATGAAGGCTTTCAGCCTCATTTTGAAACTATTCTAATTTCAAGAAGAATATTTGTAACAATCGAGCCTTGCGCGTTTCATAATGATGATGATGATGATAATATACCATACCAGTGATGTTGTCCTGAGCCGTGAAGCTATGTTAACTGTGTCCCCAAACAAGCAGTACTGAGGTGTCTTTTCACCAACTAATCCCGCAGCCACAGGACCCGTGTGTATGCCTGATTGGGAAGATGAAATAAAAAAAAAAATGACCTTGAGTGAAATAAGAACATCAAGCTTCCAATACTTACTGTCTCCCATGCAAAATACTTTGTGAGGCCATAAATATTACCGTTTTGAGTTTATAGAAATGTCCAAAGATAACCATGATGTCTCACTCAAGATATCTAGATTATTTTGGGTAAATTTTTCATAATTAAAATCACAATTATTTTTCTTTCCAATGCTTTTCCTTCTTTTCTTTTTATTCGACGTCACACCGCACGATATTTTTTTTATTACATCTAACATTTGAGACCCTGTTATTTTGGAGTTTTAGGCATAAGGGATGACTGGGGAAATAAATTAAGGGATAGGGAATAATCAATAAAATAAAAACTTTTGGGAAAAGGGATAAGTTAGTTAGTTCTTCCGTAAATTATTTTTCTTATAGTTGATTGTAAATAGTGTAAGTTTTGTTTTTGACTTCATAGAAATTGTAAATAGGTTCATATTGTAATGCGCATTTGATTATTTTATAGAAAATGCGCAATATAAATATTAAATATTATTATTATTATTATAAGTGAAATGTCTTAGGGATAATTAAATTACATCCTGGTTCTACATTTATTATGATAGTTTCGCACTTCTTTCACTTTTCCGGTGGTTTTTCCCCCTGACCACCTGTGTCGGCGCATCGGTTATCGCTCGTTTACTTAGCATTATCAGCCAGTCTAGGTCAGTCTTAAGCCCCTAGAGCCATATAAGCACAGGGCGCTACTTTTGCCTATTTAGGAGTCCAGGGGATGACCTTAAACCACACCTTGGTTTTGCACAGATTGTAGAAACAGAAAAAAAAAACAAAAAAAAAAACAGGAGTTACGTTTCTTGATTACCCGTCAAATTGTTAGTCTTTGTCATGGTTCAGGGCAATCATTAATAGTCAGATGGGTTTTGCAACTTCAACTTTAACTTGCAAACTCTACAAGTACAGGAGGTTGACTCTTACCAATCGAGACTGTCATAGGCTTTTTACTGGCAGGGTTTTTGATAAGATTGACGCCCTCTAGCATGTCGAGTGCCATTGCTGAGACTGCTTCCGCATGACGCATCGTCTTCACAGGTGCACCACTAACAGTCATGTACATTGCGTCACCTAAGGTTTCAAACTGTAACGAAAACATGATTTAGTGAATATCAGTCAATCACCAGTTACGAGGCAGCGTAGTGGGGAGTTTGCGCATTACTTAAAGCTTCGAATTCAAGCTGCCCTGACCTATTGCTGGAATGATATGTTTTCCGTTATAATCCTGAATTCAACTCACTAGTTTATTAGTCCATTTCTAAAGTTTTCCTCATTTAATTCGTTAACCAGTTATCTGCAGTCAACAGCTGGTGTCTTTGCCGATAACCAAACTATCGGTTGGAAAATACCACCCTTCCCCCAACCTCCTGAGTATGTGCAGCGAATGTGGTGGAAAAAAAGGGAGTCGGGAGGAGAGCTGGTGTTGTTTTAAGGAAATCTAGAGACCATGACTATTTCCATTAAACTTAGATATAAAGCTTCAAGCATAATTTTTATTTTATCATCATTTTTTTTTAAATGTGGAGTCTGGCTGCAACCATTTTTCCATTGTTTTCTTCTCACAGATCCTCATCTTTCCTTTGGCCTAAAGTGCTTTCCCAGGAAGCCAAGGAAACTAAATTTTTAAGTCTTGAAATAAAACTGGTTTGAGATTTCCCCTTTTTTTTCTTGAATACCTTATAAACATCATGCCTCTCAGTCAGTTTGTCGAAAATGGTAAACATATTGTTGACCAGGTTCACAATTTCCATAGCTCCGACCTGTGAGCAAATGGTAACAAAGCCATCCAGGTAGCTGAACATAACAGTCACGCTTTCAAAATTCTGGAATTCAAAGTAAAGTAGTCAATAGCGTCATTTTTATTAATCAAACACTGTGAACCGTGCTACAATTATAACTCCAACAATTTTGCTTTTGCAATTGGCAATAATGAAGAGCAGCCAATTGCTTGAAGGCCGTTATTAGGGTATTTTGTCACATCTGAAATGTAGCACTGTCACGACTGACCAGTTCGTTTCGTTAATAATGCCAGTTACGCATCTTTATGGGACTTGCAAAATAACTTGCTAATGGCTAAATCACCGCTTCGTGTCAAACAATCATGTCTCCTAAACACCACATCAGAACTTAAGAAAACAAAAACCAAAAACTGTTAGCACGGTTATAACAATTTTTGCAAAACCACAATCGCAATCCGTTTCAAACCTTCTTCAAGATTGTCCATCCGTACCTTCTTTAATATTGTCTGAGTTATTTATAGCTTCTTTTCATATTTTTAGCAGTTGTTTTTATTTTCTACTGATCTTGATGGCGGTTCCCAGTGTTTGAATTTTGATTAATTTTTGTGGCACAGCCCTCCTCTATACAACATACCTCGCAAGTTTCCACAGCCTTACCGCCAAGTGTCAGTCTATCAGCGATAGCTTTTGGCATCATTCTGTAAAGCAACTCTTCGCTTCGTTTTCTCTCCAACGCCAACTTTTCCATGTTTTCCTCTAAAGCCTTTCCTTTGTCGAATTCCTGGTCGAAGAAAAAGGGTCGTTGGTAATTAACTTTTCAGAGTCGGCTCTTACGCACTTGATGTGCCGTTATCACACTTTAATCTACTCAGAATGATACTGAATATAAGATGAAAAAATAGCGTCCCAGACATGATCAGTGTTTATATTATTCAGTTGTTGAAATAAATACAAGATGCTAAGGACAGTCTATTGACCAATCAAATATTGTTTTCTGTTGAAGTGTTGAAATTGGAATCTGACACCATTTTATAATATCGTTTTTAATTCTGGAAGATGTGTAAAATATGTACCCGAAATATTAAATCGTCAAATATCTTGCTTAATTGTTTGTTGCCTTCAAAACATGCAAATTTCTCTCGCTATACTTCCCTATCGCCCAGTCAAATTGACTGGCATTCGCAGGAATGAATTAGAATGAATCACAAGATTGTAGTCAGAATAACTAATGACGGCAAATACGAAGGATTGTCGTTGTCGACAACTCCTCAATCATCTTCAGAAACCTCAATTGCTTCGGAATACCTTTATTACAGACATATACATCACCCAATTCCACGAAACACAAAGTAATGGCCAGAATCGGAATCAAAGGCTGAGAAAATCATTTTACGTCACAAAACGTCATCAGCCTTTCTTTGATCCTTTACTTGTTCACATTAAATAGACGTCCCTTCCATGTTTTTGCAGCTTTTGACATGGACAAGGTATTAAAATATGTCGAAACCACAGGAAAGAACACCTTAAAATTAGTACGTATTGTCGTACAAACACGAAGAAGTTCTCGCCCTTTTTTCAAGTGCCTAAGTTTTTTAATTCACTAGACAACAAGGTCATCAACTCTCAATCCCTCTCCTCTTTTAAGAAAAAATTGAAGATTAAATTATTGAGTAAGTATGAAAACAGTTTATAAATCTTTCCATCTTCGACTTTTCGCCTTCCTTTCTTCTATTGATGTGAAACAGCTCTAGCTCATAGTTCGAGGAGGCCTAACCTCTCATAAGCTCCTATAGTTTCTGTTAGGTCTCCTCGCCACTTCTTCTTCTTTTTTTTTTTTTCCTTCCTCTTTTCAAATATTTTTTGTAATTATTATGTCGCAAATAAAATAAAATAAATAAATAGTAAAATTGCCAAGTTTGAAAGTGATTTGTTGAAAACTAACGAAGATATATCTCCTCAAAGTCGCGAAATTCTACAGACGTTTGTTCGGTGGGGGCGCAAACTTGCACCCCACCATACAAACGTCTGTAAATTTTCGCAACTTTGCGGAGCTATATCTTCGCTCGCTTAACACGTAGCACTTTCAAATTTGGCAGTTTAACTAATTCTAAGGCGCTCTTTCTAGTAATGTCGTCCGATGTTTCCTGACTGGTCCATGTCAAAGTTGAATAAACCGTGGAAGGGTCTATTTTTGGGAAATTTCTCGCGGGGAAAGGGGGACACATCTTTAGAGTTTAGAATTTTCTTAATCAAACTGTCTCATCTAAGGATCAATATAAGGTTAATCATGTACTTTCCGGGAAGTTCCAATACCTGGTCCCTGGCCATCTCTAGCTGGGGCAGTGGTTTTATTCCAGAGAGCACCATCTCGCGTGACGTGTCGTGCAAACCCAGATCGTTCATATACAGACCGATGCGCTTCATTTCTTCAACACCTCCGATTCTAATAAAAATAGAGTATAATCCACCAACTTCAACTTCGAACTAGACACGATAAGTTTGCAACTTGGTTGGCTCTTAAAGGAACCATCTTTAAAATACCTTGTTATTAGTAAAATGTCAGAAAAGTAAACTGAATATATATCTACAGAAAACTGCAGTTAGTTTAGCACCAGAGCACAGAGGTCGACTAATGGTCCGGCTGAGTAACTAATCTCCCTTTTCCTCGACATCTCGTCGTTAGCGCCCAGGCCCCAGCTAATCCTTTCCAATCTGAATTGCCAAAAAAAGAAACGCAGCCCCTTATAACTCATGAAATGGGGTCCGAACATTTTCTCGCCTATCGCTGAAAACAAAAGTGTTCTTTGACTATCAATCTAGCAAACCAAACGACAAACGAAAATTACAACAGTGCAATACCAACTAAATACTTAGATAATACCAACAAATAAAAAACTGATGCTTAAAATAAACGACAAGAATTAAATTACATACAATGGAGAGCAGATATAGAGCATTTTATTCCATGAGCGTATGTACTTCATGATTCCCCGTAGATGTAGTTGTGGTTTGTGGGGCATTTTCAGCGCTTGATTTTCATTTTCTTTGGAGACAAACAGCGGACACGTGTCGGTAATTCCGTTTTGGAGGTCCAGTGATAACTGGTTGAAGTTGAAGTTGGCGATGGTGGGGCGACGTAAAGTTGGTAGCGTACAGATCAACTCAAAAACCACGTGCCTTGTTGCGAACTATCAGAGAATAAAAAATTCAGCAAGCAGTTAGTCTTGGAGAATGCGGTTTTCTGCCTCAACTAAATGACAAGTAGACTCACGACCCTGCACGTACACTTTGACCTATCATTTTGGGTTTGGCAATTGTCTATGACCAGCTCAGTTCTTTGATCTGTGGTGACCAGCCAGTGCAGTCACTCTTTAAAAACATAAATTAGATCATTTTATCCAATCTGTTTTTGTTTTGATTTCTTTCTGCCGGCTTTGGCTATTTGAATAAATTCGATTTCTTATTTCAATTATAAATCGGTTTTGGCCTCAGTCTCAAAAAGAATATTTTGGGTTTTGGCCTCAGTCTCACAGTCCTCTTTTGCTATAAATATGGATATTTTGTTATATGGCCGTTGCGCGGCAATGTGAAATATTTTTCAAACTCGAAGAGAAATACCAAAACTATTTTATCGCAACATTTCACTCAAACATTTTTTTGGCTGCGAAAGGCGCGATTTTATTATGTAAGATCTTTTCATGTGGAAGATGTCATGTTTTTGCAAAAGCTAACATTGTATATCGATGGAGTTAATATACTAGACACCATTATTACTTACCGTTTCCCAAGTGAATTCGGCTTTTGGTCTTCTCATACTGAACAGCTCTCTGATGTCATTGCCGATGATACGATTCCCCACAGTAGATATAATTCCATGTCCAGCCATATTGATTGTCATATCATAAGACAAGGCAAAACTGAAAGGAAATATGCTGAAAAATATTTCCACATTGATACCTTGCTTACTCTGAACTGACAATAAGTCTGGAGCCGGAGGTTTATACCCCGTATTGTCAAAACCCAAGCGGTAGACAACGTGGGTTGTATTGTTGACGACTTCGTTGCTTAGAACTTTAACATCTACGTCCATGTTATAAAACTGAGACGCGATTTGTTTGAGTTGACCAACAACGTAGAACATAAACCCCTTCCGTTTGGAAATGTAGTGCAAAATTAGCCCAGAACTTGTTTCTTCTTCGCAGAAGAAACTCGGCGACTGAAGCTTAGGATATCCAAAACGCATATGTTCGTGCAAGTTGTCAATACCTATTAGAAAATCCCGCAGATAGCGGCCGCTTACTTTGATGACACGATCGTATCCATAGTGACTAAAGAACTTCACGAAGCAAGTGCCAAAATACTGCATAAAATCGTCGCTTAACATGTCTGTCTCTTCTCCGAGGATTTCGGCGGCAGCGTCGGCAATTTTCATCATGAAGCTCTCGCTGTATCGCTTATGTGTGATAAACATGTGATCGCATATTCCAGCACGCTCTCGAATCTCATTCCATTTTGCCTCACCGAATTTTTCTGTAATGAAATACTGAACACTTTCCAGAAGCATTCCGTACATTGTGGTTTAGTGGAGACAGTCGCCTGAAGACCTAACAAAAAATCTGTAGGAAAAATAAAGTCTGGATGTTACTCGAGTCACAAGGAAGTCTCAATTATATTATTATTACTATTTTTTTTGTAGTGAAATCTGCCAGGTTAATAACTGCAAAAGGCGGGCTTTGTACTTATTAATCGTAAAGGATGTCATTTACGATTAATAATTATGTCAAACATAGTTAATAATCGTGAAAACCACGATTAATATTAAACTACGTTTGACAGGCTTCGAAGTTAATAATCGTGAAAGTTATGATTATTAACTATGTTTGACAGGCTTTGTAGTTATTAATTAATAATCGTAAGGCTGTCAATTTCTCCAGTAAAGCTAACTCAAAAGCTATAGACAACCGCCATTACAGAAAAGAAAACAAACTCGAAGTCTCTTTTCAAGGTCCCTGTTTTCACAAAAATACATCCCAGAAAGCTTTTCGAGAGGTCAAAGTTTCCATTCAGCTAATTTTTTGATCGATTTTTTGTCTAAGCAAGCTAGGTTCTTTCGCTCTATTTTTTCGATAAGCTGACATCGCGAGCGGGCGGCCTCGGTGAGTTTGCTATGCACGAAATTATGATAACCGAATGATATAAAAAGTGAAATGTTAATCCACATTAACTTGGAGAGAGACATCTTAATCCTTCCCAAATGTAACGGCAATGAACAAGTGCAGAATAATTCGCTATCGCAGTGTTTTTTCTCGCTTTAAATAGTCGACCATTTTAACGCGTTGTTGGTAAACACTTGGCGTGAATTACACTTGCCTTTTTATTGCCAGAGGGAAAGCTTTGTTTCTGGAATTTTTCCTTCCTCACCGAAAGCGGTCCATATATTGCGGCAGGGTTCAAGAAACAGTCAGTGTTCAGAGCGATTACAGGGGCGTAGCCAGGATTTTTCAAAGGGGGAATCACAGAGGCTACTCACCAGATAACCATCCGGGGATCGCCGACTATATATGGTTTATACCGCTGCTTTCCCTCGTGTATCGGCGGGCTCAGTCGTATTATCGCAGCATGAAGGCCCTTACCAAAGACAAGAGGCGTTGACGAAAATACTTTACAAAAAAACAATTTTTAATTAAGTGGGCTTTTCAAAAATGGCTTTTACCGTGACTCAATATCGATCACATCTGTATTTTGGAGACTCACGAGCTTGTCCTTGCAACAATTTTATCTGTCTTTCATCTCTTGGTAAAATACTAGCTGAAAGCTTCCAATTCGATTGGAAAGAGAACATTTTCTACAAACTAGAGAAATATATTCAACCAGACTGCATAACGACAACCCAACCTAGTGAAACAGAATTATTAAAGTGCCATGATCGTGAGAAGCGCTCATTTACGCAATTGAAACCTGAGAGCACGACTCGCAGAATTACGGAGAAAATTTACCTTCAGCATTTTTCAAAACAAAAACTTGAATTAAAACAAAATATATTTTCGAAAAACAGATTCATATTCACGGCCAGTCAAAGCTGGAATAATACGGAATTCTTACAAGGCAGCTTTCATACGCACTGTACTGAGCGTTGAAAAGTTTATTGCAGTTTGAAATTTGATAGCATTCTGATCTGGAAAATACACTTTTTATATCTTCTGCGTGACAAAAATTCACATAATTTTAAGTAAAATCTGTTATTATTGTTTAATATTTGACTCACTAAACCGTTCAGAAATGCTTTTAGAAAACAGTACTTGTGTGTTTTGAGGACAACTTTCACTTCCAGAAAAATAGTTATCCTGGCCGCGCGCCGGCATGAAAGATCGATTTTTTTTTTTTTCCGTTCGTTCGCAAAAATAATCTTCCATTTGATAATCAAAATAAGAAACCTTTTTAGAATGTAATTTATCCCATCAATTCTTTGCCATACACTGTACCTTTTTTAAAAAAAACATCGAAGAGCGCTTGGAATATGGATTGCAAAGCCTGTGCAAACTGAAATCAACCATGCCGGTTGTCACGCTACGCGTGAGATTTCTCTCCCTCAGATCACATGTGGTATGATTTAAAGAAAAGGCAAAAGAACTCTTATCAGGTTGTGCGGAATAAAAACTAATGAGCAAGACTACAGTGCTTCCTCTTTCTTGTTGAGAATTTTTACCGCGGCAGCGAGTTGAAAAGCACATGCAGATTGCAGACAGATTTGATGACGTTCTTTACGATTAATAACTACAAAGTACCGCTCTTTGCGATTAATAAGTGCAAATGCCCGCCTTTTGTAGTTATTAACCTGGCAGATTTCACTACAAAAATATAAAAACACTACAAACAAATAACGACATCTGTTTATTATTATTATTATTATTAGTAGTATTAACATGTGCACTTAAACCATGAAAGGGGGGGGGGGGGGGGGGGGAGGGGCAATTAAGCAGCTTATGCGCAATGAATAAGAAACTTGTCCGGCAAACATGATCGATGAGTATAAAAGCATGAATTGAATAAAAACGATTGCTTTGAACTTGACTGATTTGGATATCTACTTCTCGGCCATCACAATATACCACAACTCGCGCGTTTTCCCTTTTTTGCGTAAAATTGTTTCGGAATAAAACACCTGATATTTAGCGCTCTCTTTCTTTCTCTCTTTTTATGCCCGAAAAAAGTCACTGCACGAAAAATTGGATTTAGACAAATTTACTCGGTGCAAATATCGTGGATAAAAGTGCAAACTAGGAGTAAGTGAAAAGCAAAGATGGTAAATACCGTATTTGCTTGCCAGTTTACATGAGGTTGTAAATTCGAGGGCAAATGCGGTATTTACCATCATTGCCTTTTATTGAACCTTAGTTTGCACTTTTTGCACCAAATTTGCACTGACTAAATTTGATGTAAATCAACTTTTTCGTGAAGTGAGTCTTACAGGAATTATAGGGCGTTGCACAAAGAATTGACTTTTTTGATGTGACGTTTAGTATGGCGATGGTGAATTCAAATGGCCTTCTGTTGCTCTTTTATTCGTTTCTATTGATTCAAGCAATGGAAAATGCTTTGATGGCCTACATACTGTTCCCTTTAAATAGCTATATGATTATCTGTAATAATGAAAAATTACAGTTGCACTAATAATTCGCTTCCCTTTAATAACATAAAAACACAATATTTTTGCTGGAAACTGCATTCTTGTTTATAAGCTGTATTCAATTCGCACGCCGGGTACGATACGTCTTACCACCGGCGCATCCTCTCCAGTTGATTCTATCTGTATCAATCCTGAACATTCAGCAAAGTTGTTTTTTAGACGCGCAGCTTCAACCAAAAATTCTCATGCACGCATTTATTTAAAACTAGCATTTTTCTCTGAGAACTTTCTAAAGTATGATCACAACTGATTTTATTTATCCCTCCATTTTCTTTCATCGTGGAATGTAAAACTCAGATTTTTTTACATACAAAAGTGAAAGATTACCTTCGGAAAATTAAAGTAGTAAAACATTCCCACATTACAGCTAGTATGTATTGTTTGTACAGAACATTCTTGACTAGCCTGAAGATATATAATAATTGAAATATTTTTTTCATACCCTGAAACTATATAGCATTTTTTGAAACACAAAAATCTACATATATCTGAAATCATTCAATCTCTTCTTAAGAAGTTTTGACAGTGAAGATAGATTTAGCCAAGGCTAAAAGCGAAGCCCTCGTTAACTAGATACTTTATAACCCTAAACCTAACCTAGCCCTCACTGCCTAACCCTAACCCTAACCCTAACCCAACTCTAACCTAGCCTAACCCTAACTTAACTCTAACCCACCAAAAATTTTTTCACTTGTGTTCCTGTTCGCTTTTATTTTTTTTGACTGCCCTTCATTTTCACCTTGGTGGCCGCTAACATTTCTCATTTTCTCGCCGATAGGGTTTAACGTATCACCCAGTTTCAATTCAGTGCTAGTTTGTGGTTGCTTAATCTTAGCTTTGTGATTCCTAATCTATGATTGATGTCTCTTAAGTTTGTGAGGTAATTTTCGTAGTCAAAGTTTAAATTTAAAGTTTAAAGTTTAAATTTAAGTTTAAATTTCCTAAAAGTTCTTAGTTTGTTTTTTTGATGCGGTCCTTTCGTTCATCATAGTGTATTTCGCTAATCCATGTTTGCTGTTTTATGTCTAGGAGTCTCTGTCGTTTTTTGTGTTTACAGTGAATGGCCGGCCCCCAGTAGGGTGGTCCAATGCCGCCAGACTTAAAGTCTAGTACCAGTCACAGCAAAACGGGGCAGTACACCAGTATAGAAACTGACTGGGGAAATCGAACCCCCACCCCTACATACACAGTACAGGACAGTACAAAAACAGGACAAACACACACAGGACTGCAGAACAAGTTAAAAGACGCCGGCAGACTAACTTAAATAGCTAAAAACACACTCACTCAAAAAACCCCGAAGGGGAAATAAAACTAAATGCACAATCACACAAACGAGCATAAAAAGAAACCACATTCACTCAAGCAACAACTGGGACCAGTACAACCAACAAAGGCGACCAGAAGATCCAGAAGAAGGAACCACAGCACGACCAACTAAGGCGACCATTGGGACCACAGACACACCCACTCAAGCAAAAACTGGAACCAGTACGACCGACAAAGGCGACCAGAAGATCCAGAGGAAGGAACAACAGTACGACCAACTAAGGCGACCATTGGGACCACAGACACACCCACTCAAGCAAAAACTGGAACCAGCACTACCGACAAAGGCGACCAGAAGATGAAGGAGAAAGAATAGACACACTCACTCAAGCAAGAACAAAGGAGAAGGGGAAACATGGTTACAACGAGATTGAGAGGCCGACCTCACCAACCGAACCCAAGGTACCATTGGCACACCACTGACGTAGGAAGTAACGTTTGCGACGAGCAGAACGGAAGCGTTCATTATAGAGTGGCAAGTAAAAGGCCACCCGGACCTTTACCTGACCAATAACAACAATGGCTCCTGGTCGAGTGTCCAGAAAACGAAAGTCGTTCCGAGCCAACCAGACAAAGAACTTACAGAAATTCAAGAGATAAACAAAGATTCTCGGGACAGAGACCAGCTCGTCCGGAGAAAGAGTCTCTGTCGTATATAGATCATGGTTGCGGGAGCGTTCGTTTTCGCTGACCATTTGTCGCCAAGACAATTGGTATGCCTATGGTGCGGACGAACGGACGGGCGTACAGTCACGTGGTTATTGAAATTCTCCAATGGATGGATTACCAAATTTTCTTAGATATAGGACTCGGCTATAATGATTACATTGGTGAGATTTCAATGCAATAGTTCGTAAATCGTGTCCGACATTAAACTTACCTTTGTATTGAATAATTGATTATTGTTGTTATTACTTTTCGCAGTATATTTTTCTATTATTTCATTCAAGTAAAGAAAAAGGGTCATGGAGACTTATTCAAGGAAAAAACAAATAAACGGACAAATAACAGAAAATATATTGTGATTAATTTCATCAGTAGCATACGGCCATGACATATGATAACCGATAACTGTTCCGGTTGTCCTATCGCTATGGTAGCGTACCAAAAGATATGTTTTCGAAATTCAGCTTTGGATCCAGCTTTCCATATAATTATTGAAAACAATGTGATAACAATAGAGAGATTTAAGTCGCGTATAAGGGCACACAGCGAACGTCAGATCTAAGAATGTGACAATAAAGATACTTAGAAGCTAACTACAAATGTCAAATTCAACTTGACAACTCTTAAACTCTTTATTATTGTTTAGTTTATACTTATCTTCATTATTGTATTGTTGTCTGGGGATCTACGTACAAAAGCAATCTCCGCCGTCTTGTCTCTTTGCAAAAGCGAGCTATCAGAATTATTTCTAAATCAACTTTCGATTCTCATTCAGACCCTATTTTCAAAGAATTAGAGCTACGAAAACTTTCCGATGTTAGACAACTAGAAATGGGTAAACTTATGTTTTCTCTTAACCATTCTCTTTTGCCTTCAAAGTTCAACAATTATTTTTCTTTAAACAAACAAGTCCATAGCTATGCCACTAGATACGCGAACGATTTTCACCTTCCTTTTTGTAGAACAAACCTTCGTAAATTTTCTGTCAGTTTCCAAGGACCTACTTATTATAACTCTTTAGAAAGATGATATTAAAGAATCTAATTCTCTCCACTTATTCAAAACGAAATTGAAGAGAAAATTATATATGAATTATTAGTTACAAATCTTGTAGTAAATAGTTACCTTTCTTCACATGTCTGATATTATTTTCATTCTTATTGTTACATGTACCATACTTATATTTTGTCAACTCAGTCTATGTAATTAGTTAATTTATACTTACCTTCATTGTATTTTACTTTCGATCCTGGCCTTACTGTTACTGTTAATTTAATTTTACTCTGAGGGAGCCCAATGTCTATAAGCCTCATGGTTCCTTTTTGGGCTTCCTCGCCACTTTCATTTGCTTTTGTGTAACTGTCTTGTTTTATCGTTATTTATATTTTGTGGTAAATCAAATAAAGTTACAAAGTTGAAAAGGAGAAGAGAACATCATTTCTCTTGATTAACCACGCATGAAGATTATACTTCTGATTTTTTGCAGATGTAATTAACACTACTCGACGAGTAAACAGGAAAACGGACGTTTGCCCTTTGAAGTAAAAGTGATTCTAAATCTCTCTAATTTCTCAGATTAGAAAATGAGGGATGAGATAAAATCTCTTACAAATTATTTCTTATTGATAAAACTGTCATAAAGCTATTATTGTTGTGTACTGAGATAAAACGAAGGGTAAACGACGAGAAGAGGCAAAATTAAGCACGTGGTACCAATTGGTCGTGACTATGCTAAGGAGAAGACGGTTTCGGATTGCAGTGAATCTGCCAAGAAAAATAAATGACATTAAATGACACTTGTATAATCTTGCTATAATTCCTTTGTCTTGCTTTCCGGTGACGTATATTACAATTTCAATTTTGCTGACCATGCCAAAAATGATTGACCATTTGCAACGTATTTACTTCATATATACTTAGGGGGTGTTTACATGACACCAGGGCGACTTTCGCGCCGCAGCGAGTTCACTCCGGTTCCCTCTCATGGCTCTACATTTGTTTACATGATACCACCACAAAAAGTCATGCCGGCGCGAGTCGCCCAGGCGTGAGTTCACTCCGGTTGTCGCACCGGGGCGAGAATTTCACTCCAGTACGAAATCTCGCAACGGTATCATGTAAACACGAAACGACCACCCGTTTCGGTGTGAAATCGGTCTGCCGGTAGACTGGAACGGGTAGCGATTCGCGATTTTGAATCATACGTGCATTTTATCAACATGAAGTGTACCTTCAAATAACGAGATGTGAAATAACCTAGTCATCATGTAAACACGATACGAAATCTAAAAGTCATGTCGGTATGAAACTCGCGCCGGTGCGAGTTTTCCCATGTAAACACCCCCTAAGGATGGTCCGCTTTTCAATGAAATTTATCATGACAATTGTACTACGTGTTCTAGCTGTTTTTTTTTTTTGCATCCGTAATGTTTGCAAAGTTCGCGACATTGACAACCGCATGTGTGTGTTGCGTGGCGTAATTTAAGGTTTTTATGGAAGCTGGAATGAAAGTTAGGCCCGTTTCAAACGTCGTGCTACTGCCGTGCCGAACTAAATTGATCGAATTAGGCCTGTTTCAAACGTCGTGCTACTGCCGTGCTAAGCTGGCTCAACTGTAGCTCGACTGCAGCACGACACTAGCACGACTTGGTTTCAGACGTCGAATTTAATTCAGTCGAATAGAACGGCTGTTGCCCAAAACAAAACACAATAATAAAGAAACGGCTCAGCAAACTTTTAAATGTATTGTAATGCATTTGTAATTTATGAATTGAGTTCGGCACGGCGATAGCACGACGTTTGAAACCAAGTCGAGCTACTGCCGTGCTACACGGCAATAGCACGACTTGGTTTCAAACGTCGCGCTAGTGCCGTGCTAAAGTCGAATTTATTCGATCAATTGAGTTCGGCACGGCAGTAGCACGACGTTTGAAACGGGCCTTAGATTCGACTTTAGCACGGCAGTAGCTCGACTTGGTTTCAAACGTCGCGCTACTACCGTGCCGAACTCAATTCATAAATTATAAATACATTAGAATACATTCAAAGGTTTCCTAAACTGTTTCTTTATTTTTGTGTTTTGTTTTCGGCAACAGCCGTTCTATTCGACTGAATTAAATTCGACGTCTGAAACCAAGTCGTGCTAGTGTCGTGCTACAGTCGAGCTACAGTCGAGCCAGCTTAGCACGGCAGTAGCACGACGTTTGAAACAGGCCTTAAGTTACTGGCCTATTTCTGATAGCAAACGATTACCGGTAATTGCCTTTTTTATACTGTGAGCAGCATTTCCTGAAAGAAAAGAAACTAATTTACCTTGAAATGATTCAGGTCCTTTTTAATGGAGTGCCACTCTGTTATTTCAATCAGTATGACTCAAAACGTTCCCAGCTCTTTTAAAAGCACACTAAAAAGAATAAACAATAAATAAATTTTAAAAACAAAAGAAAATGAAAATTCGATCAACTTTTATTTAAGAAAGTTTCACGTGCTTAGGATAACTCAATCGAAAGTGGAAAAAATGAATTGAAGCGGTTTCTTTCTTTCTTTCTTTTTTCTTCTCTTATTGGCTTTTTTTTTTTTTTTTTTGCTTGTTCAGTTTCAGAATGTGAAAGGAAGCTTATTACCGTTTACGATACTCCTAAAAACGCTGATGATATCGAACGAACAATACTTGTTTGCGTTGTCTTCAGCTATTTCGCGAACTCTGTCGCCATTTTCATGAGTTTTGGACTTATGCCAGAAAAGTTAAGCTGCCGTGCCGTTGTCATTGATTGTGTATTGGCTAATATATATAGCTGATTCAATAAAGGTTGTTTTTGGCTTTGGTAATTGGACACTGGGGATCTATTGTTTTGTGATCACTCAAGCAAATCATTGCATTGTTCTGTATGCGCAAACGCCCAACGCTCAACTGCCAATGACCGATTGCAATCTCGATCAATTGACGTCAAAGCAGCTGATGTTAACTACTGTATATTGTCCACCTCTTCCAATTAGGTCATCGCTAGTCGCTTATCAAGAGTTTTCCAGAGTATCAAGGCCAATCAGAAACAGGGAAATATTCTCAAATGAATGAATAATAAAGTCCTTGTTTTTATTTATTTATTAACTGATTATATTTCATGTTTCTCTATAGAGAGTTTTCACTCACGTGGCCAGCATCTATGCAAATTTATTGGAACAAAAGAAAGCGTTTGCATAAGAAAAGAGTTCAGCTCCCAGAGGACTGGTTTGGGATACCAACATGGCCGCCGCTTCATTGTTTTGGGACACCAATATGGCCACCGTGACGTCATGTGAAAACACTCTATTGACTAAAGAAGCTTATTCATGCAGTCTCTTTCATTTTTCACTAACGCCGGAAGCAAATGACGAAATAAAATGGGGATATGAAAAATATAATAAAAAAATAACTAATATTAATAATATTAATATTGAGGGTGTACTGATTATTATTATGATTATGAAAACAAATAAATACAAAACTGAAAGGTGCTGCAGGCACTGACTTGCCATCGAAAACTAAATTTTATTTATCTTTTCAGTAAATTGTAAACTTCGGGCCTTTTAAATAAAAGCTTTTTCATCTTAGGAAAGGAATTGTCAGTACTACGCGTAACTTTTACCAAGCTAAATCATTTGTATAAATTTAAAACAAGATAAATGAAAATATAACAATAATCTAATTTCTGAACAAAATCCAGACCAGATGAAAATACGCCATTGGTGGTGTTCTTTGCCACTTTGAAAAAGTTGCCGAACAATAAAGTTTGAAAAAAGCTAAAAATCACAAAATTCATTTTCGCCAACGATTTTGTTTTCACTCTGTAGTTTTCACGATAATAATAACAAAAAGATTTCACATATTGCTTACAGAATATATACGACGTCGTCAAAATTCATGCTTGATAATATTTTCACGTCAAATGAATGTATATTCAGAGAAGGCCGAATACTACGAAAGTAGCATAATTTCTTTATGTTTCAAAAACAGCCTTCCAATACGAATTAGATTGACTTTACTACTTCGTTAATCATTTAATATATATACGTGCCTGATCATTGTAACTGGTAAAATTGGGAGTGTGTTCCTCTTGATAGCACTTTCGAGCAACCACATTCGTTTCCTTATTTTATAGTAAGTACCGTAGAATTTTCTTTATTCCTTTTGCCTCTTATCGATGTAAAATATGGTTTTAGGCATGTATACGACTTTATTTGTATTCAACGATGAAGTCATTGCAATTTTCTTACCTTTTGGCGTCCCAGGTGACTTTTTCCTTGTTGTTACATCGATATCTCTGAATAAAAGTATATTTCCCTCGAATCATCACCGTTCCTCGACTGTTTTTACTTAATTTTCAACAATAAATCATTTATAACACAGCCGATAAATGAAAAGAGAGTTACGGCAGTAAATGATACTCTACTATAGAGTTTTGTCTATTTTTAATTAACGAACAACATAGAGAAATAATTAACAAACACTAAGAAACGAAAAATCAAAACAGCCAATTATTTATGTCTATAGTGTCAGGAAATTGGCACAATACAGGAAGTTTGAGATCTTCCTTTTCATATCTAGATTACTCTATATAAGTCACCGTTCTTATTTTTTTCTCCCTTGAGAAACTGAAGTCAGTTGTTCGATGAAAAAAAAAATTAAAAAAATGAGAGAATAGAGACAAAGCGACTAATCACTACGGGGTATTTTTGCGAATTCAGCTCGAAGGTCAAATGGAAGTCAAAGTTAGAGCCAGTTCGGCCAAGTAACGAACTGCTAATAAAAGTCTGACTCTCGCCGCGGCCCTTTCAATTTACCTTTGTAAAAAAAGAGTCAACTCAAATCTTTTTCACTTCAAATTCTGAGGAGTGTCATAAATATTCCATTCCTGTCAAAAATAAAGTTTCATTCGTAAATATTGCATAAAGAATATTACGCGGTATTTAATTATTTAAGCCTGTTAATAAAAATTAGTGTTTGATTAGTTTTTGATTTTATAGGTATATATGTTGCAAGTATTGTTGATTATATCACGCCTAGCTGTTGATTAAAGAATATCTCTTGGATTATTTGAGTTCATTATATAGGGGGTTAAAATTTGAAGTCAGATTTATAAAGTAAAATTAAAAGAATTCTCGTGATGGGATGTTAAAAAAAAATAAAATTGACTTTTATTAGCCTTTATTTAATATCTTATGCAACTTTGAAAAGAAAAGATTTTAATAAATTTGTATTGTGAAAATTACGGAAGAAACACAAACAGCTAACAGCTTGTCCCCAGGCAACCAGTCCGTGGGATAAATAAGGGGATATCAGGGAGCGACAAAATTTAGGAGGGTAAATACAATACCAATAAGACGAGGAATAATTCCCATTATTAAAAATGGCCATGTCTCAAAAGGACTGGAAACAAACAAATTCAAGAATTTGATTGGCTGAAATCGATCTTGACCGCAGTCTACATTATAATTTTAATAATAATTATAATAATAATCAACTTTATTTTTCGAGGGTGATACTTGAAAGTATAAAATACTGATAAACTCGTGGCCCTCAAAACAAATTAAAAATAAACGCAAATACATATAAATAATGAAGTAATAAAACTAGGAGATTTAACAATTAAAATATGATGAAAGTAAAGAATGATCATCGCAGTAAATTTTCCAATTTAAGCAATTGGAAAGAAGACGCCTGAAAAAAATCAGGGCTTCAACGGGATTCGAACCCATAACCTCCGCGTTGCCAGTGCGTTGCTCTACCAACTGAGCTATGAAGCCACCCATTGGGAGCGAGGTCAATTTATTGAGTTCATGTCTCCCGTGAGGAGTGAAATGATGTGAAGTATAATATAATTCACATCAATTAAAATATGAGTTATCTAAAAATTAATATAAAATATATGAGAATAAAGTAGAATAGCCTAAGCTATAGTAAAGAGGTGGACATCTTTATAAGACTCCAAAAAATACTTATATAAAGATTTCTTTAAAATTCCTAAACTAGAGCTACACTTAATTTCATTGGGAGGTGAATTCCAAAACCTAGTGGCTGATACTTGAAAAGTCGTAGCACCTTCTGATACTCTTTTATAATTTGGACAAATTAAATTCAAAGATCCATATCTACTTTGTCTTTCAGTAGAACGTATGTCGATGCATTGTTTGAGTAATACTAGCATATAATCGGGACACACCCCGTTCAAACGTTCATAAGCTAATGCGCAATGATTTATCTTAGCTTCGTGAAAAAAAGATAGCCAATTAAGTTCTCTAAACAGATCTTCACTATTTGTTCTAGTATCAGCATTAAGAATAAGCATTAAGAATTGATGAATAAGCAAAGAGTATTAAGCGGGCAACGTTCGGCCCGCTTCTGTAGCCTGAAGACCTCATTTAAATTATCAACAGATGTAGAAACCCATACACTAGAGCCATACATTATGGTTTGTTTTATCATGGCATTGTAATAAAGAAGTCGTCGATCTAAAGGTAAATGACGCCTATTTGTTTTCAAAACAGCAATACGCTGCGTTAGCTTCTTACATAGATTATCAATATGCTCATTAAAATTAAGGTGAGTGTCAATAATTACACCTAACAGTTTATGAGACTGGACTTGCTCGAGTTCGACTGAGTTTACATGAACGGTGAGTGGGGTACAGCTCATGCATCTTCTTATGTAGTCGTTTGCCAGCTACTAACATAGTTTTAGTTTTGGACTCGTTAAGTACCATTTTATTGTCTGTGGCACATTGTGCAACTTTACCAACATCAGCTTGAAGAACTTGATTTAAGGCTCCAGGTGCTGATCTATAATCAACATTAGCAATGATAGTGGTATCATCCGCATATATGTCTGATGCTGAATGTTCCAGTATCTTTGGTAGATCGTTTATAAATATAAGGAACAAGACTGGTCCCGGATACTCCCTCGAGGCACTCCAAGTGTTGCGAAGAGCCTTAATGGTTGCCCTGTGGCACCTTTTGTGCATGCGCATTTTCGCCCAAGAGCACGAGGTGTTTTTTTTGTGTTTTGTCAGTTCAGCACAATTTTGTAGACAAGCGAGATGAGATTAAATTGTTGATGTTCTTATGAATCTTCTGGAGTAATAACCGGCCAATAATCCCGGCGAACACCAAGGTTTGCATCTCTGAGAGTTGAATGACACCCATCAATGTTTACATATTGCGTGCGATCACTAAGGTAACTTTCAAAGAGTGATACATAATCATTATCGACACCAGTAGCCCAGGGCTTCTGTAAAAGAAGCGTATGATCGTTAAGATCGAAAGCCTTTTTGTAGTCAATCATCACCAGGCCACTAAAATTGTCCTTGTCCAGTTTGAGTAAAAGCTCGTCAGTAAGTCGTATCAAATCGGTCTCAGTGGAGAACGACTTTCTAAACCCAGATTAGAGTTTATACAATATCCCGTTTGATGTCAAGAAGTCACACAGATGGTCGCAAATGTGTCCTTCAAGTAGTTTAGACAAGACTGGCAGGACTAAAATTGGCCAATAGTTGTTACAGTCTGATCTGCTTCCATTGCCTTTAAACACAGGCGTTACATTAGCTACTTTCCAAGCAGATGGAAAGACCTTATATGATATACATAGATTTAACAGTCTAGTCAGAGATGGTAGTACGACAGGAGCAGCAATTTTTAAAATCTTGACGCTGATGCCATCATCACCTGTTGCTTTGTGACTTGGAATGCACAAAGGCAGTTCAGAGACTCTTTTCTTAGTTATACTCGGGATCGCAAATGCATGTTCAACTTGATTAATGGCACTTGGGCCCTGAGCCACATGCGCGCTTAGGGCAGAAATCAAATTCTTTGGATAATCAATAAAGAAGGTATTTAATAGTTCAGCCATACTGTTCTTGTCCGTGATGACATTGCCGCTATCAAACAATTTTTCAATACTAGATCGAGATTGATCATCGTCACGTGATAAGCTCTTTATGACATTCCATAGTTCCGGCATCTAGACCGATCTTGTTGTAACAGTTGTCCTCAAAAAGTTACAAGCAAAGAATATGAGAAAATTGCCTTGTTCCTGTTACTAATACTAGATGTAAGAATCGGTGGACCCTCTCGACAAAGCATGTAAAGAAAACGAGCAAACGTTGGCAAATTTGAATCCTGCCGAGGAAGGTACGAGCAAAGATGAAGTCGAAATTGGGAAATTTCTCTAGGAGCAGAAATAAAAAAAAAAACACTCAATACAAGACTAAGAGCGATTTAAACGCATGGAAGACATTTTGGGAGTCACTGAAAGAGTCTAGAGCAATTGAAAACATACCTGTCAATGAGCTTTACCTACGTGCATGAAAAAGGAAGTCTGATTAACATTCTTAAGGATAACGAGTTATCCAAGTCCAGAGAGGTACTTGCTGGCAAACGAAAGAACCTGGTTTGGCAAGGAAAAGGAAACTGTCCAAACGCCACAAGAGAGCTCACTGAAGCCGAAGAAGATGCACTATTTGAAAATGGCCAGTTCGGTATTCATGATCAGTAAGCTGTGCTGGGGAGATGTAGGATTGGCCAGTGATCCTGACAAGATGGTGGTCATCAAAGAGCTTTTAAACCGAAAGCGCACGCAAGCAACAACAAGTCAATATGCCCGGTTGAATTTTACAAAGCTTTTTGAAGTCACAGTTCCGAAGCGATGGTAGAACCAGATGCTCTAAATCACCGACGAAAACCAAACGACAAAATATGGTATCTCCACAGACCCCTCGGAAAGCAAGAAATTGGCAACTTCCTCAAGGACGCGTTTGCTGCAGCCAAACTCGATGACACAAACAAGAAGAAAGTTTCAAATCACTCCGTTAGAAAGACCAGTATTGGACGACTTCTCGAAGCAGCTGTTCAGTCAAACTTCGTTGCACAGTTAAGCGGTCACAAAAATTTGAAAAGCCTCGCGCGACAGCGAGAAATGTCTGCTACCCAGAATCGTGAGCCAGGTACATCCGCTTAGTCCGAAGGAAACCAAGTCAGTACCTCCACTACAACACAGCAAAATGACTTCACAGTCCAACAAATCCAGCCTCACGTTTAACATCAACGTTTGGACTGGAGACCAGTGACAGAAGAAAGCCGGCTAAATGCTTGAAGCCCGCGCAGGGAAGCAAATAGAATTATGTTTTTGTTCCTTTGCTTTCTTGTTTGGTCGCTGGTACAGACCTCCTGCGTTCGTTTTGTACTGGCGATCTCGGTCAAAATTCTCCCATACGGACCTCCCGCTCGGTTAATAAGAGTTTATTGATTTAGTTAGTCAATATGGTATTTGCACGAAAGGTTGCTGTCTCAGGCAGAATTTCAAGATATTAAATATAATCCTTACGCTTTAATGTCGTTGGGGTTTGGGTGTGGTTATCAAAAATCTGAATATTAATCGGATAGTCTATTTTACGTTGATAGGGACGAAAAATTACAAAGTGATACTCCTTGGCGTTTAGGGTTAATTTGTTGGTATTCAACCAATCCTTAACTATACTAGTGTCGTCTGCAAATAGTTAAAAGTTAAATTTCTGCAATGGATGTCGTTGTTATAAAGCAAGAACAATACAGGCCCGAGTATGGAGCCTTGGGGGACATTTTTTCTTTAGATATTATAGATTGAACTTCAGTTATCTGTGAGTGACTAGCAAGATATGAAGAAAACCAGTTGTTTACGATACCTCTTATGCCATAGTGTTGCAATTTATGCAGCAAAATTGAATGGTCGACTGTGTAAAAAGCTTTTTTTTAAATCAATGAAAATGCCACAGGTGTAAAATCCCTATCCATGTTACTTTGTATAGTGCTAACAATGTCTAAAATATCGTGTTAATTTGAATTCTGTTTACGAAAACCATATTTTGATTTAAAGAATACGTCATTTAGAAAACGTCAAAGAAATCCGAAAGACGACGATACATTAACTTTACAAATATTCGATTGAATATAGAAAGTAACTAAATGAGTCTATAATTTCCTGGATCATTGCCATAATCACATTTATAAACAAGAATAACTTTTGCTTGTTTTAGCTTTGACGGATAAACGCCTTGTAGAACAGATAGATTCTTTATGTTTGCCAGAGGACTATAGATGTAATATGTCTTGTACATGTGCAGCAGCATCAGCTTGTTCATCAAGAGACTAGCAGCACCAAAACGCGATCTTCAATAAATCATCATTACTCTGCTGAACCACACTGCATGCATTGTTGACAGAAAATGACAGATAGAGTCTTGGCTCGTCAACGTAAGATTCCAGAGAACCAAATTTCGAAATTTTGAGAGATTCGTTAATGTAGAAGGTAAATAGGACTGGACCTGGGATAGACCCCCTGTGGAACACCATGAGAAATAGCATCCAGGCCTCAGCACCAATCCTGCCTTTCCAACAAATAGCTTCTAAACCATTCCAGAACAGTACGACCAAAAACCCAGCTAGTGTCTTTAATTTCGGTAGAAGTCTACTATGGTTTAACCTGTTAATGCCTTTGACAAATCTAGGAGGACTGTAAATTTTAATTTCGTCGCATCTATCGCCTCAGGTCAAATGATTCAGTGCCACTCGTCGCAAACCTTCAATGCCACTAGGCACTACTGGGCGTTTCTCGTTTGCAATCTCAAGATTCCCCTTGCTTAAATAACGGGTTGACGGAAAATCCCAATCCGATGGAAAAACTGACGATAGAATGCAAGGAAGTTTAAATCAAAGCCATAGTTATCTTGTCACTACCAGGTGCCTTGCTGGAAGAGAATGACTTTAACGTCCTACGGATTTCATGAGTAGAGACTGCTTGGAGTTGGAATTTATCTGCTCCGCGGATTTCTGGATCCTTTGTAGTGTCCACTGGTGGAGGCAGCACCAGATGCCTTAAGTTCGGTACATACTAGGCGACAAGTTGCAGCAACATGTCGCGGCGACACGTTGCAAAGACAAATCGCTCCGTGTGTACTGGAGAATTTTTGTGAAAATTTTTGTCCCTGCAAAAGAATTTTGTCGCCGCAACAAGTCGCACAATTCAGTCTAACTTGATTTTTTGCGACTTGTTGCAGTGTGTACCGACCTTTATCACCAACTGAAATAAACCTCTTTTGGATCTCTCTTGCAGATTTTCATTACATTTTTTGAAAATAAAAGTAAGATATTGACATCAATCTCTACATATTCAGTTCTTACTGAAACCTCCTATTTTTTTTTTTTTTTTACCGTTTAATTCCACCACTTTTTTTCGCTTGAAAACCTATTTTAATCCCGCTAAATTTTGCATTTAGCCATCCGAAACTAAATTTGCTAGAACCAAACGCCTAGCCAGGATAAACATTTAAAAGCCTAGTTAATCCTGAATAAGATTAGCAGCGGGTTTTTCCGTCATTGATTTTTATTAAAACTTATAAGTACAATATAATATACAATATTAACAGACGGAGACACTCATGATATTACAATACTAATCTAGCTTAAAAACACACACAAAAGATAAACTGAACATGCCAAAATTGTATGCAGCTAAAGGCGCAAGGGTTCTCGAACGCTTGAAGGTGTACATATAAGTTCTTTTATCTTTTAGAAATCCAACTTTACTAGTGGCAACCCGTTCTGCCGTGTTTCGAGATCAATATTAACATTATACAGTTTATTTTGCTTGATGTTAGTTCGATTTTTCATGTAAAGCAGCTGTAAAAAGATTCGTGTGCCATGCAAGTGTATAATCCCAATTCCTCCTCCACGAATAATAAAATGCGGACAGAAGAAAGGATAACTTTATCTACAACTGACGAGTCTCCCGATCTTGCTTTTATACGGAGTGAGATTTTGTTCATCCAGCGTCAGTTTAAAAAGACACTTTATGCGCTGCTTCGTGTTCATAACAAAAACCAAATTTATCATGTCCACACACAGTGGCACATGCGCATTACAATAAAATAAGAAGAATTAAAAAAAAAAAGAAAAGAAAAGAAAGAGTGGATTCTAAGTAGTAACTTAAGCAACTTGCAAATACTCACATTATTTACAAGGCCTTTTGAAATTCTTCTGACTGCTGTTTTCCCCAAACAAAGGCGACAGAGTTTGTCAGTGATATGACAGCAATCTACACTACAACTGCAAAAGAACCTTTTTTTCAATTACTTTTGACATCTGCTGCGAGCTAAGGATTTTTCATCTGTAGAAACCAATGATTTATGTACGAGAGACAATACATTTTCTTAAGCTCTGTGGTTGCAGACAAACCAAAGTCAACTATCACATCACACTTTAATTAGGCATAAAATATATTCCACTGTCGTTCACGGAAATTAAGAAGTTAAACAAAGTACGCAAACTAAATTATTTGGGGGTTATAAAACGTTAAATAAACATTATATAAACATCAGTCAGCTATTAAGTGCGCTTACGGCGTTACATTTAGGTTTTGTATTTATCTAATTAAAGTATTCAAATAATCGACGAGAAATCTTTAGGTAATCGTTTAAAGCTAGTTAATCTTCATTTCTCGGCGCGCGGGCGGTCAAATGAATCAACTAACGATAAGAATTTGTTTTCGCCACAATAGACCATTCCCGCATTCGTCACAAGCACGCGCGCGAAAGCATGAAAGTGAGGCTCGGGTGGACAAATATCAAACATGGCGGACAACACCTTCACTTCTCGCGGTGGCCGTAGCAAATATTGTTGTGTCCCTGGTTGCAAAAGTTCTTTTTATAACAATCAGGGGGAAAAAAACGAATATTTCATTTTTTTCTTTTCCTCTGGAGGCAAAAAGTGGGAAGCGGTGGCTTTTGGCAATTAAAAGACAAGAAAACAGAGACGGATTTGTTGTGACGGAATACACTAAGGTGTGTGAGCAACATTTTCGCCCTGAGGAAATTAAAAAACAGTTCAGTGGCAGGAAAGATCTGAAAGACAAGACTACTATTCCTTCCATTTTCAGCTGGAATAAAAGTGCGAGCACACCTAATCGAAAATTACCAAAAAAGAGATGTTCTGAGCAAAATGAAGAAAACATTCAGCCTGAATTAGAACCATGTTATTTAAGCTCTAGGTTGCTTAATGAAGACAATGCAAGACCGACAGAGGCCTGTGAAAACTGCGCTTATTTGAGAAGAGTCGTGGAAAAGTTGGAAGTTAAATTGTCATTTTTGATTAAACAAAAAAGTGACGTTGGAAAAGATTGTAGTGAGCTGAAAGCCAAAATACAAAAACTGGAAAAAGGACAGTTTACATCCAAGAACATCAGAGAGCAAGAAGACGTTTTCAAGTCATTCACTGGTTTTCATCCAGTTAAGTTTGACATTCTTTTTCAATTTTTAAATCCTGGTGAGAATGCTAGTAATTTGAAATACTATGAGCCTTCAAAGAATGGGTCAGATGAACCTGATGAATGTAAATTTACTGAAGGAAGTAAGCCTGGTGTGAGCCCTAAATTGGATGTGATTGAACAATTGTTTATGTTTTTGGTGTGGTTAAGGTGCGGATTTGGACAGAAACATCTGGCTTGGTTATTTGGACTTGGCAAATCAACCATTTCAAGGTACTTGATCACCTGGTCAAATTACTTGTACTTCTGTTTGGGAAATATTCCCATATGGCCTTCCAAAGATCAGATTGTTTCATCCATGCCAATATGTTTTAAGGACACTTATCCCTCAACAAGATGTATCATTGACTGTACAGAAATCTTTGTACAAGTGCCCTCTAGCCTAACTACACAGAGTGCCCTTTACTCACACTATAAGCACCATGTAACATACAAAGCTTTAGTGGGCATCAGTCCTTCTGGAGCTATAACTTTCGTGAGTCAGTTGTATCCTGGATCACTGTCAGATAAGGAAATAGTTTCCAGGTGTGGTATACTACACCCAGAACTTTGGGAAAAAGGGGATTCAATTATGGCAGACAGAGGATTTACAATCCAGGAATTACTTGACCCACTAGGAGTTAACTTAAACATACCTGCATTTCTTGATGGCAAAGAGCAGCTTGACAAAGAAGATGTTGTAGTTAGTCAAACAATTGCCTCTGTTAGAATCCATGTAGAACGTATTATTGCTCGCATCAAGAAATTTAAAGTCTTAAAGACTGAAATTCCACTAAATATGAATGGGACCATAAACCAAATATGGACAGTGGCTTGTCTTCTATGTAACTTTATGGACCCGCTTATTAAGCAATAATAATGTTATGGTTTTATCATCATTTCCTTCAAAGTGCCCAATGATTTACAAGGGTCAAGTCGGTTTATGAATAAATACCAAAACTGAATTTTCCCTTTTTCAAGACTAACTAACATTTCTTTTGTCAATGAAAACACTTTCCCTTCTAGAATAATTCACTGATATTTTGCAATAATTGAATTTCCACGATTTTCGAGCGGTACCTTTCTTGAGATTATTGCACAAATCATTGCTCTCATAGAAATTGAACAGAAATTGTTAGGTAATTGCTGAACATGTAATATTTTTAATATTCTTGCCATGGAAGTCATCTTTTTTAAGAATTCTTTGAAATACTCCTTCTCGTATATTGTCAATTAAATACAGTAAAAATCTGCATACAAGAACCTAGATTTTTCCAACTTAACCTAAATAGGGTCTTACAGAACTGGTATTTAGTGGGATTCTAGGCTACTTAGGTTCTTAAAAAGGTTCTTAATTTGATGGGGGCACTAGTGATTAGCACAGATGACTACTCTCGGGCATATGAGAGAGACACATGGATCTGTATTCTTAATAATTGCATTGTGTAATCCAGTATTGGCAAAGACATGATATGGTTTTCATTTTAGTTCATTGTTTGAATCTTACTGTCTGAAACCTAGACTAAAAGTTTTTCACGTATTTTCATCTGTGTTTCATTTTTGTAAAATATTAACCTATTGAAAATTTTAGGCTAAATAGGTTATTATGAAAAGGGGGTTTAAAATAAACATTTTAGTCCAACATGTTCTTAAATTTTAGGTTCTTATACGTGAGTTTTTACTCCACTGTAATAACATTGAAACTAGCAAAGTAACCTTATCCTTGAAGCCCTAACACCCATCAACAGGAGTCTAAAAGCTAGACACTATGGAAAACTGGTACACGTTGTAATGTCACCGTTTGCTCAGGCACACTGTACAATATACTAAACTGCATTTAGGTCATGACCTGAAGAAGAAACCACTTTACATAGAAGATGTTTACTTTACATACTACTTGGTCAAAATAATCTTTATTAAATGGAACCCTTGTGATGATCATCCCTTTAAATAGATAGACTACAAAGTCAACCCACTCTAAACCACAGAAACCCATAACTAGCTGGACTTGGGTGTAATATCCTAGGTGATGATCTTTCTTAAGGTTGGGTTTACCATCAACTAATTCAATGTAAAACGATTCATCTTGCATGGCCTCCTCTGGGGTGTGGTTCTTCTTTCCCTCTGGACATTTCATTTCAGTTGTCCCTATCTTCTCAGATGAGGAACATGGATCAATAACAAGACCATCAGGACTGCCTTCAAGCCAAAACATGCATGGGGGAATCACCATCCCTGTCTCTCTCAAGGTAATTGGCCTCTTCAAATAGTGCTTCATGACATCATAATATTTTTCTCTTGCAACTGGCTCAAATTTTATGCCATGCTTTAGCTTTCTCTGAAACATCTAGTTCGTGAATTTCTCGAGTACTCATGCTGGCACGACACTTTGCTTTTACCATAAACGAGTTACCAAATACCTTCGTATACACTGTCTGATGAAAGATACCGTTCTTCTTGAAATTTTAAGCCGCGCTTCAGGGTCTTTTTAATAGGCTTCGAAACGTCGTCAGCCTTTCGTTTGCCACTATTGTTCCGGTGTTCATCTATCTCTTTCCTTGTAAACACTGGTAAGCTTTTAAGAGACTTACACCATGGGATATCTTTCGCAGTTTGCGCCTTAGGCTTCTCGGTGTTGTCCGCCATGTTTGATGTTTGTCCACCCGAGCCTCACTTTCATGTTTTCGCGCGCGTGCTTGTGACGAATGCGGGAATGGTCTATTGAGTCTGTTGTGTATAAAGTATGCCTGGCTTCTTCAAACCCATTTTATAGCACAGAAAGTTCTTGAACTTCTACGTACACCGCTAGCCACTGATGATAAAAATGCACAAAGTGTTCTAAAAGGGACATATTTAGAATAGATAAACTTCCCGCCAAGTTTTTGGCAGGAATTTTCGTACCTTCACACTTTTGTGAGTATAGCTTCAACGAATTATACGACTGACGACGGAACAATAGGAAAATTAAAGATCAACCCTGGCGATAAAGCACGCAATGGAGCAGTCAACGAAATGTGGTAATATGCAAACAAACAAGCGACACTGATTTTAGAAAAAAATGACTAAAATGAAAAATTGCTGTTGTTATGAAATACAGTTCAATCAAATTCAAGGCTAAGTGGAGGATATTTTATTCAACAAATTATTTTATTTTTTATATCAATACCTTAACATTCACGTGAAAAATGTAAGTCAAAATACAAGATAAAAACGAAAATAAAAATGGTTCCTCCAGGATTTGAACCAGGAAAATTCCTTACCACTAAGCGACGTAAGCAAATACGCAGAGCTTGCACGCAGGCTAATACGTTTTGTAATGCCAGTAGCCTGTTCCAAGCGCTCAGATAGTGGGGAATGGTGCGAAGTAAAGAGAGAGATAAAAAGGAGAGGGGAAACTGGGAGATAGATCATTTTTATTTTTTCGTGCTCCTTTTTAGTTCGCACTATCGGACCGCCTGAACAGGCTATAATGCAATCGATTAGCGGGAATGATGGCGAATATATTTTAGCTCCTTTAATTTACAGTCAAAGTTGCTTGTCCTTCTTTCATTTTTCTTAATTATATGTTGTCTTGTTCCATTTACCTAGCAATAACGTTTTCCTCTTCTCTTTAATTTCTTTCTGGTTATGTGCGCGTTTGTGCTACAATATCTTGCTGACCTATAATTTATTTCTATTTAATGGAGATCTCAACTGCCGGCTGCCCCTATCTAGGGTTATTCTAAACAGCCAGTTATCTAATATTCTTTTCATATTGTAATTTTTATTTAGGCAAGAGAAAGTACAAATAAAGATTGTTGATATTGTTGTACGTGATATAAGCTGGTTGAATTTAAACTCCCTGAAATAGCCCTGAAACGGCCAAAAATGCTAAAAAAAACACCATAAATTTAGACAAGGAAAGAAATTCTGATGTATTTTTATTACTATTTTGACCCCTAAATAACGATCGCTTAGATCTCCATACAAACTCTTATAATATTTTTGTTACGCAAGCGGCGATTCAACGATTCTCACTCGTGAGCTTGGGGTACCTGTGAAGTCACAGGATAATTTGTACCATCGGTCACGTAACACACCATAGTTACGTAAAAGGGTATTCGCGAAATTCGCCTAACGCTACAATCTCAAGTGTAGTCCATCTCAGACGATATTTTAAAATTAATTCATAAAATTCATGTTTATCCCCTAAAGCTTTAACCAGAGTCGTGCTTGTTCGATATATATCATTAAAATAGTGTTTTAAAGATCTGTTAATGTGGATGTATTTCATATTTTCTTTTTTTGTCTATGCGTATTGAGCAAGCGGTATAAAACATTGTAAAATGTAGTATTGTATAAAAGGTTCCTCTTCTCCCTTAATCATTCATCAGCGTAGGATCTTCGGAGAGAGAAATCCTAGGAAGGAGGTTAGATCCAAGTCAAGGTGTGATGTATAATTGATAATTCTACCACAATTTTTACGATTAAAGTTTCATACTACACTTATAAGCTTGAAATGCCCGTTATTATTGACAAATTTTCTTTCAGGTTCCTGTCGTGATGCAATACCGGAGCTATGGTTTTCTTTCCTTGGTAGTGACTTATTCGAATTATAGCCGTTTTGTTTAGTCCGTGATAAAAGGCTGGCGATAAAATCATCCACTTCTTCTTGATCGCTGAAGTCGACGTTGGAATTTTCTTGGTTGTAAAATACGGTGTTTTGGCCTGTTACACAGAAAAAGGTTCCCTTCCGCCGCAAAGGCCGCAGGGATGCCGGCTTCGTCTGTGCGTTTTTCTGAGCCTGAATTACTGTTTCGTCATCGGAGGAAGCAATTACAACTGGCATCTCGAGGTATCCGTTCTTGGTGAGCTTCCCTTTAAACTTTGCTTTTATCTGCGAAACCGGAAGATAGAAAATGATCATAAGTAGGTTGAGCTTTTTTTGTCCAGGTGAACGTAGTCCTGAATAGGACTGTTGTTGTTAACAGTGACTGACGTTTCGACAAACCGTGCGGTAGTGATCTTCAGAGTCAAAGCGAGTTGTATCACGTCAGTTAATGGTATTGAACTTTGTTTATTTGACCTGATTGGTCAATTAAGTCGCAATGTCATAGGTTGTCTGTCAGTAAAGCCTTAATGTTATTGGCTATGAAGACTTGTAAGTTCATTGGTCGTTTCGATCCGTCTGTCCGTCCGTCGTTCGATTGTCCCGGCAGTCCGCATTCTCTCGTAGTTAGTTTTGCTACTAATAAACTAAAGTGAGTCGTTGACAGTAGAGTCTCTAGAATACGTAACACACTTGTCGCAGTCCCAGTCGATTTGATGTTTCGTTTGTAAATGTCGTTTAGTAATGTGATTGTTAACGTCACCATTTCTCGTCGCTCGTTTGTGTTCGGTCAGTCTCGTGCTAAGGTTTAATTTCGGCCGGTTTCACCAGTGTAAGTAGCCTGGAAGTGGCAGCATTTGATCTCTTATTGATACATACATACTTTATTGCAACTCCCTAGAGAGGGTTTTTCAGTTACAAGGTTACTAATCAACTAAACAACTAAAATAGCTAAATAAATTACCAAACACATAAGATAATAAATATACGTTAAAAAAAAAAGTGAGATACAATAGATCATTCACTATTTACAAATTCATAGATTGATCAGAAAAAAGTAGGTTAACAATTTTTTTCCTAAAAACTCTGACAGAATCTGAAGATTTAACATTGTCTCTTAGGTTATTCCAGAGCTTAGCGCCGCGGTAGGTGAAGGACAGCTGACCAGTGGTTAGGCGGCACCTTGGAATGTTCAGTTGATCACATTGTCTAGTATTTCTAGTGTGAGTTTGTGAACGCAGAGTAAATTTGTCGATTAGGTAGTCAGGCACAAGTTTATTAATACATTTGTACATCATCACTGCATCGTTCAAGTAAATTCTGTCATTAACAGGCAGCCAATTTAGTGATTTGATAGCTTGTGAGATGTGATCAAACTTTTTGAGGCCAAGAACAACGCGGGCGGCAAAATTCTGCACTAACTGAAGTTTGTTGATGTTATGTTTACTAGTATTTGACCAAACAGTTGAGCAATAATATAATTTACTAAAAACGAAAGAGTTCATAGTCTGTCCTCAGGTTTTTTTTTATCCTTAACATTAGTAAGTAGCCGTCGTAAAGTGGTTATGGATTTGTGTGCAACGCGTATGTTGTAAATTTGTAGAATAGGTGCCATATTTTCAAAGGTGTCTCTGATCGTTATAGTCGCAGTCATAACAGGGCCACAGGTAACGTTAGTCTGAGTGTTGGAGTCAGTGTTACTGCGAGTGTGTTTCGTCTAACAAAGTCCGCGTTATAGTAAAGGGTTGCTTTACTAAAAACGTCGTTTAGGTAGTCAGTCTTGTCTTGTAAGCTGTCAGGCGAGTCGCAAACTAGTTGGGTTCGTCTCGTCAAAGTCGGTACAGCTGTAGCCTCGCAAGAGGCATGGTTTTACGATTACTGGTCTGGTAGTCTGTCATGTCAGTTATTTTATCTTGTTTATCTGACGGTCCCGCTGTTATTAGCCACGCTTGTACTATGTAATAAGGGGTGTTTTTCACGCCAATGTGGTATGGACATAACAAAACTGGTGGAAACTATACAGAAATCCTTGTTTTTATCTGGTTCTTCTGACAATAATGCATGACGAAGCCAAACTAACAGAGTTTGGGCGCCAATATTTTATACAATTAAAAAACAACAAAAACAAAAAAACAAAAATAAGTCGACCCAAACTATTTAGACCACCTGAATTGATTCAGACGCCGATCTTAATTTCAGCCGAACTAAATTCAAAAGAAGAAAAATGCTCATTTTGGTCAAACTGCTTGCAAAATACGTTATCATAATTTATGCGTTAGGTTCGGTAAACGAAAAGTTCGACGTCTGAATCAAAGCCAAATTAACGGAGCGATTCGTAAAAATATCCTACGATAGTACACACTAAACCGTCCAATAAGTTATATGAATTGCTTTGAGACAGTCGCGCGTGGACCTGATGACGTTTAAAATAATCGATTAAAATTTGCGGGCGTCTCTGGAATTAGATTCTTTTAATAACAACCTCTAAAAATAAATTTCGTGAAATTCACATATCTCGGCCAAGGCCATAAGATTCCTTATTTGTCCTATCATCCTCTCTTGCTCATTCTCGGAGACCCAGGGGCAGATAGTGGGGGCGAGGGAATGTCTAAACGGGCGAGAAAACATGGCACGAAGAAAAGTAAAGAACGGAGAGAAGAGCCCCTGGGGACAATGTCTTACCAGACCAGCTCCAAACGGTCGCCGCCATTCTGGCTTCTGATTGGTGCCAGAAAACTTTTGTGTCTTTCTGCCCAATCAGAAGGCAGAACGGCGGCGACCGTTTGGAACTGGTCTGGTAAGACATTGTCCCCAGGGGCTCTTCTCGCCGTTCTTTACTTTTCTTCGTGCCATGTTTTCTCGCCCGTTTAGACATTCCCTCGCCCCCACTATCTGCCCCTGGGTCTCCGAGGATGTCTCTTGCTAAATTGTAATGAAAAGTTCCAGTCAATTTTGATATCTATAGAAGCCTAATAAATGCTAGAGAACACTCATTAGCTTCCTTTTCCTACCTGTATAAAATATAAGACTGCTATGCACTTGCACGATATCAGCGTTGGATAGGTAGTAGGGGGAATAGCCAATGATATCCTGGGAAATTCTTGCTCCCAACCCTTTAATACTCCTTGTTTCCTCACATAGCAGATGGTATGGTCAGAAAATGTCTTGCCACCTATTAAATGACAAATAAAAATATTACTAGACAAGTGACATAATCTTGTTCTAGAGACAGTGTTTAAAACGTGCAGTTCTGCAGCCGCTTTATAAACTTGCTGTTGATGATGAAAACATTTTACTGTACTGAGTGGGGGTGCCTCATTTTAATAAGACCTATTTTTATCATAGCCACTCGGTTATATAAAAAATCACCTTAAAATGAACAGTTCTTGACACAAAATGCTTTGATGGATAGATCAACGAGAAAAAAAAAGTAGGAAGTCATGATATTCCTCGTGGCACAATACAGTTAGACAGTTGTTAGTCTGCAGACTCAAGTGCCAGGGTGGTCAGGAACCCAAACGACCTCAACAGTTTGTGGAGAGGCAGTGAAATGTGTTGCCTTACAACAACAAGCTTTATTTGCATGACCATACAAGTACATACAAAATTTATTTTCAAAAGCTATTTATAATCATGATATTTTTCTCGAAAATCAAAGCAATTACCCGCGGATTCTATCTACCTCGAGTTTGTTGGGAGGAAGGAATACGACTTCCCTTTGAACACCTGCGTGGGAGGCCAAGCCTGTTAATGCAAGATACAGACGGAACAAGGAAAACACTTATTTAAACAGATTAGGTTCGAGTACACAGCCGTGCCAGGCGTATGATATAGCTCACTTATAGAACAGTGTAGTGCCATGTATAGACCAATCCAACCTACCTCCGATATCGACAAAAAGGGATCTTTGAACAAGGGACACTTCAATACATGCTACACTATATGGCGTCTCATTTGTTACCAGAACAGATACGTGAATGTCATCGCCTTGCTTGAAGCCTCCTCGATCAGTTTCAGCCTTTAGCATCAAAGTCCCGGATCGAAAACAAGATATACCTGTTTCCTTCATTTCTTCTTCAACAAGGGCTTCCTAGAAAGAAAAAAGAACAGTAACTTACTGAAAATTATTAGTGTCCATGTACCATGAAAAACAATAACAGCATCAGCAACACAAAAACTCCTCCCCACAACCTTTCTTATTTGTGCGGAAATAATCTGATTTTCTCCCTTCTATATGGCCCCTCTATACGTAATTATACGCATGCATGACCTTTTAAGACGGTCTTCAAACCATAGTTTTGATTCGCTCAAGTCCTAATGGTCAGCGACTCAGATTTGGACTGGAATGCAAATTAGGGGCTAAGTCATAACTGATATTGTTGTTTTCGGTCAATTATGTGCCCAATTTATTACTTAGTGTCTTATGATCCTAGGGACTTAGGAAGAAGATATCAAACAATTTTTTTTTAATCAGGTAGTACTGCCATAATTATTTCTTGCCGATTTTTGCAGGGATAGCATCAAAACTGAAAAAACGACAAGGACAACTTGGATAATTTATAGGACAATTTATAGGACAACCATGAGTGATCGCATGTTTGGATCGTGTGATAATAGGAACTTCCTGGGAACTGCTTTCTCTCTTACTTTCAATCAGTTTACATGCCCTGAGCATGAACCTTATCTCAGGAAGTTCATTCACCTCTGGCTGTTAGCTGAATGTTTGAAACGTTGTTCCCACCCTTCCTCCCTATGACTGACCCCGTACCTGGAGAGGAGTGGGGGATTGTGAGCCCCTGAGAGGAGTAAGGACCTCTTTCTGGGTATTGTGATTGCAGCCCTGAAGAGGAGAAGGGACCTCTCTCAGGGATTATGACCTACACTCTTGGAGAGGAGTCGGGGTCCTGATTCCCCTTTTCAGGCTAGACTAGTGACCAGCTTATTGACGCTTCCCTGTTGTTGGAGTACTTCATCTCCAACCCCATTGCCCCACAAGTCGTTGGGTTGTTGTTTTCTCATCGGTTGGGAGCAAGAACCAAAATTTTTCGGTTAGGTATAACACACCTTTATCAGGGCCTTAGAAAAACTAAGTGAAAACTAGATAGACGGTTTTAATAACAATAGTAGAGACAAGATCCGTGGGCAAATATACAATATCCATCCATAGCTGTCCGAACAGCCATTTATATCAATCGGGCCAGGAAGGAACACAGAAAATGTTGCTAAAGGAAGGAACTCTCCTTACCGAGACATTTTCAAAGTCCTCCAGAGCTACGTAATCACCTATTATAAAAGGCGCTGGCTTCGTCTTCACGTTACTCTTACCAAGACCTCTATCGATCACTGCGCGAACCCAGTAGCGTATGTTACCGTGGCGACCTTCGAACGATGTGGGAAGATACTTGTCTGGGATAATAAACTTAAAAAAAAAACTATAACATCCTTGAGAAATACAAGCCGATGATTTTCTTCCTTTCTCTTTCTCTTTTCCTGATAAAAAAAGAAAGAAAAATAATAATCCTCCTCCTCATCATCAAAAACTATCATAACAGATAAAACAGCTGTCATTGTTTTGTTTGCGCTTCCTTTCTGCAGCGAAACGCCACAAGTTTTATCTAACCAAACTAATGTTATTTTTATTTAGAGAGAGTGACAATTCAACTTACAGTTCCAAGAACTGATTAACCTGTGACACAAAACTAATTGGAGACACTTTACACATCGCCGGGATTGGTCAGTTTGTCTGTTGGTCAGTTTGTAAACTAGGTCTAGAAGGGTAGCTTGCATCGCATTCCGAACTTCTGTCATTTCTATACCGAATACCGTTTCCTTTCGAAACACCGCATCCCGTGCCAAGATTTTGGCAAATAACGCTTCCCGAGTAAGGATCAAATCCCTTGTTCGGTCAAGAAATTGTCCGTTCAGTTTTCCCCAATCCCGCGCTGTATTTCGGTGAAATACCCATCCAGATCCAGCTGTGTATAGCCTCAACGCCGAGAGCGCGAAATGAAGCAGCGGGTTATTCGCGTAATCTCCCTGTCAAGCTTCTTGGCTAAAACTCTTAAGAAAAGAAAGATGATTACTATTCACGGTCATGATAAACTTGGAAGGCCTTGCACGTAGTTGAGTTAGCAGACTATATCACAAAGTATGCTTTGCTAATACATTATACATTATTAGGCTTAACCTCGGTGTAAGAACTCACAACTGACGTCACAGAAATCGAATGCAACTGACGTAAATTACTAAATAAACAAGTTCTCTTGGTTCTTACTGATAGATCTTGTGGTTGTCATAGTTCTGGTAGTTCTCGTGGTTCTTTTAGTTCTTCTGGTTCTTCTGGTTCTCGTGGTTCTTGTAGTTCTAGTAGTTCTCGTGGTTTTTGTAGTTCTTCTGGCTCTCTTGGTTCTCTTGGTTCTTGTGGTTTTCGTGGTTCTCCTGGGTCCTGTGGTTCCCCATAGCTCTCCCTTGGCTCTTCTTGTTCCCCGCTACCACCCGTTTAGAATCCTCCCTCCCCAGCTCTCCCTGAGTCTTCCTGTTCTGAGCCAGCAGTGCTAAATGGTCAGTGGCTTTCTCCTACAAAGGGTAGGTACTTCATGTATGGGGACATACAAAGAGAAAGTAAACATGGCGAGACACAGCTTTATTTGGTATTCTTTTGCTTCTTTTCTATTTGTCTAGCTATGTTGCTGTTATCGTGAACAGAGAAACCGAAGCCTTTATCCAGGCAATGCTTCACAGAGAAGGTGTGTGCGCAGTAACCGAACCGATTCGTACATTTCCTCGTGGAGACTATCTTCGGAACACACTCGGCAACACGTGTGAAGGATTTCTTGTACCTGATATTTTGTGCTGGGACCCAGCGTTGTATTTTTCTGGTCTTGTCAGTTGTGTTACGTTGCCCTACCTGTGAGGAGCAAGGATTGTTTGAGCAGCAGTGCATCCAATCCGCTGGAAAGACGGTAGCCGAACTTACGAGCAGCCGCGTCAACTCTATGGGTTACGAAACGACGTGCTTCTTGTCAGCAGAGTTTATCTGTGCAAAAATAAACACCAAATTCTCAGCCACGACTCAGGGATCCTCTGTCAAATAAAAGGAGAATTTCTTCCTCCGTTTGTTCTGTGCCACAAAGTTGGTGTTACCTGAGAAATGTTTCAGTTTGTTATATCTCATGTCAGAGCAGGAATGAATATCTCGGACATACAGATCTTATGGCAACAGACTTTATTTGACGAATATGGCTTGAGAAAGTTGTTTTATTTTCAAGAAACAGGGAACAATACAGTGGAATTTACCATTTTTTTCACCAAAAGACCGCAAAGTGGGTGAAAAAATAGTCACTGCTTGCTACATTCAATCTTACTTCGAGAGAGAACATTTGTTTTGTGCAAGGATGTGTCAAAAGAAGGCTTCTTCCCTCAGTGCAGACCACACCTTTAAGGTATCTTCAAACATTGGGTTTTGGTGCAATGGAAAATGGGTACGTCTCTATGATAGCTTATTCATTGTTATGAATGAAGCTGGAGTTGTTATGTCATGGCAGCTGTGCAAGGGGACAAGTTTTTCTGCAGTTGAGGGCTGCTGCATCAACTCAAAGACAGACTTGTAACATAAGGTTGTTCCATAGGTCAGTTCCACATTGATAACTGTTGTCAGTGGAGAGCAAAACTACAATCTGTGTTTGGAAATAATACCTGGGTTAAGCTTGACCCGTTTCATGCCATACAAAGGTTTACCTCCAAAATCCCGAGAAAGGGGGGGTAAGGGGAGTGCATTACGAAAACTTCGCTCTCGACTTATATCACATTTTAAACTTATTATTAGACATCCTACCGACCAAGGAAAAACAAGAAAAAAACCAAACCCTTGCGAAGATACTATTGAAAAGAACATTAAAATCTTTCTTGAACAGAACAAGCTGCATCCCCTCATAATTCACATCCTTCTACTGTTCAAGAAAGGTTTTAATGTTCTTTTCAATAGTATATAGTTATCAATGTGGAACTGACCTATGGAACAACCTAATGTTACAAGTCCGTCAATGTGGAACTGACCTATGGAACAACCTAATGTTACAAGTCTGTCTTTGAGTTGATGCAGCAGCCCTCAACTGCAGAAAAACTTGTCCCCTTGCACAGCTGCCATGACATAACAACTCCAGCTTCATTCATAACAATGAATAAGCTATCATAGAGACGTACCCATTTTCCATTGCACCAAAACCCAATGTTTGAAGATACCTTAAAGGTGTGGTCTGCACTGAGGGAAGAAGCCTTCATTTGACACATCCTTGCACAAAACAAATGTTCTCTCTCGAAGTAAGATTGAATGTAGCAAGCAGTGACTATTTTTTTCACCCACTTTGCGGCCTTTTGGTGAAAAAAATGGTAAATTCCACTGTATTGTTCCCTGTTTCTTGAAAATAAAACAACTTTCTCAAGTCATATTCGTCAAATAAAGTCTGTTGCCATAAGATCTGTATGTCCGAGATATTCATTCCTGCTCTGACATGAGATATAACAAACTGAAACATTTCTCAGGTAACACCAACTTTGCGGCACAGAACAAACGGAGGAAGAAATTCTCCTTTTATTTGACAGAGGATCCCTGAGTCGTGGCTGAGAATTTGGTGTTTATTTTTGCACAGATAAACTCTGCTGACAAGAAGCACGTCGTTTCGTAACCCATAGAGTTGACGCGGCTGCTCGTAAGTTCGGCTACCGTCTTTCCAGCGGATTGGATGCACTGCTGCTCAAACAATCCTTGCTCCTCACAGGTAGTTCAACGTAACACAACTGACAAGACCAGAAAAATACAACGCTGGGTCCCAGCACAAAATATCAGGTACAAGAAATCCTTCACACGTGTTGCCGAGTGTGTTCCGAAGATAGTCTCCACGAGGAAATGCACGAATCGGTTCGGTTACTGCGCACACACCTTCTCTGTGAAGCATTGCCTGGATAAAGGCTTCGGTTTCTCTGTTCACGATAACAGCAACATAGCTAGACAAACAGAAAAGAAGCAAAAGAATACCAAATAAAGCTGTGTCTCGCCATGTTTACTTTCTCTTTGTATGTCCCCATACATGAAGTACCTACCCTTTGTAGGAGAAAGCCACTGACCATTTAGCACTGCTGGCTCAGAACAGGAAGACTCAGGGAGAGCTGGGGAGGGAGGATTCTAAACGGGTGGTAGCGGGGAACAAGAAGAGCCAAGGGAGAGCTATGGGGAACCACAGGACCCAGGAGAACCACGAAAACCACAAGAACCAAGAGAACCAAGAGAGCCAGAAGAACTACAAAAACCACGAGAACTACTAGAACTACAAGAACCACGAGAACCAGAAGAACCAAGAGAACCAGAAGAACTAAAAGAACCACGAGAACTACCAGAACTATGACAACCACAAGACCCATCAGTGAGAACCAAGAGAACTTGTTTATTTAGTACTTTACGTCAGTTGCATTCGATTTCTGTGACGTCAGTTGTGAGTTCTTACACCGAGGTTAAGCCCATTATTACGCCATCAGTGCACGAACAGCTTTATACCATAAGTATAATGATGATTGTATGTGGCGGCTGTTTCAAATTGATTATTCAGTAAGTAACGTTGAAGTAAGCGTCGGAAAGAGGAATTTTGGATGACTTTCTGACGGGAAAGCTAGATCTTCCCAGAGATCCAACAGCTGGAGATAAAAAAAAAAACAAATTTTGTTGTACAAGACTTACGATAACAACATTGTTTGTTAAAAGCGCTGACACCAACAGAGCAAATAACTTTGCTTCAACCGCATCAAATGGTTCAAGTGTCACAGAAGCGCAGGTTGCCTTTTCAAAACACAGCCAAATCTGTCTTTTAATTTTTCCGGACTATGCCAAGAAAACCGCGTGCGTCATTTGGTCATAAATCTTAAAACTAAATAATATATGACTGTGTCTGACTTAAATCGCAGCGAAGAAACGGCAGTTAAAAACAACATTAAAAATATTGCTTTCTTGTCATTTATAGCAATTGCTTTTAATCTCGGCTAAACCCTCATTAACAATGTATCGGCGGAGAATAACTCTAATTAGAGGCAACCTGACACGTTCAGTTTTTATTGACCACTACAGAAAATACCATAACGTACCATAATGCTGTTTGTTTGTCACCCCCAAAATTTTGCATAAGCATTGTCTTCAGTTTCTCTTGGGAGTTACAATGGCCCCGAGACAAACTGAAAACAATGCTTATGCAAAATTTTGGGGTGACAAACAAAAAGCATTATGATATCTTATGGCCGACTATTTTTTGTAGTGGTCAATTGGGGCAACGATGAGTTACATCGCACTGGATTGGCAAATAAGCAAGAGAAAAAAGGAAAACTTACTGCTTAATGCTTAATAGTCGCCTTACAATGATTTGAACTTGTATTATCTGGTAATATTGCCACTTTAGTTACGTCGTCAGAAGTTCCGAGAAAACCTAAGCTAAAAATGTTCTGTCCTAAAATATTCATGACTGCCGTCTTAGTTGATAACAAAGGCATACAGTTAAAGTAAATACTGGTATCCCATTGACTCGTGGACGTGTTTTCTTTAATTGCCTGGCTATATTTTCCCCGTTTTAAGTTTCTTACTGGCCCCGGTTGTTCATTCGCTTGATAGCGCTATCCACCGGATAAATCACTATCCAGCGGATAAGTATTAGGGAAACCAATTGCGTTACCCATTGAATAGACTTTCAAGCCAGCGGTGGATATAGTGCTATCCAGCGTTTGAACAACTGGGGCCTGATGATTAAGGTACGTTTCATTCTACTTCTCTAACACTGACCACTCCAAATAATTACTAACAATTTCAAAGCGATTGATGGGACATGCTTACAATGTTGCAGATAGTATACCGCAAAGAGGATTAAAATTTGTATCTACTGATATGACCTTTTAAGTCTCGCTTGGCTTTACGGTTACAGCTGGAACCATATTGCAATTACCAATAGAATTAGAAGGACTGTTTCCCAAGATAATCCGTCTAATCTGACTGCATTTTAGTCCGGTCAAGCCAGTATTATTTGACCACCGCCGAACGACAAATCACAAAAATATGGAAAGTAAATCAGCATACCTTTTCCAAAAATAACCTCTATCGCGTTGAAGTATCTCTCTCTATTATAGTGGTATCTCGTGTAACTCCCAGAATTTTCCGACCAATTCACATACGCTTCGCCTCGACATTCCAGTCGCATTTCCTTGATTTTCAAATCCTCCTTTACTGTTAAATTTACTTGACCGTAGATGGTATCGCCTGGACAAAACACTTTGTTGACATCTTGGAGTTTCACTTCAAAATTTTCAACCGTTCTTGAATTCATTATTGACAGAAATATTAGCCAAAGGAGTACCCTCTTTTCGAATGAATCATCAAGCAACCGCCGTCGAAAAGTTGCTGTACGGCCTCACTTGTCCGATTTAAACGTTCCCTCTATTGGTAGATCATCGAAATGAAGCATATATTTCCTTTACAAACAAATTTCAATTTGCACTTCTCTGCACCGTGTCAGGAATGTAAATTAATTCGTTTTTTTCCTTGTTATGACTCTCTCATTCATCAAAAAGGCAATTATTTTCTAAGCAACGGTCGCGGATGAGGAGGTTGCAAGGGCTAAAATTAACATTGATTCTAGTTAGATTCTACTTCCAATACAGATTAATTATATCAGAAGACATATTTCTTTAACTAATGAGTTCTTTCCAAATTTGTAAGTTAAATTTTGAATTCCGTGCATCAGTAAAGCTACGTGTTTTCATATGCAAAAGGCGTAAATGGCACTTTATATCTTTTGTGATCAATTCCTTTTGTTGTTTTGATAACAGAGCAAATGCGGAATTTCGGGGTTTTTAAAACTATCCAAGTGTGTGGTCCCGTGACTTTCCTCCGGTCTGTACGTATTGCGAAGCTCCTCGATGCGGATGCGTGATTGGTTGAGGTCACGAACAACGTGAGACGAACTCGTGGCACCGTTTATTATGGTCGGCCATTTGTTTCAAAATTATGACACGATATACGTGCGGTTTTTTGTCACGTATACTTGCGATATTTTCTGCTTTGTGGAAAAAAGAAAAAAGTATGTGACCATTTTCTTCTCAAACGTGCATATATATGTACGGTCACAGAAAGTCGTCGTATAAGAGGCACCGAATTATACCGTCAGAAATAAACCCCTTCATGAACGATAGAGCTGAAAGCAACTTCAGTTTGAATCAAGGATGGCCGCAATAACCACGTTAATTTAGAGCAAGGTTTGGTTCTTATTCATTGCCCTCACAGTAGTGGTGGTTGTTGGCTCCCCGACAATGGATTTGTTGGAATCCGTGAATTGTCTCTTGAGGAACAGTGTACAGAACTCACACATTATACTTTATTTTCGTATACATCAATTTATCATCTCTGTCCGCAGATAGCAAAAGCTAGACGAGGATAACCAGTCATTGATAATTCCTCTGATGCCATAATGATTAAGTTTTTGAAGCAAGATTAAATGGTCGACGGTATCAAAGGCCTTTGAAAAGTCTTTTTAAGTCTGTACGCTACTTCACAAATGCTGACCGAAACAACGATCGATTCAGTTAGAAATAAGTGTCTGAGGCCAAACACGACTCATAAGCTAGTGACAATTTGAAACATGACCTGGGAGTCTGCTTGAAGATATCGGTTTTTCTTCTTTTCTCGCTCTCTCGCCCGAATTTTCACCTTTTCTCCTCCACGAACACGTTCTAAGCCTCCTAGTCTCGAAGCTTTTTATTCTTTCCCTCCATTCACTCTATAAATTCCAATTTGTTTCTTGTTTTGTTTTCTCACACTCTAATAGCCTTCCGCCTGCCTCTCTTTCCTTGCTCCTCCACTTTAATCGTGATTTTCATGTTTATCTAACTCGTTCTCGTTCAACTTGCATAAACAGTTGTAACATAGGATCCTGTGTGAAATAAAGACCATTATTATTATTATCTCGCGGTATAAAACTTTGGAACGCTGTCCACATTATTAGTAGTATAGGGCGCATAACGTAACCTACACCACTTAAGAAGCTATACTTAGAAGTAAAAAAAGGTCGGTACAAAACCTAATACGATCCTAATACGGCTATTGAGTTCACTGTTTTTCAAAAAAAAATTTGAAAGAATGGCATGAGAGGCCATGGACATATGTCTGTGAGTGCTAAAGGAAAGCAACAAAAGTGGGTTCGACAGCTAGTGTCAGGAACAGTGTATTGCGCATATCCCATATTGCCTTTCGGGATTGTCGAATGCACATAATGATATGAATCTCTCTACTTAAAAAGCCAATCCAGAACACCATCAAACCCTTATACTCTGTAAAACCCACGCAAAGACATGATGACACAATTATCTCTACCAGAAGCGCAGCCCATCTGGAAAACTCTTCATTCTTTATACTCTCATTATCTCTTATATACCTAAAAGAGGCCATCATTGTGGGATTAGCCCTTAATCCTCTTACTTAGTAACCGCGCTCGACTTATATATCCCGACGTGATTGTACAATAGTTCAGTAGACCTTAGGCCTTGCTCGTGTAATCTCCTTTAACCATTAAATCGTATGATCTTGAATACATACTTGGCCTCCACTCTTCGTTTCGCCTCCGATAACCGCACATGGTGGCAGCGGTGGGATCCTACAGCAGGAACAAGAAGTAGCGGAAAAGAAATTTGTTTCGCCACTTTATTTCACATCGCGTGAATGAATTCCAACACCCAAGGCCCAAACGAAGAAAGAATCGAGGAATCAAGCACGCCAAGCACGCAAGTCACGTCACCGCCCACAGCCGCAGTGGAAACGAGTTCTACAACGGGCTCTATACAGACGGATAACCCACAAAGTGAAAGCGTGAAAATGGCCGCAGCCAATTTTAATGTTCCTCCTCCGGCTAAGTTTGATCCCAAAACAGACGATTGGAACCAGTGGATAAAGCGATATGAATTATTTGAAGTAGCTGCGGAACGTAATGGGCTGTCAGATAAAGTGCGCATCAATACGCTTATTTACGTAATGGGAAATAATGCCGCCGACATTTATGACAGTTTCAAACTGATAGGGGAAGATATCCAATACACAAATGTCAAACAAAAATTCAAGGATCATTTTAAAGGAAAAGTCGCTTTAGTCTTCGAGAGAACACAGTTCGTAAGACGCTTTCAGCAAGACAAAGAATCTGTCCTCACCTTTATAGAAGACCTTCAGAAAAGAGCCGACCTCTGTTCTTTTGGGGACCTTCGTGACCAAATGGTGCACACTCAAATAATAGCTGGTTTGCGTGATTCTCATCTCAGGCGACGATTGATGGCAAATGACAATTTAACTCTGGATCAAGTAATTAAAGAAGTTAAAACCGCCGAAATCACAAAACATCAAGATCAAATTCTTCAAAACAACGCAAGTGCCGCCGACATATCGGAAATACATGACAGGAAAGTTCCAGAAAACAAACGTCGAAGTCCAAAACCCAAGCATTTTGGAGGTTCTTCGAAAACGAAGCAAAAATCGTGTTACAGATGCGGAGCTCAGCCAGGCCACTCTCCTCAGCGTTGCCCAGCCAAAGATGCTACCTGCAACGCATGCAACAAAAAGGGTCATTATTCCAAGGTCTGCAAATCTTCAAAACGAGTCCATAGAGTTGGCAAAGATTCGGACGAAGATGATATCTCTGTAATGACCGTCAACGAAGTTGTCAACACAATCGAAACATCAGAGAAATGGCGTACCAATCTATTAATAGGAAACTCCGAAATAAATTTCAAGATTGAAACCGGCGCGGATGTCACAGTTATTCCTGAAGAAGTCTTTCGCCACTGCAACTTAGGACAACTGCTCTCCACCTCCAAAAGACTCTTTGGAGCCGATCACAATGGTCTTCGTGTTATGGGAACAGTTTGTGATACTTTATCCCTGGGAGAAACGTGCGTGACGGAAGAGATTTATGTTGTCAAAGATTTAAAAGAGCCTCTTCTGGGACAGCCAGCGATTGAAAAGCTAAATTTATTGGCTAGAATCAATGAAATCCAAAGCCAAGGTTACGAGGACAGAATTAAAGCGAAATACCCTCAACTGTTCCATGGACTGGGAGAACTTGAGGGAGAATATGAAATCAAGTTGAAGCCAGACGCTCAACCGTTTGCAATCATGACCCCAAGACGTATTCCATTACAAATGAAAAGCAGAGTAAAGGAAGAACTTGCTAGAATGGAGAAGCTGGGAGTAATCAGAAAGGTTGACAAGCCTACAAACTGGTGCGCTGGAATGGTCATAGTACCTAAATCAAACGGAAAGCTCCGAATATGTGTGGATCTGACAAAGCTAAATGAAAACGTTTGCCGTGAAACGTATCCACTTCCGAAGATTGACGCCTTGCTAGGAGAGATTGGAGAGTCCACAGTATTCACAAAGATTGACGCAAATTCCGGTTTTTGGCAGGAGAAGCTAGCAGGAAACTCTCAACTCCTGACTACGTTTCTGTCTCCCTTTGGTAGATATTGTTTTCAGCGACTCCCCTTTGGTTTAAAATCAGCACTAGAACGATTCCAAAAGGGAATGCTAAATGAGCTGGAAGGTTTGGAAGGAGTGATATGCATTATGGATGACATCCTTGTGCATGGAAAGACGCAAAAAGAACATGATGAACGACTTGAAGCAGTTTTAACAAGACTGATCAGAGCAAGAATCACCCTGAATCCAGAGAAGTGTGAATTTTCAAGGAGACAATTGAAGTTCGCGGGCCATAGTCTTAGCTCTCAAGGAATAGGCCCCGATCCAGACAAGACTCCAGCTATCGAAAAGATGGAAAGACCGCAAAATGTTGCAGAACTACGAAGATTATATTATATCTGCAGACGCTTCGTCGTATGGATTAGGAGCAGTTCTCTTACAAGTCCAAAAGAATGACACAAAGAAGCCAATCGCCTACGCTTCGCGCTCTATGACTTCTATCGAACAAAGGTACGCTCAGATAGGGAAAGA
>JBBMOI010000006.1:3425000-3525000 GCA_038088405.1 Porites divaricata
GTAATACGTAGAAACTACATTATCTTGTGTTTAAAAATCAGCCTATTTACATAAGATGTCACATGTAAAATTCGGTAGAACTAAGGACTTAAATATATGGTCTATCTCCACTTGAGAGTATTGCTCCTTTCTAAGAGACCTTAAAACATGCAAACATCTGTTTGCTTTGACTTATTTCAGTCTTACATGTTCACTGAAATTGCAGTTGCTTTGGAGGGTAACACCTAGTAACGACAGACTGTTACACTGTGGAATATTGCAAATTTGCTGATATTGCGTGTTATTGTTCTTCTTCCTAACAACGAGTTCCTTGCATTTGCTAGGGTTACAAATCATATTATTCTCTCTAGACCAATTTAAAAATAGTTCTACTAAACGGTCAGACGGATCAGAATTAGTGTTTACCGGAACTAAGATAGTGGAGTCGTCTGCATATTTAAAAAGGACAGGAACGTCATTTTGAAAAATATTTAAATCATTAAGAAAAACATTAAAGCTAACACTTCCCTGGTAGTTTGCATGCATTAATTTTCCTCACTGCGATCAACATGTCGTGATCACTAAGGCTAGATGCAACAGCATTAGTGAATGTTATATTTCTAGGAGAGTTGGAAGCAAACAAATCTAACAAAGTGGAGCTTTCTTTGGCAGTTCTTGAGGCTTTGTCAATCATCTGCGTTAGACCAAATTTTCTGAAAATTCCTTTGGTTGTTTTAGTTTCCTTCGAACATGATTTCACTAAAAAATCACAATTCAAATCACCCGTCACAATGATTTCCTTGTTTTCTGAACTAGCTGACTCGAGAACGTCCCTAAATGGATTCATAAAGTCTGTATGAGAGGGGGGTCGACAGAAGGTTCCAAACAATATACCTTTGGCTTTGGGCAGAAGAATCTCGAGCAAAATGCATTCTCCAGGAAACTGTTGTTCCAGATCAACCCTTCGAATTATGTGGAGACAGATTCTTTGACGTTGTGAAAATCTTATATCCAGGGACAGTTATTTCACCGTCTTTCGATTCAGTTAACCACTGTTTACTCTCTGCAAAACTTCGGCAGCTACCACTAAATGGCCCCACATAGTTAACTGGTACCATAGTTTTTTTGCATGAAGGACAACAGCGTGTTTCATCTGGTAACCATGTTTGTACTTGGCTGGCAGTCAACAAGGAAACGACTCACCAAGGACAATTGAATGCAGGAATTGTGCAAAGTACAATCCTTCGGCTTTCTGTGATGATCTGAGAGATATCCCGTGGGATGATGTTCTGAAAGAAAGAAATGTAAACACTGCCTGGAGTAGCTGGAAGAGCTGTTTTTGAATGTTTGTGATCGACACGCACCTTATAAGCGAAAGATAGTGAGAGGAGTGAAGTGCCCGTGGCTCACTGGTGCAACTAAAAAGCTTATGAATCAACGGGACTTTTTCCTAGGAAAAGCAAGAAGGTCTGGAGCTGAGGTGGACTGCCGATGCTTATCGGCGACTACGAAATCAAGTGTCAAATAGAATCAGGAATGAAAAACGTCGCTATCATAGGCAGTGTTCGCCCTTAGCGGTAGTCCACTAGTCCTGGACTAGTGCAAAATTCTTCTGGACTAGTAGAAACTTAGAACCACTAGTCACAGGACTAGTAAGTACTAATTAAATTGTAGGTTAACCTGGTCAGTGTCTGTCACTCTTCTTTGACTCTCTGGCAGTGGTATTATGAAGTTTCATGATGACATCAATGAAATTTAATTGTAAAAAGATATTGCAAATAATATTGTCATGCTGCCATCAGAAAGGACTACCACAGATTTACTCAGGACTAGTAAATTTTCAGTTCAACTAGTCCCAGGACCAGTGATTTAAAAAGTTAAGGTCGAGCACTGATAGGAATGAAAATCAGGAAAATCTTGATAGCCCCAAGGCCTTTTGGAAAGCAATTAAGAACGTTTTTCCAAGCAAGGAAGGCAAGTCAGCGTGTCCAGAAAAAAAGAAGACCGAGAAGGGACATAAAACTACTGATATAAGTCAACTATAGCTGAGAAGTTTAATAATTGCTTTAAAAACGCCGTCTCTAAGCTTTTGGAAACCGTTGAACAGCCCGTAGGCACTCGCGAATTTTTTGTTATGACAACTTTACGGATCGGAAATTGTGTCTACCACCAGCAACGGAGAGTTTTGTGTTTAAACAAGTGAAAGGCTTAAAGGTGAAGAAAGCTACAGGCTTGGATAGAATTCCTGCGTGCTTGCTGAAAGACAGTGCTGCTGTTATCACCCAGACAATCACTTTCCTTGTAAATCTATCTTTGACCACAAGCATTGTACCAGATGACTGGAAGCAGGCAAGAGTTCTTCCTCAGTCTGCACAAATCAGGTGGACGGGGAGTTACGGACAATTACAGGCCTATCTCGACCCTACCAGTAATTTCAAAAATTGCTGAAAAAGCCGTCCGATGTTCAACTTCAAAAGTACTTACATCATCATGGCCTATTAAATTCGTTTCAATCGACCCAGACAGCAGTAACATAGATACTAAGAAGCACAGACGCGGGAAAACTAACTGGGGCCTTATTTATCGATCTAAAAAAGGTCTTTGATACCGTCCCCCATGACGACCTCATTTGCAAACTCAGAAGATTTGGTTTGGAGGAAAACTCTCTCGCGTGGTTGACGAGCTACCTTACTAACAGAACTCAGGCTGTTTGTGTCGGAGATGAACTATCCAGTCCAATGCCTGTCCTTAGTGGCTTACTGCAAGGCCGTATCCTTGGCCCTGTACTTTTCACCCTTTATATATGTTACGGTAGAATTCAACCGACAGAAAGATACCAAAGAAAGACTCCTTAAAATCAACTAATTTAATAAACTATACTTCGTCTGATAACTACAACTTGGGAGCAACTCTAACGATATAACCTTACTATAAACTAGTTAGAGCCTATTATTATCCTTCAGTCACCACTGACACAAACTCACAGTACACACTGCTATCACCAAACGTCCTGGAGCCACTTGGAATGACTTAACTTCAAGGTACTCCTCAGCAAACTTCTATAGCTCTCCCAGTATAGCTTCTCTTATCGATCTCTGCCGTAACCACAACTAAAAGCTCGCTAAGTCCTTATATACAGTCAGTTCATGTTCTAGATAGTTCTAAGAGCTTTGAAGATTACTATTCTTGTAACATTACATCATGAATTACATCATTCAGCAAATGTTCCAGACAGTTCTTTTGCGTGACAATAGAAGGTTCTAATGCAAACATTGCGTGACTGGAAAACTCCAGAAGCTTCTATTTACATTAGCTCTCCATAACATATAAACGACCTACCGTCCTGTACCCAATTCTCCAACATCATGATGTACGCGAATGACACAGTGATCTATCTGTCGTCCACATCCACCTCGGACATTGAACGTAAGTTGAACCTTGATCTAGCTAATTTATCGCAGGGGGCTTCACCACAATAATCTTGTTCTCAACATAAAGAAGACGGAATTCATGACGTTCGGCACCCGCCAACGACTCGCGAGACAAAAGTGTGATGAAACTGATATAAACCTAAATGGACAGTCCATTAAGCATATGGACAAATTTAAGTACCCGGATGTTGTTCTTGATGACGGCCTTTCCTTCAATGACCATGACTTGTGGACTATGTGAGGATGAAGGTATCTAAGATAATGTAAAGTATATGAAATAATTCATTGATGTAAAGTTGGAATGTTCTCTATAATAAGACCTTTACTTACGCTAAAAGTTGCAAATAGACTCTATAAAGCCATGGTCCTCCCAGTTCTAGATTATTGTGATTCCGTGTGGCATGAATGTGGACAAGGAAACAGTGAGAAGATTGAACGACTACAAAGACGAGCAGCGAGGATCGTCTACTTCAAAGCTGCCTCAAAATTATCAACTGATCAAATTATGACCAAACTGGGCTTGGAACCTGTCTATTATAGAAGAAGGAGACACATTTTAAGATTTGTTAACGAGTGCATTTGCAAATAGAGTTCCCAGATACCTTTTTAATTATTTTAATGTAAGAAACCGTGACATTCAAGGCCACAAAACTAGAAATAATGACCTTATTTTAGAAAAAAAATGTTTTCTACAAAGGGGCAAAAATTTTTAATAATTCTTAGAATTTATAACTGTTCGAATCTTCCTTTTAATTTTTTTTAAATTTTTTCAGGACCTGCATTGATAGCAGTTTTTTTTTTTTTTTTTTCATAAAACTGAGGCAGCAATCCTGTATAAATATGTTGAAATTATTATTATTATTATTATTATTACAAACATACTTTATTCAAGATATAGAAAACAAAACAAAATATTTCTCGAAAGGGGATATCTAGAGGTTATCCCTATATAAAAGACTCCCCAAAGTAAAGAGGAAAAAAATGTAGAATCTAGAAACTAAAACATTATATACAGAGAAAAAAATCTAAAAAAACGTAAAACTAGAATAAAAAACATTCTTTGCATATCATAATTGAATTAATCTGTTGCGAAATAAAGTCTGCGATCCTGCGTGTACCACATTTTTAGGCAGGTTATTCCACACATTAAGGATCCGTACAAAGAAAGAATATTTGTAGCGGTGTTCTTTGCCATGTTAACTTGCTGGCACGTACAGTTGTCCAAAATATTTGCTTTTCTTTTTTTCTCTGTAAATTAACTTCTATTTCTAGATAAAACTGGTTTTGCACTCCTGAGTTTACAAAACAGTGAAAAGGCGGCCTGGTTTTCCTCTGTAGTGGTAAAAAAAATTGCTTCGAGTTATGAAGTCAACTACAGTAAATCACTTCACAATAAATCACGCCGTCTTTTCTTACCCGCAAAATCATCGATCAACACTGGGGATATTCTTGTAGTTTCAAAAAGTTCTTACTCTGAAACTTGGCAAAACACCTTGTTCACGAGATCGATTTTGTTTTCCTTTATATTGACCCCCTAGCGCAGTAAATATAACGTAGTCCGAGATAGCAAACCAATCAGATTGCTTGAATCACCAAGAACACTGAATATTGCAAACTCGAGCTTCTGCCTCGCTGTGCTATCCACGCGATACGCGCGTTGCGCGCGCGACAAATTGATGAATTCTCTCCGCGGGAAGTAGGGACCTTGCTTCGCGAGGAATGTTGTGTGGCAGCAAATGTTTATCATTTTAGCTCTTTGGAAATATTTGAAATAGAATGTTGACGGAATGACGAATGTCTCAGTATTTATGTAACAACGATACTACATGGAAAGTGCTTCGGTAGGGTATTTACGCGCTCGTTTTAGTTTTTGTATCCACAGAGACCTTACCTGTTTGCAGCGCTAACTCGTTAGTGATTTCTGATACGTCAGCAACTCATGCGTAAATACCGTAACCAAGCACTTTTTCCACGAAGTATTATATATAAACCGGGAGCTGTCAGTGTAATTGCATCATAAAAATCACAATAACTGGTATTAACTGATATTACTGGTAACTGAAGATGATCGTGAATCGATCGAAACATGTGTTATATAAAACTAACCCTTGGACGTACAGGGGGGTGCTGGATACCAATTGCTGTTCTGGGTTTTAGTACATCATTCTACTTTGGGCTCCAGTAAGCTTACATGAAAATATCCGGAATTGAAATTTTTACTTCATAAGAAATTTTTTTTGGTTTTGTGTAGTTTTCCCTTATTCCTTCATTTGCGCGAGCCAGCAATAGAACGATTCAGCAGTGTTACCTTTCAACAATGTTTCCCACAATACTCGCTAATAAAACTAATGCCAGATCAAAAATTCGAGCTTGTGACGCAAGTCAAGAACATTGCCCGTTACTGCAGGCTCTGAATTTACTACTGTACCTTCCAAAAAACTGCGAGTAAACTAAGTAGTCTCAGTCAAAATGAAATGTTGTGTATGTCTTAAAAAAAATTGTTTTAGAGTTAAAGCTTTAAAAACATGACGCGGACGATCTCCCTTAAAATTTTTAAAATAAATTGGCAATTGGCTCTTTGAAAAATGACTGGTATATTTAGAGAGCCAATTCAAAAGGTTTTTTTTTTTTCAATTCTATTCGTACTTACACCCTGAACATCTTGAGGTAAGGTGGCCGAGCGGTCTGACCAATCATATTGAAATTCGAGGCCCCGAGATTAGTCGCGTGCAGACAAACCGCTTAATTTGGCACCTGGAATTTATTCACGTTCGTGAATAATCAACCGAGTTTCCCCTGGTAATTTTGGTTTTAATACTGCTTTATTTTAATTACATGTTTATTTATTTCAGTCACTTGATCGTCGCCACTGGCCTTTCAGCTATAAATACTGACGAAGGTGAATATAAAAAATCTTTACCATCATTTTCTTTATTTTCAATAATTTTTTTGAATATATACAGTAAGAAAGTTTAATGCTTTAAAATTTTAAACGTTAAATAAACCATACCAAAAAATTAGGGCAATACGGCAGGAATAGGACAAATTAAAGCAGCTGACGTTACAAAATTTATCGAAACTCCGAGATGAGAGATATGACACCAGATTGAGTGAAACATGAAAATATTCAGCCGTGAAACAGCTCCTCGAACGCGGTCCAAGTTGATGACAAACTTAGACTGCGAGGTGTTGCTAATTGTAAGTCAGTTAAGTTGAGACTCAGGAAAGACTGGAAAGCTTAACGTTTTCTGAAAATCGCAAGTGGGTAATTTAGCATAACAAAAGAAATATGTAATTCATATTAAGAGTAAATAAAACTGAAGCAAAGTCCAGCTTCTCTGCAAATATTCGCATTAGTGCGCCAAAAGTAACTTTTTCTTTAAAAATAATCGTATCAGCGATGGTTTCTCAATTATTAGTCATTCAAGAAAGGCATGAAAGAAGTTTTCCTTGGTCAAGTATTGACGAACCTTTGTTGTTTCGAAAGGAGCAATCATGTACCATATATATATATATTGATTTTTCAGATCATATATTTACAGTGCATACTGTGATCGAAAAGTGAATAGATGCACAGGACAGTCAACAACTAGTTTCACGCGTTATAATACTAAACTAAAAGAACTAAATTATCTGAGATAAATAAACTAATATTGATTTAAAAAAGGAGTTTCTCAGCTGAGGATCAAGTGCTTTAGGTTTGGGTGTGTCCAGTGGGTTACCGGCTGACCGCAGCTGTAGCGCTGTTGTCGATCATAATTGCAGATGAACCAGGTGAAAAATTTGTTTTGACTTCACTACTGATGCATCCGTACTTAAGTAAAAAGACAAAAAAGCAAACTCAGTATGAATTTTTTAGCTACTTCTTTCAGATTGTGTACGTGATGAGCGCCGACAAAGGTCATGCGCCAGATGGACGTGTGTTCCTCCGATTTAGACAAACCCGTTGGTTTTCAAGCAGAGGTCAGCTATGTAATGATTGTCTTCTTTTGACAAGGGATGTCAGTTAGCTTTTCGTTTAATTTAAGGTGCAAGGTAAAGGCACAAAGCTTTTAATGTCTACAACATGTGGCATCATTTTCTTGCTGCTGGTAAATTATATATGTTTTGGTTAAAATGTTTTTTGTTTTATTTTTTCGCTTAGCCAGCTTTGTTTATAAACATCAGGTGGAGTAAATATGGATGGATTGTAATTATACGTGCATTAAAAAAGATTAATAGTTAAAAAGCAGTGCTTAAGGGGTGATGGTTCCACTAGCCAACACTTGCTAAATTGTTTATTTTTCTCTTCGGTATGACGAGTTAACAACACATTTTCCCCCTTCTCTGCTGGATTAATAAATCTTAACAGTCAACACACTCTAATCAAACGAGTGAGCACTTATTAACAAAGAGCACTTAAAGTCTGAAGCTGTTGGTTGCTGAGGCAAAATTTACCGAGCCCAAAGAGTCAAAAGGGGTGATGGGCGTGGTCATTCCAATTAAAGAGGCATAGAGAAGTTTAATGAGCAACTTTATTTATATTAAAAGGAGTCTTAAAAAAAAACATCTAAATTAGCCTGTTTGGGATGCTGTGTTGCTGAGGCGAATGGTGTAATTTTTTGGGTGGAAAGAGGAAGAAAAAAATGCATATTAGTCTATTCTTGTTTCACTTTCACATTCTAAAAGAGAAACTCTGGTTTTATAGATTTCCATAGTTCCTAACAAATACGTACATAACCCACCCGAGCGATATGTTATATCTCTTCAAACTGAAGCATTTGTTCATAAAGTATGTTTAATAAAACGTGTAACATTGATCTTTAAGAATACTCGATACGCTACCTTAACTCTCTCTTAACATTTGTTTCTTATACTGTCAAAGGATCAATAAACAGTGATGAAAACAATGCATGGACTAGCTGAGATAATAACGTTCTATTTCAATGCGATCAGAACAACTATGTTTATTTCTCAGTCACTCAGTTACTTCTTCACTCCAAAAGTAAATTATTGAGACTTGTCTACGTAACTCTGTAGCTTCTGAGTATGTGGATGAAATCTCTTGGCGTAACCCTTCAAACTGAAAGATAACCTTTTTCGCAAGACTTTCACTCATTAATATATGTTTTTAGTATTCTAAAAATACGTGTATATTAATTAAGCTTGATGCTCATTTTGCATTTCAATTGCCGCAATTGTGTAAGACTTATGATAACCGATGGATCGAAATTGGTCCAGTAAAACGGTTGTTTTTTTTTTTTAATTCCTCTTCCCAGTTTCCTCCCATTTGATCGAAATGTGATTTTTTTTTTCTTTGAAATACAACAACCTCCTCATCCAGCCCACCATCAATCCTCCTGTAATGAGCAACTCAGTACATAAGGCACCCTGCTTCCACTGAAAGTAATAAAAAACATCCGGTAAAAAATATATATCCAGTGGAATCATTGATTTTTTGCAACTCCCGATTTTCAGAACCAAAGGTCGTTTCCCTTTGAATTTACTTCGGTCAGTACCACCAATTTTTCAAACCCTCGATTATCAGAAACTCCCCATCAGTTTAAAACTATTATTGTTCTGCTTCCTTTCAAATTTTTCAATTCAATTTGTCGAAATCTTAAAAATTCGGAAACCAACAAACACCATTCTAGCCTCATGCACTCCTGATAAGAGTTCAAAACATTTCGAGGAAGGCGTTTTCGTGCACTTATTTATTACAAAGCAAGTGACAAATCTCTCACTTAGTCCCAAAAAGGCTTCAACGCCATTAATTGTCACATAATCGACAATCATTTAAGAAACCACAGAGAAGATTGTACGAGTTGAAAAGAAGCAAGAGTTTATCACCCTTTATTCAGTTTAGATGAGTGAACTTAACTAATGTATTATTTTTACTTTAGTTTTTTTTCACTGTGGGCTTCTGTTAAAGTAAATGGAAAGAAATGCAACCTAACTCCGCACTTTGAAATTAACACATACCATATATCACTACAGAACTGGTTTGTTTTGCTAAGTTGACTTAGATCTTTTAATTTACAGTACACGTACGTTTTGTTGTAAATATAGATGGTACTTAAATTGACATGCAAGAGTTCTTTACTGTTGCTATCTGCGGCCGTTTTATAAGACAATATCATGGTAAAAAAATGTGTGATTCGATGCCATCTTCGATTTTTCGAACCAAGTGCCATTTCCCTTAAGTCCAAAAATCGGGATTCCATTGTATCATGTTCAGCACCCGGACATTTACGGCATGATATTTAGTTTTGGCAGGCCCTTATTTAGACGGTACAATGATAAAAAGTAGAGAGAAGTAAGTAAAATTTAATCTTAACTAAATGATACAAATTTAGCAATTAACTTCTGATCTTTTCTCTAATGCAAACCCATGTCCTAATTGGAGTCTCTTAATGTACAGTTACTCCCTTGAAAATTGCTATTTTCACATTGATTTTCTTTCCTGTTGGTAACCTTCTTAGGCAGTGGTGACAAATCTGTGACAAAATTAAAATTTACTTGTTAGAAAAAATCACAATCAAAGAAAAATTTGATATACGGCATCACAGGTAGCCCAAGCTCGAAATGTGTGAGCGAGTCCGAACGATCATAATGATGGTTAAAGGCAACAAGCAAATTACCCGGAAACCGATATGGCTATTTGAGCACATTGATCACCGTGACGACTATATAATAGAAAATAACATTCCTCTCTATGGTACTTTGCTATTTTTGGTTCCTGCATGGTTTTATGATCGATTTTGCCAATTCAAATTGCTTCCGTTCGGTCCACATGTGATCTTTTAGGTTCTATGTATATATATATCATTTTCCAGTCGAAACGCTGTTATTACGAACTTTCTTGATCCACTACGCGGAAATTTGTCACAGCATGCACATAACAAGTCGATCTGAAATAAAAATTTGCCAAGAAAACTTGTTCTACTGAAACACACAGACAAAAAAAAAACATTAAATATTTCTTTGTACTCAGTAGAATCAATGAGTTGGTCTTCCAGTAGCCGGGCAATGCCAAACGCTCTGGTTCAGAGGGCAGATTTAAGACAAAGCGTTTTATCTTATATAGTAAAAAAGACATAATGTTAAGAAAATGAGGGGCCTAAGACGACGGCCAAAAGTAACCACCTCTGATAAACAATCAAGGAAAGAGGTTTGAAATTGCATTCGTTTTGTTTTGTCTCTCCTTTCTCTCCGGATCATGAAGTGGCCTATACATTTAAACAGTCAATCAGTGCAGTAGAGGTCGACCGGGTTGCTCCTTTATAAACGTTCTAATATACAAAGTGTAGTCCTTGAAACTGAAAGCTCACCATTGCCATATCTCAAAGGTACGTGTTGTTTTGACTTTGTTATCTGCATCATCTAACTTTTCCTGCGGGGACCGAGAAGCCTTTGTACAGTTGGTCGAATACACTAAACGACTATCAGGTTTTAATTTGTTGTGGACAGTCAAATGATAACTTTCACCTCCACTCAAAACATGAAGTTACAACAATCCATGCTGTAATCCAAAATGGCTACACTTTTAAGTGATATACAACTTAAAAAAAGAGAGCAGTTAACTCGTTTGGCTTTGCTATATATTCCGATTAAATTCATGTACATGTTAAGCCTGAAGTTGAGCTCGAAATTTAGTGTGTCCGTTCGACTATAAAGCAGTGAGTGTAGACAGCGCACTGCAAAGACAACAAAATTGAGGCCCATATCTCTTCAAAGAGAAAATCACATTGCTTAACCAAGAAAAAAAGGCATCAATTTAGGTTTCTGGGAAACTGCCCACCTACCCTTCCCCTAACCTAACATTAGCACTTACTTCTCACTTTGGACAAAAGGATGCCTTAGGGGAGGGGTAGGTAGGCAATTTCCTAGAAACCTAAATTGATCCATGGCGCGGGAGACAAGAGGGAACAATTATTGATGGATAAGGCGGAGACTTGACTATGATTCGTGCTGATCCATATTTCGCTGTGTTGCGTACTCATGACTACAGAACAATGAAAACAGATCCCACTTGAGTTATTTCTTTGTCTGTACATTAAAAGATCCCTGGTTATGAGATTAAAGAATGAACTTTAGCGACGTTCGCGGACTATTCACTGCAGTTTGTTCACGCCCGCCTCACAACCACATGTACCATAGTTGTTGTATCTTTCTACCCTAAATAAAAGCCAAGTTGCTCAATAGCAAGCAACTATTAATATACCACCATGAATAAAGCAGTAAAACTTTGGTGGCCGAATAAACATTTATTTACGATGTAAAACACAAAGGAGTTAAAATTAAAATACCGCTTTGTGTCATAATTTGTTTAGGCTTAGCAGCAAAAAAGTCCCAAAGTCCAAAAAAAATAATTTTTTCCCGGAAAAACAAAAGAAAGTTCAGCATAAGACAGAGCTATATTTAGCTGATTGTAATATTAGTTTTGCCTAGTTCTATAGTTGGCCTCATAAGTTAGTTTCCTCGGGATTATAACGGCTTAAAATGAATCTCATGAAAGAAAGAAAGAAATGTTTTTATTTTCTTTGCAAACCTTCCAAAATAATTTGGAGCTAGTGACATGACCGAGCATTGTTCTTATATTGGTAAGAAAGCACTCTGAGCCATATCTTCCCAATATAATCCGTGACTGACACAGAATAAAAACTTACTTGGATGCTTGTATCCTCGTGGAATATGACAAAAGAAACTGAGTATACCAGCTTCGCAAAAAGGTGGTCTACTTTGAGATAAAGGGAACAACTTTAAAATGAAAACTTCCAGCCACCCAAGATTACTGTCTGCGACCTGCTAGTGGTCCACGTGTTGAAATCTGAACAAATGGGGTGGAGTGAAATTGTAATCGAACACATAATTTTAAGTATTTTTGCTCTTGTTTGTGTTTCACTATCCCTACTACGGGCAAACGCGTGGGTAAAAGAAAAGAATGTTTATCGAAGCTTTAATTAATTTTAAATCCCTTTACAAAGTTTAGACATAAACAAACACTGCCCCGTGAACGCGAAGAAAATAATGCCACGAGTCATTCACTATATTCATGGTGGCCCACGTGTGTCGCGTAATATTGCAGTGTTCGAGAGGCAACCTGTATTTCAGGCACTTCGGAAGTTCTTGACATTTTTCTGCGTAAAAACCTGCCCTTTGTCACGAAGGTACAACTATACAAAGGGCAAGAACAAGAGCAAAAAGTTTTCTTTACACTTTCGTCCCACCCATGTACCCGTTAAGTGTAACGCGGCGGTCAGGTTGAACTTGTGGTACGCTTTAGCGCAAAGTAAGAATAAAAGAACCAATGCTGACTGAAAAAAAATAAATGTAAGGAATCATAGCTGAAAATTGTATTGAAATCTAATGTGTTGGAAGAGTAGAATGGAGTTCTCTTTAACAATATGCTTGTTGTATTTTTTTTTTTTTTTTTACACAGGCTGGGAATGCTCTCAGACACAATGAAAAAGCAGAATTTCTTCATATGACAATCGAAAGTAATAGTCTTTAGCGAGTCATGGTCAGTAACGATGAGTGAAGAAGTAAATTCCCTGCATTGAACTTGATAAAAGGCTTAAATTTTCGTAGAGGCCCAACAAACATGTGGAAAAATAAAGCTACTATTGCGAGGTTTACAGAGAAACGTAAAACTAAAGTTTGCGAGAAGTTCGTTTGTGTTGTTTGCTCCCGGAAGGCACCCGTAATCGAAAGCGCGCCAAGAAAACTTTATAATGTCCTACATTTACAGCCAATCAGTAAATCTTTCCTCCGTAAAGAAAAGACAAGATGGAATTGCCCGAGTCATTCAAACGACCTAAGAAATTCAAAGTTAACAAATCGTTTACAGTTTAATAGCAAAATCAATCATTAACTTTTTACAGTCAGTTAACTTTTACATTAAAGTATATTATTTTGACACCATTTTGATCGCAAATGGTTTCTCTTCCAACTTATGAAATTCTAGCCAACGGTTTGCCCTTTGAAGAATCCATGCTATTCAATTGACAGCCGCTCGCACAAACACTCACAGCTTGATTGTCCTTTTCTCATGAAGCCACATATGTGATGCATAAAATAACTCTCTTTAGGAAAGAGCTTTTTCGCATTAACAAGGGTTTTCGCCTTTTGTCTGCTTTTCAATTCCATCTGCTCTTTACTTTTGTTCAGAGCAAAATCTTCTGTTGCTTTTAATATGTTTTTTTTTTTTCCGCACGCTACTAGCAATTACAGATGAATAAGTCAGATAAAGAGTGTATCATATGGCTGTGTATACAATTCTTTACCATATCAATGAAGGAAACCTAAATATTAAATCCCAAAACCTATGCACGTAAGTAAAGATCGCTACTAGCTTCACGAAAAGTGGCATGTAAACCGGTAATTACAACGGGCGATCACAGTCTAGACGCCATTTCTTAAAAGTCCTGGTTGAATTTAAATGACCCATGTAGATTTTACATGAAAAAATAAGCGATCGAGAGAAGATAAATGGTGATAAAGCACGGCTTTTAACAATTCACTCACAAAACATCAACAGGGTTTGGCTGGGGCATGTGTACAAAGACAAATCAAATAGAGCCTGTTTGAATTAAAATCTTCACAAACAAAAAGATACTATCGCATTTTAATTAACCGAGGAAGGCGAACTTATTAAAACTTTGACTTTGTATAGCTTTTTTGAGTAGCTAGTGATCACTAAGTGACCACTTCAACACGAATCGTTAAAATTATCTTTATACCACCTCAAAGTCTTCTCACTAAATTGAATTGGAGGCGCTAAAATGATGTCATTAGTACAATTCGAGGGGATACGCAAAGAAAATCTTAAAGAAAATAAGGGAAATCAAGATCTCGGCTATAGTCCAATTTCTGTCCGTGAACTTTTAAAACGGTACATTAACTTTGAAAGTAGCTTTAGTAGTGAATGAATGCCATGGTTGCCAAAAGCAACCAATAGCACAGCCAGATATTTAATAAAAGTAACCGATAATAAAAATGGTAATAAATCATATAAGATACTAAAAGACAGTAGATCAAAAACTCACATAGGATGCAAAAACAAATATAAGTGACAGTGTTGAAAATATCGAATTTAAATGACATGAAATGAACCTTAAGCTAAATTAATCGCGCATTACGGTGCGGTCAGAGCCTTTAGCCAGAAAAACGATAAACCAATACCAAAAATATTACTTGAAAAACAGAACCACAAACAACTCAAACCTTGAACCGTCCATTATTACTTTTCCTAACACATATTTTTCCATATTTCTTTGCACTGGGTCCAAACAGCACGCTTCTCAGTCTTAGTCGTATGAAACTCGAACTTATAACTTCAACCTGCCTGTTGCGTAAACGTTGTTTTTAAATTGCTACCTTCCGGCAAAGCTTTCCGTGGCTATATTGATTTTCTACTAAACGGGAGCCTTTTAGTTGGCACGAAGGGCGTGCGCTAATATAGTGTTGATAGCCACACATTGTTGGTGTCAATTTATTATTTAACTTTGCAACAACCTGGTAAATCTGGAATAGGGATAAATGCAATATTCCACAAGTCCTAACTTTAAAGCGAATTAAGCTGTAGAATTCCAGCCACACACATTTTTGTACCCGTTGTCAACTTAAGGCACTTAAAGCATTAACGTTGACTTCACTTAAGATTTTCTCAACAAATCAAAGTATTCAATACTGTTCAGCTAACCATTTAACATTAAGGCACGCATCGTTTGACACAATTATTTTGAAACTTTAGGCAGGATAAGTCAAAAAAAGGCCTTTCAAAACATGTTTACTTTTCCAAATGTAGGTGAAAACAAAAAGATAAAAATTCTACAATTGACTGACAATCTATGTGTATACCTGTTTCATAAACCAAGCACGTGGGCAAAGTTTAAAAAATGCAATTTTTCATGCCATTCGAGATTTATGAAGAATTTAATTGTATCGCTGGCTTAGTTTACAAGAAAGTTAAAATTGTATACTTTATAACTGTATTTTTAAAGAATAATGTTCTCATGTATCCTCGTGCCAAAGAAAATAGACATACACAAAATTCTGAAATGTTTAAACAAGTAATACAGGAAATGATATTGCCCTAAAGGCTTGCCTTTGTGTAGGTGATGTCTTTGTGTACACGATAATGGAAACTGGAGATGAAAACAACTTTGTCTTGAAATGAGATTCAAATTAGCAAAAAAGTGATTCCTTGTTTAATCACGTGTAATTAACAACTGTTCTATAAAATAAACTTATTTCGCAGTTAATCATTGCGAAATAGCCGAAAAAATATGGGTCTGCCGTGAAATTGGCCAGCCTTACGCAGAATTTTTGTTCAAAATATGGGGAAACGTCTTTCACATTTCCTTTGTAGGGACTGCTAAATCTTGTTTAAGAAAGCAACTCGACAGTGCTGTCTCGTTGCTGCTTAATTATGCTTATTTAGCCTTTGTACACGCTCGTTAAATGAAAAGACGGCGAGCAGGTACCACTGACAACAATGAATTCTTGATAATTTGCCTTTCAACGAGGGACGAACCTCCTTGATTTTCTGTCAGCCTTACATCGGTCCTATTTGTAAATCTTGCATATCTGTATCCTCCTCCCGAAAGAAGAATTTTTATTGAAAATATCAAGGCAAATTTACCTCACAGTTTGATGTGATTCAAGGCAGTCCATTTCAATTTGAATCGTAGCGGTCCATAAATTGATTTCCATACATAAACAGCCACCCAATCGCCTTGGATGAGGGGTGAAAATTTAACAACGGGTACGCTCTTAAATGATACCTCCTTAAAATTCGGTAAATTTTAGCATCAGGGCAAAAGGCGTTAATTTTTTTGAATTACTTATTTCTTCGATTTCCTAAAAAGTAACATTTACAGGCTTCATTTTTAATTTACCATTGGGATTTTCATGATTTATCTTCATGACATATGTTAGTGAACTTTAAGTCCCTTTGTCTCTGCTTGTGTTTATTTTATTCTCACCTATTCTTCAAACACTGTATTTCTTGACCGACGCCGCGTACACTTTGTCTGTTGTCACAGTTCAATTTCTGGATTTTTCTGTTTTCTGACAATAAAGCTTTTATGTCAAATCACAGGGAAGTTTTCAACCCCTGTTGGGGAGTTTTTTTAGCCATCGTTTTACGAACAATGAAGCCTAATCCGTTAAAACAATCAAAAAGGCCGTAAAAGGAGCGAAAAAGCTTTTCTATTGTAACATAAAAATGGCAACCCAAAGTTTGATATGGTGCTGTCATTCGTTTATTGAATACCAAAACACAAAAGATGGAAATGAAATGTATCAGGAATAGTTAAAGGTACTGACAAAAGGTAAATAGTACCTTTACAAGTATATCGCCTTTTTTGTTTTAAATGCTTTGCATTCGTCTCCATCGTTTATGGTTACTGACTGTTGCATACTCCGAGATGTCCTCTAGAATAACCACATTCACTTCTTATCGCCCTATCCGATATCACTTATCGTGATGACGATGACAATTATTTTAAAATTAGCAGTTTTACAATTTGTACAACAGTTTGGGTATTTAAATTGTTGTTTTGAGCAAAATTTATGCCCATTAAAAAGCTATTGTATAGCACAAGCCAGCTGTATTTCATATCCATGCAGCTGATCCCCGCGCGCTTGCCTCCCTGCGCAGAAAGATATAAATTATTCAAAACCTCATTGAATTTATTGTTTAGCCTCTCCTATATCAAGTACCAAAAATTCGAAGTGGCATTAGATGGATTGTGCTTCAGCGTTGTCCACTGACCGACACGCGAACCTGAAAGGCCGAGGTACGAAATTAACTACGCCCTTACATAACGCCTGGTAGGTCAGAGCAAGGTATTACTGTTAGATTGGTTATTTATTAAGACGTGCATTTCCTTCAAGTCACTTTATCGGAAGTGATTGTTGCTGGAGTCATTAGCTAACGCCCAAGAACTAAGTACCAACTAGCCTCCGCAGACGTAAATCAACATGGCAGAGCCAGACGAGCATATCAAACGGCCAATGAATGCTTTCATGGTGTGGTCACGCACTGAACGTCGCAAACTCGCTCTAAAGTACCCGAACATGCTTAACTGTGAAATAAGCAAACTCCTTGGTGCCGAGTGGAGCCGATTGAGCGACGAAGAAAAGAAGCCCTTCATCATGGAAGCCAAGCGACTGCGATCGATTCACAGCCAAAAGTACCCTGACTATTCTTACAAACCTCGTCGAAGAAAGAACAAAAGTGCCCGCAGCAAAGATACATATGCTACGTTTGGGTACAGCTCTAGCTTTGACGCCATTTCGCCTAGCTACAGCTACCCAGTGCACCATTATCTCAGCCCACACGTTCCTCCACCGTACAGTGAAGCATTTGTGGTGCCAATTGTAGGAGCTTCGACTGCAAGTGCACCTAAACGTCCATATGTTCCAACTGGATATGCTCTTTCCAGCCATGGGCAAGAGCATCACGTCTCACCCGGCGAGTACCATCATAGTCATGTTCCAATGGCCCGTGTTCCACAAAATGCTGGCTATCAAGCGCACACATTGCCCGAACGAGTCCCCGAGAAGACACCAATGCTTTCTGCGTTTCAAAGTTCGTATTATAAGTCTTATTATGGATACGGACAGTGCCCCATGGCTTCACAAAGTCAGCTGGGGCCAAACATACCCCATTAAAGAAATAGATGCACAACGAAAGATGAACACTGCTTTTAAAGACTCATTTCATCTGTGAATTTTTATTGTAAAAAAAAATTGTCTTTGTATCACACAGTTTTATCTTAAATTGATATGCCTATCAAGGACATTCCTGCAGGAAATTACGAACATGTTATGTACAAAAAAAATATTCGCAGTGTATTCTATTTATAAACTTCATATAACTTTGGAGCACCCGTACGTGTTTTATTGCTTCCAGAAAAAGGTAAATAGGTGAATTTCACAGCACTGTTGCATGATAAATTTGATGAGTACTACTTCGTCAAACATTAGAATGTCACATAACATCAATTTTCATTGTTAAATAGACATTTTGCGAGCAAACTGTTACCTAGACTGTTAATTTGAGGATAGTCAGCACTCCTGTGGTGTAAGCAAAGTTGCAATTTATCAAAAGGGTAATAAAGGTGATCTAGCGAACAAATCCTACCTGTCTCAGAGAGAACAGATACCAGAATTAATGTCATGACAAAACAATACAACAACCAACACTTTGCTATTCACAAATTGAGTGTTGAGGTCACTGTAAAATCTTAAGCCAGAGGTTGATTTCACTTTTAACAGGAGTAATTCACTTATGGCAAAAGCTTTGGTAGAGATAAATTGAGGGAACAGAACATTGTGGGAGACTTAAGGCGCAATCTCACAATAAGAAATTTTAAAACGAGTTGGAAAGCGTCACTCGAAGGCAAGTGAAACAGTTATAAAATATTTCTATTTTATTAGAATGAAGGATGAGCGATGTTCAGGCTCTTTAATCTCGAGAAACGTGATTCATATAATAACGTTTTGAGGTTTTTGCTGCATTTTGTGGGGAAAATATAGGATTTTAAAAGGAAAGGAAGTCAGATGGAGCTCAGAGAAACGTTCCAACTTTAATTTCAGCAATGACTTCACAAGTAACACATTCGCAAATTAACACTGAATATACCTTGAATCGAAAATTACTAAGCGAAATCTCTCAGTATGAATACGCCAGCCAAGAATTGTTTAAATACAATCTCACCTGAAAAGTTCTTGTAAAAATGCAATATTTTTATTGACTGAAACTGTTGGTGATATGTCTGTTGGCATGTTGTCTAATACGAACTAAAAATGAATAAAGAAACAATGCATTTATAGCATTTACCTTCATTTCTATACAAGTAACCTATTACTAGCTCGTATTTTAATTGCAACAGTTTCCATCTCGTATCAAATAACATTTCTTACTTTTAAAGTTAGATATCGCATCATATCGGATGGGTTGAATCGGCTTAAATGGTTGACGGACGAAAACAAAATAAGGTATTATTCTTTTACGCCTTGAGCTACATTGTTTACCTGAAAGAACAGTACAGGGCGCCAGTATCATATAACACAAAATACTAACAAAAGATATCAAAATAATAGAAGCAACCATTCGCTCACAAGGCTTGGCTTCAAAAATTAACTGTTGATATCTTTAAATTATCGCTTAATTTAAAAACGAACGTTAGCGTTTTTCACATTCTAAAAATGTATTGGCACACGAAGCACTCTGCCTTTCATACGGGCAGGTAAACCAATTCAGCATAAAATAACCATTTTATTGCGGCAATTTATGGTAAGATTCTTACTTGTTGTTCCTCGAGGAATATAGGGGAAATGGTTTTCTTTCATGAATTTACAAGTGTCTACGAATATCAGGTGTTAAATTTATTTGGGAAAGTTTGGAAACACCTGGTATATTTACCGGCAGGAGTAAAACAGATTTTTAGATCTTTGCTTCTTGCGGTAGTTGTTATTAATATGCTTTTTGACACACTCTGGAGAGAAAGGATTTCGTTTCTGCTTTACACAATAACATAAAATAAAAAACATGTTTTTTTCCACAGACATGCAAAACGGAAACAGGTTTCTAAACATGGGTTCTAAAGGGAGAAAAATAAGTGATGAAGTAATGAAGCTTCTGTTGACAGAAGTTAACTCCACTGTTTATACGCATGCTTTGTAAGGATCACTTAATAGTTTTTCCTTTCATCAGGGATCATTTTTCGCGGGTCCGGCCTAAGTGTACTTTATATCTAAATTGAAAAGTATAATTATTTTCAAGAATAACAAAATGAAAAGCCACATAGACTTTAATTACTGTAACTTGGTAACTTAAATCGATAACCCTTTATGAGACTCTTGATATCAGTAGACAGTGTGAGGTGTTGAAAAAAATATGATACAAGTGTGCCTAAAGGATTTTACTAAATATGTATTGCTCTTGTAATAGTGGTAATGAAGTGTATTCTCTTTTTAAAACATTCAATTTCTTGACTTGTATTTTCATTCTAGAATAGTTTCCCGTTGAGTTTATGAATAAGATGTGCGACACCTTATTTTAAAAGTATGGCGTGAACGCAGGTTATCTGTAACTGATGCAACTATTAATACCTTCTTTTGACTTCTAAAATATTTCACTGTGCCTTTAATTCAGAACAGATAATTTCTTACAAAATGTACTGAAAACTCTTCGCAATTAACTGCATTACCTTTATTGAGGTGAATCTGTATTTGAATTACATTGGCATTTATTTATGACAGAATAAAGAAATTTTGAAAATGTTTAATATCTAATTGAAATGTGGAAAATCCATTAATCACAGAGAAAAAGTGAAAAAAAAAAGAAATTATTTCATCAATAAACTTTCGACAATATATTCAGTCGCATTTTTCTTTCTAAAATGCTCCCATTTAAAGATTTCGTCGTCTTTAAAATTAATATTAGCAACGGTTGCTTGTGTCTATATGATATGATTTTCATGCAATTTCTTATATTTATCATACTCCTTTTGACGTAACTTTTATCAAAAAATCTACAATATCAGTTTTCAAACTTGGCATTCATAGAAACCTCAAGTGAATAGACTTTGGAACGTTTTCAAGTTGCTAATTGCAATTTGTTTGCGGTTGTCGTGATGGTGGCATTTTATTAAATAATTGGTCGCTAATAGAAGTCGTGTTCCTTGTGCTACTAATTAGTTGTAACATAACCTCAAAATATAACTGGTAAAGTATTGCATATTCAAGGTTTCTTGTCATTTTTCAAATAAATTGTTTTGTTACAAGAAAACTCGGTTCTGTAAAATCAAATGGAAACAATTTCATTCATAGTGTGAGAAATTAAAAGGATAATGTTTATTTTATTATTATTATTTTACTATATTTTTTTTTCTCAAGATACGTCCGCGCCAGCAAACTTTAGCATCATTACTAATTATCTATCAGCAATCTTGGTGGTACTGGTGCAATCTGACTTTATTCCTTTCGTCACGGAGTGAGTCACGGGAAGAAATTAGCACGCAGTTCTGGCTTGGTGCTTTAATCCGTCCACTTAAACGAAACTTCAGCAGCAGCAACAACAAAAAATATCATTCCGCTCTTGGAGTCCATAGTATTTAATAAAGAAAAGTTAAGGGGGGGGGGGGGGGGTGGTTGGGTAGACAGCTCAAGCTACCTGAGTTGCTTCGTCTATCGTCATCCATAATAGCATTGCAGCTTTTCTATTAAACTTCGAGACAGTAAAAAAATCAAAGTTCAAGACATTTACTTTGCTTTACAATAAACAGCTTTTCTTTATAGTACGTTCATTCGAATGCTCATACTATGGCGGGATTCGGCTTACACATTCACTGGTTTGAACTGCATGATGAGTGTCAGCGTATCAATCTAAGCAGGATTTAGTACTAAGTGTTTACAGTCACACTCAAAAGAATATTTTTTTGTCCTGATTAAAGATTATTTTCTAGACGGTGGATCCATCGAACTGTTTCTTTTAAATTAAAGAGCAGCGTTTTTGTTTGAAGAAAATCTCAATCTTACTTTTTCTATATTGTGATCTACATTTTTGTTATTCGCTTATTCTCAAAAAAGATTTTAGAGGCCCGAACGCGTTTGAAAATCAGAATGCGACTAGTTCTTAATCAAGATGTATCAATTGATGCGAGGCGAACTTTCTCCTGGAAAAAAAAGAACGTTTTATGATTCGACCCGACACTCTTGTACATGTAGCCTAAATGTACGGAAAGTGTATCCTGAAAAGCACATGGAAATATATCTCTGCTAGCAAAGACGGATTTTACAACTAGTACTTAACATTCGTTGAAGCCGCATGATTACAAAACAACTATCAATAGTTAAATAACCAGGACCTTAAAATGTTGGATAGGAACTATTGAGGCAATAAATAACATGGACCTTCTTATACTTCTAACGTAATACCGACGTCCGTATACACACGATTCTCAACATGAACCAAACTCCTTCTATAGTTTGACTGTTTTATTACCTAAAATAATGAGACCTAAGTTTCATGTTTGCTATGAAGCCAAGGGAATCGATGAATTAAATTCGCAAGGAAAACAGAGCATCAACAATGAGGAATTCCAAGCGAATCGTAAATTGTTAAAGGCAAATGTAATTGACTCACATTTATGTGCTTGTGTTTTCATATTTTTTCCTTCATTATTTTGGAACAGATTATGGGAAAATCCAACCTAGGAAGGAAAACCAAGTGAATTCGCCACGTTCAGGCGTTGGTAACCAATGAATTGTATCATTTGGAAGACTAATAACAAAAATAAAATAAAATAAAATAAAATAAAATAAAGCCAGAATTAGCGAAAAGAACCAGCACAACAGCGCATTTTGCAGATTATACCTGAATACCAACAAAGCGCAAATTGAAAATGGGACGTAACAATCTCCTGCTCATAAAGGGCTTTAACACTTCAAAACGTTACTCGTCGAAATGTTATCATACAGACGTCTTTTGTCAGGTTGTGCAAGACGCGTCAAAACTGGAACTAATCCGAACTCTTAGCATCATTTTAGGTAATACAATATATTGCCTGTTTCGAACATGCAACTAATATCACCCTTTTGGAATGGTATTACAACATAAGTCATTCCCTTAAGCATCATGTTTTGCTATTTGATACAACTGACTTCACTGTAATTAAATAGCACCATTGCTGTAACAATAAGGATGTATAGAAGGGCAGTATTTTGTTTTTTTAAATCCAACTGTTTCTACTCTGAGCATTTGAAAACTGCAATTTCCTTAATTTCAAGTGTTTTAATATGTTTTCTTTTCTACATCAATACACTTCAGCTTAGCATCGCTCGCTGAATGCATATATTTCGATTACTGATATTCCCGCGTATTCATACATCACCCATGACTTTAAAGTACAATAACTGAACGCTAAAAGCTAAAATTAAGATAACCTTCGTTCCTATACCATGCAAATCGCTTGGCTGACGTCGATTCTACAGAGAAACAAAAATTTAGTGCAAACGAGGCATTATCTTGACCATTAATTACTTGCAAGCAAAAAGAAGGAAAAAAGGCCATCTGCAGAGTCACCTCTTTAGAAACTAGCCGATAAACAAGTACATCTTAGAAAGGTGATACAAAGAGAAACAATGTCATGAAACATATTTTTCATTGTGGATAATGTGTATAAAGGGTTTCGTTAATCGTTTGTCTCACGGTTGTCACATAGATATTGTTCGCGGCGTTTCGAGCGCGTCCTGCAAGTCTTCATCAGGGCGATATTGTCGATTTTAACTGACTAGAACTATTTGTACTACCATGATAACAACCTCGCTCATGGTTGGTGGGTTTCAATCCAAAAAAGAAACAATTTCGATACAAACATAACCTTTTCGCGTTTATTTGGACTGAGTAAAGTTTTCCAAGGTGGAAAAACGTTAACAGTAACCTAAAAAAGGACAGTTCTATTCGGAACACATTTTCAACAATACAGATTATGAAGAATTTAAAACACAGACTGCTTACAAGGCACCCGTCATTTGAAATGTCGGTGAACAGGTACAACAAGCAAAAGGCCAGACAAGGATTTATCTCTTTAAGTTGCTAAATGAAAGAAATAGACCAGAGGTATAAAAATGAACCACATGAAGAGGTAAATTGTCAGAATCTTTAAACGGTTCTTAAGAGTCCACAATTTAATGAAGGTCATTTTCAAGCTGCTTCGCGGAATACAAAATAGCTTATTAAAGTTTGATTATATGTTTACATAACGGACAAATTTTTGGCGATTTTAATTATTCTTTTCTTTCTGTTTTTCTTTTTCTTTTTCTTTAATTTTTCTTTTTTTTTAACAGAAGCACAGCAAGAGGAATTGACTTACGTAAACTAGGTGAAATTTCTTTTAGGTATGTGTTAAGACCTTGTTCGGGCGACACAAAAAGAAAAACATATTTATGTACCAGTTTTTAAGCCATTAGCATTAAACACATCAAGCGGGTCACCTTGCAAAAAAGGGTCTGGTTCACAGTAAGGGACTGTCCGTACAAGAATTTGAAAAGGAAAAAAAACCTCTTCTCAATTCTTACCCCAGACATACTCCAAATGTTTACTATACACCTCCCTCAACATGTCTCTAACAACAGGCAATTTTTACACCTTCCCAGTTACTAAATATCTATCACAATTTACTTTATGGCATTTATTGACATTTCATGTTTTAGTTTAAATGACAAAGATATTCACATCACCTTAACATGAAACGGAAGATGTTTTATTTAAGATTTACATGCCAGTGGACGAACCAACGTCAAGAAAGGTTGTAAATCGAAAAATTTTTATATTTTGACATGGTCATAAATACAGTTAAAATGACTAAAACCTCGCACCGACAAGAGTAAAGTCAATACCTAGCACCTCTTGACCCAAAAACATTTTAAACACACACAGGTAACAAAAAGTAGCAGAGTGGGTGCCCATATTCAGTTAGCAACAGGTGTAAGTATTGTCTCGCCTGCTTTCCATAACTTTTGTTCACACGTTTCTTCAATTAGCAATCATTCTGCGAGTACAGACAATCTCTTAAAGACAGACAAAAATCATGGAAGTGAAACGATTGATAGTTGGTATTTCCTATTCTCCGATGAAGTATAAGTGAACTTCTGCAAACAGAAGACATTTTGTACAAATCATGTTTATCTACACAACTCAACTTTTTCCTGACTAAGGCATACTTGTTGGAACTCCTTTCCAGTACTGAAATCTGAAAACAAGGCATAATATAAAGGGTGAATGCTTTTTTGGAGTTGACTCGCTCAAAACAATAAAAAAGTGCGCCGTGAAAAATCTGTTACATAGCCTTTGAACTTAGGTGTCAAAACAACGGGGTTAAACTAATGATGTCATTTGGGTAACAAATCTAGAGTGAGTAAAGTTCGATTGTGTGGGTAAAATTCGATGGTGATGCACTTATCAGGTTAGCTAACTAGTTGGTTACGTAATTTTGCCCAATTATGTCGTAAGATGCAGTGAGGTTCTGACCACATTTCAGCCCTAGCAGCTTAAAAATAAGTGGTCCCTGAACACGGCATCATCATCATCACCATTATTTTTTCGCATTGGTTATGAAATCTCTTCGGAAGTAATGTTAGGTTTAACTCGACGTCTTTCACCTTGCCTTGTGGCCTTTCAAATCCCGATTGGTAGAAACTAGAAAAGACAAACTTCGTTGTGTCAGTGAGAAGGTTAATAATTACGTCTATCTTACTTGTCAAACACGGCTCTGTATCTCTTAATAAACAGTCTTCTGAGACTCCCATTACAGTCCATGAAACGTTCTCTTAATTTGCTCTGGATAACTGGAGGCTTGGCGAGATCGAAATGTGGGAAATACCTGAAGCAGAAAATACCATGATAAAATCCTTCTTTTTAGCCCGCAGATAGTGGAGCAGATCGTCCGGACAACTCTCCTTATCCGCCTCCTTGTTTATCTGTGTGAGCAGGCCGAGTTGTCCGGACGATCTGTCCTTAACTTACTTTTAGTTGAATACAAAGGATATATTTCAGATAACTGCAGACTTTTGTTCAAAGTCACCACGTGTATAGCCGGAATCATTTGAACTGACTGTCAATTAACAATTATTTCTCGAGCCCGAATGGGCTCTGAGTCAGTAGCCCATTCGGCATGTGGCCTCATGGGCTATTTACTAAGAGGCCATGAGGGCGAGAGGAATAACTGTTTTAGTAAAATCCAACTAGTTGGTCAAAAATATCGAGACAAAACAACTCTAGCTAGTTAAAAAATCCTTTTATGCCGCCAACAAGCCAGCGCTTTTCGCTACTAGTAGGCTATAACGTAGTACAAGTACTAGCTCAACCAATCAGAACAGAAGCATCGATAATAGACCACTAGTTTGATTTTACTAATACTTGGCCTTTAATTTCATAGCGGAGGGCGCGGGAGCAGGAAGGTTACTAAACAGGCTTCTTTGAATTAGTAAAATCCAACTAGTGGTCTGGGAGGCAGCTAAGGAGCCAGCACTTTACTTTACCAGTTTAGACTCGTGGTCAGAGAGCATAAATCAGTGTTACCTTTTAATAACAATGGAATTAGATTAATCCTAATATTTCAACTTTTAAACTCTGTTTGAGCTTATCAACCAAGTTCCTTTTTATCAAATGACACATCCTTTTCACTCCATTGGCTTTTTCCTACATTCTGCCTCTTTCAAATAAAGCGCTTCTATTTTGACACTGCTTAATACATAGAGAAGAAAGCATGAAGGCAAAACCCGGTAATAGTAAACGAGCAAATGGCAAATGGCGAAAACGGATAATAGAAAAGTGCAGGTATCGACGGAACTCTGAATCTAATATAACTCTACAGAAAAGAAAATATGTAACCTGTCTAATCCGCAACCGCCGTGTTTGTCATAATTCACAATAGACGCCGCAGGAATAAGAGACGTCGATGGTATGACAGTCGATAGGTAATAGCAAGGGAGCTAAAAATGATGTTACACGAGACGATTCGCAACGACGATTTTTAGCTCAACAAAGTGTTGCAACATTGTTGCGAAATTGTTTTGAATAGTTACAACATTGTTCCAACATTGCAACGCTTTGTTGCGCTAAAAATCGTTTTTGCGAATCGTCTCGTGCAACATCACCTTTAAGCAACCACGACGGCAACGGCAGCGAAAACGTTGCTTCAAAATTGAATTCATGCTGCCCCAGACTTCATAACCCTTATTCTATTTTATTATACTTGAATGTCAAGTGTTGGGGAAGGCTTCTGGAGCTGATTCTAAGGGGCCGTATCTAAATTCAGAAAAAGAAAAAGAAAATTGATGTCTTGTGTTCAAGTCTTCCAAAAACAGGAAATCGTGCACCAACAACAAAGAAATGTACAAAAACGCGTGATGCACGTGCAAAACAAAAACAAAAGCGAGTTCTTACTATTTCAACTTTAAAAGCCCTGTTTAACTTTTAAACTCTGTTTCAACTTATCAACAATGTTCCTCCTTATCAAATGACACATTCTTTTCACTCCATTGGCTTTTTCCTACATTCTGCCTCTTTCAAATAAAGCGCTTCTATTTTGATGCTGCTTAAAAAATAGAGAAGAAGGCAGGAAGGCAAAACCCGGTAATAGTAAACATGCAAATGGCAAATGGCGAAAACGGATAATAGAAAAAGGCAGGTATCGACGGAACTCTGAATCTAATATAACTCTCCTGGAAAGAAAAAATGTAACCTGTCTAATCCGCAACCTCAGTGTTTGTCATAATTCACAATAGACGCCACAGGAATAAGAGACGTCGATGGTATGACAGTCGATAGGTAATAGCAAGGGAACTAAAAATGATGTTACACGAGACGATTCGCAACGACGATTTTTAGCTCAACAAAGCGTTGCAACATTGTTGCGACATTGTTTCGAATACTTACAACATTTATGACATATGAAATAAATCATATGTGAACTGCGGAAACGAAATGAAATGAAGAAATGATCGTCGCAGTGAACGCAATTTATGCAATAGGCCATTTGCACTAAGAGGTAATGTGACATCTTTTTTATGAAAATGAAGGTTATATGATTTTAATTTTGTTATAAAACTTAACGCTAAAAGGTCACGACGTTTCGACCTCTCCGAGGCCATTTTCAAGGGCGAGTAAAATATGAAATTAGCATAAATATAGTAAAAACAGGAAAATATGTCACGAACGCTAAAATGCGATAAGATATGTAAATATATGTAAAAATAAGTAACAAAATATTCTACGGAAACAATTAAAAACAATTGAAGTAATTAAAACCCTCAGATGCTAATTTCATATTTTACTCGCACTTGAAAATGGCCTCGGAAAGGTCGAAACGTCGTGACCTTTTAGCGTTAAGTTTTATAACAAAATCAATATCTAAGAAATTATATGATTTTACCTTTGAAAATCAGTTAGTAGGTCATATCTTAAACAAAATAATAGTGATTTGGTTTTTCAAACCCGCACCATTTTCTTAAAATGAGTAAGTCTGTATCTGGTCACGTGACCAAAATGAGATTTTTAAAATTATGAATTACCTCTTTCTGAACGCAAATTTTGCACTTAAACTTCAAGAAAAATGTTGAAAAGATGATGTGGTAACGTTTACAGCACATCTGAGGGTAACTATCAAACGTTTAAGAAGATATAAGCAAAAAGTAGTTTGGCCGCCATGTTGGAGGGCATACTCTTACCCTCCAACATGGCGGCCAATACATATCATACTACTTTGCTGAAAAATCGAAGAGCCATAAAATAACTCCCTTAAATGCGTTTCCTCTCAAATTTCGAGTGTAAGATAATTCTTATTTGCTCTCTCGATTTTTGGCATCAGCAAGATTCCAACTCATTGTTTAAAGGAAGCATTGGTCACGTGACCTCTTAGTGCAAGTCGCCTATTGCGTAAAGAAGCCTGAAAAAAAATTCAGGACTTCAACATTGTTCCAACATTGCAACGCTGTGTTGCGCTTAAAATCGTTTTGGCGAATCGTCTCGTGCAACATCACCTTTAAGCAACCACGACGGCAACGGCAGCGAAAACGTTGCTTCAAAATTGAATTCATGCTGCCCCAGACTTCATAACCCTTATTCTATTTCATTATACTTGTCAAGTGTTGGGGAAGGCTTCTGGAGCTGATTCTAAGGGGCCGTATCTAAATTCAGAAAAAGAAAAAGAAAATTGATGTCTTGTGTTCAAGTCTTCCATAAAACAGGAAATCGTGCACCAACAGCAAAGAAATGTACAAAAACGTGTGATGCACGTGCAAAACAAAAACAAAAGCGAGTTGTCAAAATTACTTCTAAATCCACTTTTGATGCTCACTCGGACCCTATTTTCAAACATTTAGAACTATCAAAACGTTCTGACATTAGACAACTAGAAAGAAAAGAAAGAACTACCAAGAGCTAACAAGTTAGCCATTAGCAAATGCATTTCTCAAAGAAATTTTGGGTTGGAAAACTTGCACATGCATGGACAGACCGTTGCTTTTGTACGCAAGTTTGACCACTAACCTTGCGGATAACTGAGCAGTGTAAGAAGTTTTTCTGCTTCTTCCTTTTTTTACCTTGAGAACCTCTCGTGCGCAGCAGAAGTTTTCGGCGTCGGCTTTACGCCGGCACATCTTCGACCGAAGGCCAAAACTGCGATATCAAGAACTAACCGAAACCGGAACCAAAATGAAAAGTCTCTATCACCCGGGGTACTTTATATCAGAGCGATCAACCAATCCGACCGCAACCAAGGTAAAGATATTGCAACTGCACTTATGATACAGCATAAATAACCCTCAGACAATGGGCCACTTCCGAGTTCCAAAAAACCTCAGTTTCAAAATGAGGCCAAGTGCACAACATTTCTTGTGAACATGAGTCTTATTTGCAAGAGAATGAAAAATCATTTTCATATGAAAGGTTGAGCACAGGGGAACTCGGAAATGGCATATTGCGCCTGCTTTAGAAACAGAAAAATATCCTACTGTTTATCCACGGCATCACTTGACACTGCTAATTTTCTCTCTTCTTGGATTACTTCATCTAGCAATATACCATCACGGGGATCATCAGCAGGACCTACGCCGAACATAATTGTGTTACACAAGCTGTGCGAAAGAAAAACAAGTTCGTTTGAGTGTCATCATTTTGCCTGGTTGCCATTGTTACGATCGCTACGATCGCTCAGATGGTGAACATAACCCTACCTTATGAATAACATAATAAATTTACTTGTAGCTTTTTGTGATCATTCGCTATGTGGTAGACACTGCAAGCAGTGCCTTTCTTTTGCTTGCTAGATTTTGGCCTACGCGAAAAAAACTCTGCATCAATTCAATCTCGTTCCCAGAGGCTGCGATCCTTTTGGCCAGCACCAGCCCTTTCCGCTGAATAATGGTAACACAGGCTCTGGAGACGAGATTGGTATCAATCGTTCACCGGCGAAAAATGTCTACGCATGCTCTGCAAAAAATGGCGCGTGATCGATTTCTGGCAATGTCATTGGCTCCGAGGCAAAAATGCCCGCGAAATGTTGTTGAGATGAAAGAAGTGATGGCAGCTTTTTCTGGCAGTGACAACGTTGCAATTTCTTGCCACTGTAAGAGATCAAAAATTATTTTGGTGGAAGTTTTAACGGAGATGTGTTCTCTAGAGAATATAGCGTCCTGGAACTGGCGAAAAATCGCATTGGCATGGTCTGATTCAGTTTTGTTGACGTTGAGATCGCTGGTTTGAATGTGGAAGACAGGCCGAAAAGGTGGGTAATTTTTACTCTCTTTGTTTACTGCATGTTCCGTGCCACTCGGTACAAAAAGAAATTATAAAGTAGTGAAAGACAAATTATTGGGCTTTGTTTTGGTATATAAATAAGCTTGTACCGAGTGGCACGGAAGCGACAGTTTTGTTAAATGTGTATCCCGTTTCTGTGTCAAAATTCGACTTTAACATTCGACAACATTCGACTGTTGATCGAAGAGCGTATTACAACGCTACCCAAAACGTTTTTGTTGTTTAGTTCGAGTTTCCTATCACGGATTCAACCAAAAAAAGTAGAAGGACAGACATTTTTGGGCTTTGTTTTGTTAATATGACTTAGCTTGTACTTTGTTGCTCGAAAAACTGTATTTAGATGCTAAATCTCCGTGTGTTTACACTGTTTATGGCAGAAAAATAAGCTTACGCTTGGTTCAACTTAATCTCGTGTCACTCGGTACAAAAGAAATATTCTTAGCCATTGTCTTGCTGTGTAAATTATCTTGTGGCTAGTGGATCGAAAGCGGCCGGGTTGCGGCAGTTTTCTAAAGTGCGTAGTTCGTAACGTGATTTTGTCGATCGGTGCACATTTCATTGTTGTTGCACATTATTACAGCTTTGTATGTTACAGAAATTTGAGTTTTATCCGAACTGTCAAATGAGAAAATGTGAGAGTGTTTTCATTAAAATGCTTAGACCGTCTTGGAGCTACAGTTCGATAGGTCCAGCAACATTTTGATTTGTAAAAAAATTCTGTTTACAATGTGCACAACTGCTTGCAATTTTATAATTGAAGGATCGAAGTTTAGATTATTTTGCTCATAAATTTGGCTTGGGATTATACACACGAGTTACTTGTTACTTTCCTCGTTAGGAACCGTACTTACGGACATGATTTCCCCCGTGTACAATTTTTAGTACTAAATTTTTACACACAAGGCTTTCAGTAGGGGGTGCTTCTCTGCTTGAAAATTGGATCCTGGACGGAGATGAACAGGGTAATTCTCCTGTGAATGCTTTTGTTTCCTGTCCATCGTTTTTGGCTTAATTTTTGGAGCAAAGTTATGAATGAATGATAGAGTTAACATGCTATTAAGTATTCGAAAGTTCTTTCCAAGGAAAAAAAATCATATTCACAAATTAAACTTACAGGAGTTTAAAGTTTGGAGTAAACCTTGCGTCTTAATGAAATTTTAGTTGGATCATGTTGATGACTGCAGTTGTGTAGGATATGCAGTTTCCAATTTTGATCTTCTGTCAGAATTATGTGAGAACACTCAAATACAGATCTCATTCAAACATTATAGGTTCATTGTCAATTATCGTTTGTTTCTATTCCTATAAACTTAGCATCAGGACTACATTTTGCATGGATTTAATGTGATATATATTTGAAGGGGCTGTTGTTTCACAGTGAAGTAGTTTTCACTTTCTTTTTTTGATATGAAGTTTAGTTTCTTTTTAGTTGTTGGCTAAGGCAGTGTTGAGGTATCTAACATATTAACATACCTTATTGTTCATTTCTCTTCAGAAAAGATTGACTGATCCTGAATCAAACAAAGTGCAACCTCACAAACAAGATTTTTGACGAACAAATCGGTGTACTCATGCAAGGAAAGCATATGTCCCTGACAGTGTCAATAACATTTATTGATGGAAACATCTGGGTTTTTACTCCTTTGTAGCACTTTTGACTACGCATCCCTTTTTTAACCTATATACTAAAAAGATATAATCAGTACTTTTTCCAACATATTTGTAATCAAAGTTCTCTTCTTTTATATATAGTATTACCCTAATTTTAAAAATTTTATCATCTTATTCACATCAAGCACAGTAACCATTGAAAAGAAAAAAGAAAAAAAACCTGCTCGGTCATAGACAGCTTTAAAGTTTTGATATTAAAACTGCACCCGTTCACAATGAGAAGAACATGAATGCAGACACTAAGTTTATTTAGCTCATGTTCATGCTTTTTTTTTCATAAATTAGAAAGTCTTGCTGGAGAACACATAATTTTGCTTTATCTTTTCGGTAAAAAAAAATTAAATAAATAACTTCCAGGTGTCTAAGCGATTTCAAAGGACCCATAGTGTCTTATTTCGCCGCTGCATTGAGCTGTGAACAAAGGCCGTTCTTTTTAGTGACCCGGCTTTTTTCAAAAATATTGTTGTCCCTCGTGATCGTGAACAGTGATCGCTTAAACAAGTCCAAAGTTGAATCCGGTAAACCGGCCAAACCGCGAGCATCGCAGGGAACGAATCCCATAGGAATAGGTGAAAAAGGATAGTAAAAAGTCTAGGCTACTCTAAAAATATCCGTATATGCATTTGCAACTCATATTAAACCGCAATTAATCTTCTTTCCACTGGAATAAACAAACGATGGAGGTATTGCCGCCATTTTGAATTTGGCAATGTCACGTGGTCGCGCGTCGACCAATCAGACATTTTTCGCCGGTGAATATCAATCGAGTAAGGTTTTTGTTGGGCATGCGCGGCATGTTGCTAGGATATAGTTTTCCAGCAGGCCTAATAGCCGAGCGCTTGTTACAGCAGGATCAGTAATGACCATCAGTACGTTTACCAATAAACAAATGCTTGCAATAGATTACCATATTTATGGAACAACCTGCCTGACAAACTCAGGACCTCTAATTTAAGCCTATCATTATTTAAAAAACAATGTAATGAGTTCTATAAAAAGAAGAGCTTCGACCCTGACCACCCGCATGCCACTTGGATGTAGTGATCAATGTAACAATTATTTTCTGATTAGACTAATCTAGGATATGTCATATCATACACTTAATGTCAGTTCCCTAGGGAAACAGTCCGTCTCGGGAAACATCAGGACTCTCGGGAAAACAAAACTAACTGTTTCCCGAGGGAACTGACATTAAGTGTTTTGTTATATTTCTAGACTTTCACTTCAACAGCAACAAAAGAATAACTAGAGCGAACCAGAACAGTCGACACATTATTAATGACAACACAAATTTAATTCTCAAAACCACTGAATGAATTATTTACAACTCCTTTCCTTACATTATCTGCATCTTTTTCCTCCACCAGCTGCTGTTTCTCTTCTAGGATGACTTTAAAAATCGTTGCTTTTTAGTTTGAGGCTTCGTGTTTGTGTTGTTGTGTTCACTCGCGAAAAAGAAAACTGGCAGTGTTTTTCCCGCCTTCTGTCACACCAATGTATCCCGAGCGGGGTACATTGCGTGATGTATCTTTTAGTCAAGGCCACGTAACCAGGAATCAACCAATGACAGCCCCTGTTTAGTTGATTGAAAGTCTAGGAATATAACAATATCAATTATAGTTTTTACATTTAAGATACAATTTTAATGTGTTCTTTTCTCTTTTTTCTTTATTTAAGTGTCTGTTATAGTTTTTTGGGTGGACTAGCTCGAATGGTTCGTATGTTCCCTTCTAGTCCTTCCCCACTGCAGTAAATTTTGTTTTTGTTTTTGTTTTTTTTTTTTCGTAGAATGTAGTTAATTCTTCTCTTATGTAATATTAGCTAAGTTTTTCTTTTTGTAGTGAAAATGGAATAAATAAATAAAAATAAATAAATAAAAGAAAGAAAGAGAAAAGAACCAGTTTGACGAGAGAAAACAAAATGAGGAAGGATCAAAAATCGGTCAGTCCTGATTGCAGTGATAAACGCGACGGAATCGGAGTCACCAAGTTTCCATTTTTTTCCGAATCCGCTATATGACTCATCCATAGCTTACGATCATGTCAAAACCAGATTGTCACGGTCGGAAGCAGAAGTAACGGCCTGGGAAGCTGGCGGTTTGTTTGGTGTGAGATTCTGCAAGAACGCAGGTGCAGCGAGCGCGAAGATTTCTCCTTGTTTCCACCCCATTCTCTTCGAGGCTTTGCCGCTCATTTGCGCGCTCAACAAACACAACCGCCAGCTAGGCAGGCTAAGGTAGAAGCGAAAGGATCAACCAATCACAATGCTCGTTTCCACGATTTGTGATTGGTTCAGTATCTGATTACGAGTTACTATTCTGACTCCGTCAATAAAAGCCTTAACTTATTACGGTAGTGAAACTGTACTTTACTGCTTCTCTTTTGTCCAGTTCTTTGTCAGTACACATGTTAAGGAAAGTAAGCACTGCCAACTCGGCCCATTCCTCTCCCGTTTCCACAACAGCAGCTGTCAAAAAGAAATTATTGACTTGGCTTCAGTGCTAAGCAAGAGGTTTTGGGGCCTGTGCTAAGCGCGCTGCACTAAATAGGCCAATTAGTATACATCACGCACGTGATTCAAAGGCCTGACAGACTGGAAATTGTCGAATCTCGAAATTACTGTAAGTCGTAACTGTTCATGAGTTGGATGAGTAAAATTTGCGCAATTCCACAATTGGTTTCGGCTCCATTAAATCCTGTACCAATTGTAGAACATTTTAGAAAGAGCAAACCACTATATTAGCACAGGTGCTGAGGAGGCACATGAGTATTTTTCGCGAATGCTGATTGGCTAGCTCGGAGCTAAATAGCCAAGTTCTATTGTCTAGTTCCAGAAAATGTCTAGACCGTCACTGATTAAACATTAACAGTTACTTCTCATTTAGGGCCAAATGATGGCTCAGGGGGGAGGGGTGGATGAGGAGTTTCCAAGAAACCGTCGCCTCCGTGACAGCTTTTGTTTAGCGAATACAAAGCGTAATGAAAAACGAAACAATTACTAAATTATAAAATAAACTGTAAATCATTCTTGGCAAACTTACTATCTTTTTTCAGGTTAAGGGGACATGTGACGTCACAACTCAAAGGATCTTCGCGAAGGATTTCGTTTATCTAGGACAAAAAAATCTAAGATGAAAGGAAGTGTAAGACTTTCAGTTTGTTTGCCTGAAAAAAAAAAGGCGACATTTCGAGCGAAATGACGTTAGAAAAACGAGCGAAGAAATTCCATACATGATGACTATCCACTAGCCAGGGGACGTCTTGGAAATTTCTGCACTCGTTTTTTAAACATCATTTTGCGGTGAAAACACCGGTGGCGTCGCGAAATGTCGACAGTTTTCTCAGCCTATCAAATTGTTAGTGTGCGACGGAGAAGAAAGAGGCTATGGGATATAAATTGTTCAGTCGATATTAAGAAAACGCTTAAAAAATGGTATCGAATAAGCTTTAGAATTTATTAACGTTATTTTACTGAATATGGTGGACGGGCATTTTCCTCGTCACTGTAAAATTAAATCTCGTGATGAGCTAACGGCCGCGTCCACACGTATTCTTTTGTGTCTCGCTAAAAACGGAGATTTTTAATTCCGTTTTCCAAGAAAAAAATCCGCATCCATACGAAAACGCAATAGTGAGTGAAACGATACCATCTTTGACGGAAGCATGCGCATTTACTCAGCTGGTATCTAAGCTGGATCTAACACCGTGAGGTAATCGTTTCCATAAACCACCGTTTTCTTTCACCTACACGAGTGCAGCAAAACGGCGCTTTCAAAAATCCTCACTCTTGAGAGAGACTTTTTTTAAAAGATGCGTTTTCGTTGACCGCTTTCACCAAATACGTGTGGACGGTACGCCAAACCGGAGGATAAAAATCCCCGTTTTTAAACAAAAACGGATAAGAGTGGACATGGAGTAAAAGTCTGTCTAGGTCTTTACAAGGCCTCACACGGTTGGCTGTGAAAACAATAGACAATATAGCAATGACTCTACCCCTAAAACAATGGAGCTGTGTGTTATGGAGAACCATTGAAATAAGAGGTTTTAAAGAGCTGTGTACCATCCCCGGTCTAGGCCCAATGGGGCAGCCCCGACTTAAAGCCTGTCTCGACTGGCTTCAGTGTACTAAATACCGGATAACTGAGGATTTCACTCACTTCTTTACCAATGTTCCAGTCGTTACCAGACTTGTCCGCTGGGTCTGGCATTTTCCAAGACTTAAACGTAGTTAAGGCAAATGACAATTTATACAAGCACTATTATAAAAAAATGTTAAAACTCACTGTACTTCTTAACTCCAAATTTGCGCGACAATTTAGTAGTGAAACTATCATGCTGAGTACCTTAGTTGAAAATCACAATGAATTATCGTTGTGGTCTATTGGCACTTTAAGGGCCTCTTCACATCAGACCGGTTGACCTGGCTAGCCCGGTTTCCGTGATCTCGCCTTCACTCTAAATTCGTTGTAAAATTTCCGATGTTTTCATATGAGAGGGTGGGCTGGCACGGTTCCCGAGACCTCGGTAAAGCGGGCTGGAAATTTTGCCATATGAACACTTCAGCCGCGCCTGCATACCGGGATGAAAGTGGGATGAATTCTGGCGGCCCGGGTGGCATCGTCTTGCGTTGCCTGCTGTCTTTTCCTCATCAGAAGCATCCCATTTAACTACCGTGATACAGCTCTAACAGTTGCCGAGGCTATGAATGTGTTTCGCCATGTTTGCTTTGTTTCCCGAATTTGGCGCCAGAACTCGTCCCCAGGATCTTTGGCCTTTTCTCATCTCGGAAACCGGGCTGAAATTTCTCATATGAACCCAGGACAAAAATTCATCCCAGTAAACGGGCTCACGTCAAGAGGCCATAAAAAAGGCTACACCACGTTTTTGCAATCTTTTTAAAAAGATAGAACGTGTCTTCGCATCAATTGAATTCCTAAAATAACGGCCCAGTTTTGTTTTGTTTTTTTTTTTGTTTCTTAAAAAAATAACAATAAATTTAGCATTGAAACAATTTAAAGTCGTCTGTGGCTACAGACGGCAAGGATTGAAACCTAAAAAAATTAAGCCAACTTTTACAAGTATGAATGTTATGCCTTCAAAAATCAGTCAAAATATTACATGGTTATTGCTCCTAGAGAAACTTTGTTTGATATCTGTTTTATAACTATGGGTAAAGGCACTGAGTAAAAACTTCAGCATAATATTGACCTAAAACAGCAATATCCTCTCCACATAGCCCCTTCGTACATTTCCTTAAAGAATTAGTTAGAAGAATTTGATAAAAGATCAAAGCATTTTTCCTTTGGTGATCATTTTGTTACTGCGCTTTTCGCAAACATGCGAGTTCAAAAATTCAAAAGTTCAAAAGCCGCCTTCACAATTGCGTTTTTCACTGCCGTCAATCATAATTACGATCACAAGCAACGAACCTTGAAACAAAAAACTGATCGAACTCCACCAATCACAAATCACAGACCATGATCTATTGAACGCGTTGATGTAAAGTTTTGTTTACTAAGAGGTCCGTTAAGATGATTGAAATCGTGAGCTGGCTTTTGAACTTCAGAATTTGCATATTTGTGAAAAGCGTAGTAATTCTCCCACCTTTTTCTCTTGATAATGCATTAATATTGTTCGGAGAAAATTGACGTTGGTCACTAATGCCAAATGGGGCTTAAAGGGTTAAAGGAGCTGTGTCAAGAAATTCAGCCAAATTAGGAATTTACACAATGCCCGTTAAATTGGGAGAAACATAAAAATAACCGCTTAAAACATTAAAGGACGGTTAGAATAACACAACAGAAACAACAGATGCCACGGATGGGCGAAACTGAAGAAGATAGAACGGATTGAAATTAAGGTTTTTCAAAACTGTTCAGCCTAACAGTCTTTCAAAGTTGATCCCTGCTGCTTGCAACTTCAAAAACAATGCTCATGAGACATATTTGTTTGTCTCGGAACTCTAACTTTGTCATTTACATGTAATTTCTTTGCTTACTTTAAGTTCCATAGCGATTGAGGGCGAGTAATTGGCAAAATTAAACAAAATGAACTGTACTGCCATGACACAGCCCCTTTAAGAAAAAGGAACAAAATGATGACACTTGTAAAGGATACAAATTCAGGTTTAATGATCTGGTCGTATTCGAGTAACTGACGAATTCTCGATAGCGGAGTCCCTGGTTTAAAAATACGAGTAATTAGATTGACTTCAGAACTGCTCAGTGAAAGAATGCGGAATGTTTAAAGCCTCGCTTTATTTTTTGCCACTGTCTTAAATGTATATTTGTGTAAATTACTAATTAAAATTAATTTAGATCATAATATGAAGCCTCGCAGATAAAAAAAAAAATAGTAATGGAATAGCTTCCCTGTCAACCTTATGCAATTAAGATGGAAAATCAATACACAAACCTCCAACTAAGACATACACTGGACTGGTTAAGTGTCCTTTGATTTCCTAGAGGGAGAGAAAAAAAAAACGAAACTATTTCACTAAATGTCACGCCACACCAGAGCCTTGAGGTACATTTTCAGTTTAGGGGCAAGCGACCCTCGCAGTCCAGAGAGCTGCACCTTTTTTGAATGTGGGTGTTTTAAAAAAGGGTGTATCAAAACGCGCGTAAGATGGGTGTGTTGTATGGTTTTGATATTGTACCTGTCACTGCTTACTTAAAAAGAAACAATTCAGCCCTTTTCCAAACTAGCCTGTACACAGACATTGTTTTATTTTCCTTTTTGTTATTTTCGAAAACATCCGCGAGCGCGCGAGAACAAGCACGAAGCGCGAGAAAGAAAAATATTTTTTTCTTCCCCCACCACTACCACCTTGCGCCCGTGGTCAATAAATCCCCTGCGACAAGAGCCATAACAGGACTTATGGCTCTTGCCTGCAGTTTATATTTTATCACCCGCGTTCAACCATCCTCGGAGACCCAGGGGGAGTCAGTCGGGTCGGTAGAAAAGGCGGGACGGAAGTTTTCAAGTACGGGTCAAAGAGCCCCTGGGTACCGACTCTCACCGAACTATTTCCAAAAATTCAAGCGGATGCCGGCTCCTGATTGGGCAACAAAAAAATGCTTTGTATTATTGTGCCCAATCTGCGAACAGTTTCTCCTGAGTTCTTTTCGTGAGTTCGTACACGACGGCTATTGTCTCGGTCACGGCTTGTCTGGCTCATGCACCATAGAAATGCACGCAGTCCGAAAACTTTCAGTCTGATATAAAATCCCCATCTGATTTCAAAATATTGTCTGCCCAAAAACTAAAGACGTTTTTCCAAAAATATAATCTTGAGCTTACAACAGGTATTCACGCTTGCATCGGTACCGTCTTGCGAAAATACTAGGGAGTTTTTAAAAGATACCACGACGGCTGACAGCCACGAAAACTTTGCATGAAAAAGTGAATTCACATTTTTTTCAGTCTCTATCGTGATTATTCCAACTCGCTAACTTTGTCAAATGCAACTGAACTCTTCTGAAGCTGAATTTCTATTAACCATATCCAAGTTCGTGAAGAAGTGAATTTTGTCATTGCTTGTTTATGTCCTTCACAAAACGTGAAATTAAGCATTTTCACGGGTAGTCGTGCAGTTGATGGCAAAGAAATATACAAAAAAGCGTGATGAACTCACGAAAAGAACTCAGGAGAAACTGTTCGCTGATTGGGCACAATAATACAAAGCATTTTTTGTGCCCAATCAGGAGCCGGCATCCGCTTGAATTTTGGAAATAGTTCGGTGACAGTCGGTACCCAGGGGCTCTTTTGCCCGCACTTAAAAACTTTCGTCCCGCCTTTTCTCCCGACCCGACCGACTGCCCCTGGGTCTCCGAGGATGGCGCTCCACGGACTTTGAAGAGAAAATAGAGGGTCTGTGAACAGGTTATTTCCAAACTGGCACAGCCAATGCTATCAACAGACTTGTACAAGCAATTAAAGAAAGTAATAATGGAAAAGATCTGCTTTAATTCCCTTTCATTTCATTCTACTTTTATGTTTAATTTAATCTTACTCCATCTTCTTAATTTGGAAGTTTAACATAATCAGATCTTTCCCGAAAAATAAACAGAAAATCTTCATTAACTGCTCTAGTTTAATAGTTCAATATGCTTGACTGACATCAAAACGCTTAACACTAATATATATTATTCTCTTTCTAAAGTAAAGCGACTGGCCCTTAAACTAAACGTCTGCGAATGCCTTCTTTTGGGGTGATAAATAGTAATTGGAACATACCTTGGCCACTGTTGGTAACTGAGAGGGCAGACAGCAGATAAAAAGGATGTGTACCGTTCTGCACACCTGAAAAAAGGGCCACGTAATGACAAATCTATCAGTCAGAATGTTACATTGTATTAGATTAACTTAAAGGTCTTGAACGTCCTAAGGGGTTTCTTCGATTGACCCTATTCCGAAATAAGAATAAAACAATGAAATAAACTCTAGTAATCACTTATTTTGGCGTTCATTGACTTGCAATATCTACAAATGTACTTAAATATAAAAGCGATGTACATGTATGTACCGTTAAAGCGGTCTAAAAATCACGGCACAACTAGACTTGCATAAAACTTTCATATTCTTATTCGGGAATATGATCAACAGGACGTACCCTAATACTTTTACACTAAAAAAAAGAAAATTTATCGATAAAAATAAATTAAAATAAAATAGCCCCTTACTGGCTAATACACTGTTCCGAAATGTCGGTTTCAGGGCCTAAATAGGCCTTTTGGATTAGTTGATCACGTAATCAACTTTCGGTAAACACGAAAACAGTGCGCTGTTGAAAAATCTTGTTAGCACGAGCTGAAAGAGATTATTAAAATTAGGTAACCTGAAAATTTTCAGCCGTATATCTCAAAAGTAGCGATTGCAACGGCCGCCGAAAATTAGAAGGATTTCTATGAGAAAAACAACTCTTGCCACCCAGTCGCGCTTAAGTGGTTTCCATACAAGACCTTCTAAATTCCGAAAATTTTTAACTGTCGTTAAAACTTTCTCTTACGCACTTAAGGGCTCAAATTGCCTGTTATGAAGTAAGAGGAGATTTGAGGCCCGTAATACTTGAGGAAATATTTCCCGACAGTTTGAAAATTTTCGAAATTTACAAGGATTTCCCGCTAATGAGCTCACTCTCGCTTAACAGACCTTGATGTTATCAAAACCACAGTGGACTCCTTTTGCCTGTAAAGAGGACAATGTTTCTGGCCTCCTTGTTGACAGAAATAACTCTTCAGGGTGAACATCAGCTGAAACGTTCAAAGCAAAACCAGCACAAGAGGAACATAATATTAACACAAGAGAGAATGATCATTCTCTCTTGATTAACAATATAATAAAATGCACACATTTTAGCCATCCTACTGATGAACAGTTACGACTTTTGGATATTTTGGGCAACAGCAATTTGCTGTATGTCCACTTTGAATTGAATATGAGAAGGAAAACAAACTACTGCTTAACGAGTTCAAAATGTGAATCTCTAAATTTAATTTGCGACTTTTCTCTAACGTTCTGTCTTATTAAAATGATCCCGAGGGAGCCAGGGGTGCCCATATGAGCTCCATGCTTCCAGTTCAGGATTCCACTTCGCCATCTAATAATAATCTAATAAATCAAATCAAGTCAATTCAATTCAAAATTCCTATTCAAGTTTGTATTATCGGTAACTCTATACGCAAGGAGAGTATGTTGTAACTGAATTACAGTCGAATCTCTCGGTACGGACAGCTCTATTTTACTGACAGTTTGCAATGTCCCGAAAAGATTCTCATATATTAATTTTTCTTTAAAAAAACCTATATAATACGGACAACGGACACTAAATCTCGGCCCCGGAGAGTAAATTCATATAAACTTATCCTCTTTATTACGGAAACTGCGGTGATCAGGTGAATCCCGAATCCAGATCAGTTGAGTCTGGACAGGGTGAATCCCGTCTGGCTGACGAGCTATGCAAGGTGACTTCAAAAGCCTGTCGCTCTATATCAAACGAAGATTTGCAAAAGGTGTACAGAGGAACATACCCGACTTTTTAAAGGCTTGAATAACTACAGATAGCATAAAGATCTTTTCTATTAAATTTTGTACTCTTGTTGCTGTTTACTGCACTTGCAAAATAGCGAAAGACGCTTTCAGAATTGAGCTTTACGTTACAACTTCATGTTTACGTGCAGCATTGCGCCGTGGCTCGTTTCGTTTTGAAACGGTGACTTTTCTACGACTGTACATACGTGGCTGATATGTATATTGTTGTAGGCTATTGAAAGACAGTGTCTTTGTACTGTGAATCCATTGACTTAAATGCAGTTTAAAGACAAGCGTAAGCCTGGTTTTAGCTACTGACCACTTAAAACTGCAAGTGGAGTCATAAAAGTGAGGTCATCATAGTGACCTCTTTTACGGACACCTCTATAATAGGGACACTTTGTTCTGTCCTGTCGGTGTCCGTATTAGAGAGGTTTGATTGTATCACTTTGGCCAAATTCTAAATTCTTCAAATCACTTTGCTCAAATTTCTACACGGTTTATGAACTAATCAAGACAATGTTTAGAAAGAAAATAATTAATCTATGTGCACATAGGTATTACATGTATGCACTCCATGTATAGATGCCAGTGGCTTTTGAGCTGACCATTTCCATAAAAAACAACAACAATAATAATAGTGTGACAGAGGAAATGAACACAGTACTGTACCAAAAAAGAAACAAATTCACTTCAGGTCAGAGTGGGAATTAACTTGCTGCCACCTGATTGCATGTCCAGTACTCTGAACACTTGGCCAAGCTACCTCTGAATGGTACATACAGTGTACAATAGAAGCTGAGAAAGGTGGAGCTGTAAAGAAGCGGATGTCATGCAAGTACAGCGGTTCTCCATGACAAATTAGTCACTGTTGTTGATAAGATTAATTAGTAATACATTTAGTACTGACCACTGATCCTACTCCAGACAGATTGCATTTTTAGGGATCAATCACAGATGGCTCTCCTGTGAAATGTGCCTAGCAGCAAGGTGTGAGGAGAGATGGCTGTATTCACAGGTTATAGGAACAAGCAAGTAAGACATTTTATACACTTTTAACTTCTAGATATAATCAAGTCCTGAGCATTGTTGAGCTTACTCACAGAAAGTTAGAAGGGTATTTGCAAGCTGTTTTCCCAAACGGCCACAACCAATGATTCCTACCAACAGGGGATCTCTCTTAGGTGCCTCTTGTAAAAGCTTGGATGACTACAAACAAACATTAACTAATTTTTGGAATCAAGCAAGCAATGGATGATGCATTCATTGTGTTGGCAAGTGTAGAAGAAGTGAAATTATTTAATAATCAACAGTTGTTTAACCACAGGAAAACCCACACAATCTGTTTGTGTAGCCAATTATTATTTTATAGTAAATGTACTGGGTTTACCATTTGTTTTACCTTTAGCAATATATCAGTTTTGAAGGAGTTTGAGTCTGCTGTTGACTGTTCCTCATAATATTATTTGTTCAGATTCAGATTTAGTAAACGTTGAACTACCTTACCTGTGGTTGACTGTTCCTTATAATAATATTATAAGGAACAGTAAGGTAAGGTAATTCAACGTTAAAATTATTTAAGATTGATTTATATACATATATAGTTAGCGACATATCGCTAAAGGTGAAGCAAATGGTAAATCCAGTACATTTACTATAAAATAACAATCGGCTACACAAACGAATTGTGTGGGCTCCCTGTGGTTTAACACTGCAACCTCTCTGCACCATTATTTCATTATCCAATTTCCAATAACTTTTAGCATATTCATTGTTAACGTTATTCTAAGTATTATCTTTGTTACTATTATTTTTTTTCAGTTAATATACACCACAGTGCTTTTCTTCTTTAAAAAAAAAACAGTTTGTATCATTAAGAAAAAATCATCTATCAAAAAAAAATGGAATTGTTGAGCATGTGAGACCTATTTGTCAGAACGTGCAGGCCAGACCATTGCCAGCCAGGGCAAATCAGTTTAAAAATTTAATAGGCATTTTCCAGGAGTTTTGACTGAGAAGCCATCACCTTTGTGCAAACTATTTAAGATTTGACTGATCTGCCTGGATAGTTTTGATTTAAAGTGAAATTCTTGTTACAACAGGAATGGTCTGGCTGGTCAGTTCTGACAAATAGAAAGCGCCCAAGATAATTATAACTTTTATATCAATGCAGAACATGAAAACTAGTGTCAGCCAAGTTATAAAAAAAACATCCTATAGCAAAAGAAAGAACTCTACTTTAATATATTCTTGCCATCAAACATGTTACTATTACCAGCCAGCTCCAGAGGTCCGTTCTCAAAATACCTAATATGAAATAAACCATGCTTATGGTTTGATAAGGCTCCCGAGACGGACCTCTGGTCACATAAGCAAGCAACCTCATTTCCATGCGAGAAATCAGTTCAGAATCTGAACTGGGTCGCCGATTGGTTACTCCCACGTCCACAGGGAATTAATGCTGTGACAGTAGACTTGATTAGCTACATCGAAAACTTCACTGCATGAGATTAAAACCTGTTGCAATTGCGATGTTCATAACAAACAGTGTAATCCTGGGTTGTAATTTGGAGATCTCAGCTTTCATGTTTCGTTTTGGAAGTGGTGGCTAAGCAATCTCTGGCAAAACTTCAAAATAATTTAAGCGAACATCCAACAACTGAGTCAACGTTGCCCAAGGAAGAAGCTTTCTTTGAATTTTTCCTACCAAAGGACATACTTTGAATAAATTTGATGATTTCCTGCTATTCTTTGTCTTGCTGGGCTCAGTTCTACAGTGTTGTTTAATGCATGATGTCCATGATGTAGATTCTCACGGATAGTACACTGGGTGCAAATGGTTTCTATTTTTTTTTCTAATTCCTGAAAGTTCGTGGCACGGTTTATTTGCTAAAAAATGCAGTAGAATATATTTTTGTTTGGCACAGCTGTTTTCCCTGGCAATATTAATTTTAGTTTCACCTGGTACAGTAATACAAGTGTCGCAGACCAGAAATTCTTTTTACCCTGTTGTGCATTGACTTCTAAAAACATACAGAGTGTGTACTTCTCAGCTTACTTAATCTGTCCTTTTTATATGCTTGAAACTTGAAGCGTACGTTTCTGGAAAAGAATTTGTGACAATTTTAATAGCACTTTCCTTTCTAAGAAAGTTTTTGCACAATTCTTTTTTCATGCATCGTAAACGCAGAGTCATGTACGATCAACTCTCAGCTGTCACCGTCAATGAAAACAATCATGCACATCAGCTCCAAACTGGTTTGATGAGATATATGATCCTAAAATTGCATGGAAATGAGATTACTGACTCCTGTGACCAGAGATTATTTTTTCTCTTGGAGGTTTGCGCCTCAGTGAAGTGGCTTCGCTGCGAATCATCAGTATCGATAAGAAAAAAATTATCCTCTTGAACCCACTGAGGGTATGTTACCATTTGCTATTTCCTATAAAAAAATTATAAAATCAAATGTCCATTGTTTAGCACAATAATTAGAGGAATAATATAACAACTGCAGATCCTTTACCCGCTTTTTTACTGGAAACTTAATCTCCACAATTTTCTGCCTGGCATCATTTAAAACAGCTACCAAAAATGCTCTGCAACAAATTAATTCTTTAGTTAAAAAAGCACCCTTGAATAAGAAATGGTAAGGCTGAGCTGGAATCCTTTCCTCTTTTCCTTACACATGTAAGATTGTTTGTATTATGCTTTTAGCTCAACAGTCAAAAATTAAAAAAAGTAGGTTGAGTTTGATTGTCCGGGTGAACGTAGTCCTGAATAGGACTGTTGTTGTTGACAGTGACTGACGTTTCGACAACCTGTGTGGTAGTCATCTTCAGAGTCAAAGTGAGTTGTATCACGTCAGTTGATGGTATTATATACTCTGGTTATTGATCTGATTGGTCAATAAAGTCAAGATGTTATTGGTCGTCTGTCAGTTAAGCCGTGGTGTTATTGGCTATGAAGACTCGTAATCAGTAATTGGTGCGTTTCGATCCGTCTATTGTCACAGTTAAGCAGTCGTCTGTTAGTCAAATTGTCAGTTCTCGAGTCGATCTCTCATAGTTAGTTTCGCTTGATCTCGTCAATAAGTCATTTGTATGGCGCTGGTAACTGTTGGCTACGATTCAGTGGCATTTGTTCTAAGTTAGTGAACCAGCTTTCCAAAGTAAGACATTGATGGTAGTCTGTAGAACATGTTATACATGTCGCAGAGTCCCAGTCAATTAAAAATTAATTTGCATGAAGTACTTCCCTACACAGGTATTATTCTCACAAAGAAATACTGTGATTAAAAAGTTGAACCTTGGTTCAGGTTTTACTTACTTCCATTATAAAGCTAGATGAAGAGGAACATGTGTTGTGATTGCTACCCAAGCAGGTAAGATTATCTGCAGGGATAGATTTTTTTTACTATAAAATTCATGCACTAAATCATTTATTGACCACTCGTTGTTTTTTTTTTTGTTTGTTTGTTTGTTTGTTTCTTTTTTTTATCAAACCCTTAATCTTTTTCTTTTGCATGTTGGTAGACTATAACTTCTTCACATAAAGAAACTCTGCCAATGTCAGGCATATTGACCGCCACTTACAGTATTCAAGACATGTAAGTATTATTTTCAAGGCTGTACTTATGGCCCTGCCCCTAGAATTGTCGGTAGCAAAAGCTGATGTGGACGTAAATTAGAAATCGGTCGCAGAGCAACTACAGAATACAAGGCCATGCAGTTGAATTTTAAGGTCTTAAACAGAAGTGGCTTGATGGCTCGCTAGTCATGACAAGACAGAAATGCAATGAAAAAAAAGACATACATTTTAGTGGCCCGAGGGCTCATCAGTGGAAGTTAGCGTCTTAAAGAACGATAAAGGTATATATTATTTTTTGTGGCTCGGCGGCTCCATGGCTCGCCAGTCGAGGTTAGAGTCTTAAAACACACTGTACGAGAAAGGACTATTATGTTCTAATGGCTGGGCTCGGCGGCTCAGTGGCTCATCAGTGACTACCGAGCCATGGACCCGCACCAGACCGCCTAACGTTGTTTTTCAGCGGCCCTAGCGATTGCATATACCGTAGCGATCGTACGGAAACCAGCCCTAAACTCAGCTGATATGAGGAGACTTACGCTTGGGCACACGCAGAAACGGTCAAAGCATGACTTCTCCCTCGCAGGTATAAAAGCTCCCTACGAAAAAAATCAACACAACTAGCTCAAAAAAAGTCTTGAGAAAGTACCATGCAGTCTTACGAAATAAAGCGTACTTCTCCTGGTGTGTTAGGGCAGCTTCAAACTGGAGTGAAGGAAGGTTCGCAGTCACATCCTCTACGGCCGCCATGTTTGTTTTCGAGCAACACCGCTGATTAGCTGACAATAACGCTGTCATTCCTTTGTGCCCAGTGCCCTCCCAACTAAAGAGAGTCCGCCGCACACAGCTGCCATTGCAGTGCACGTGCAATTAGACGGATATCGATATCTTAAATTGCTTGGGGTGATAAAACAAAATCATTCATCCCTGTATCTTTCTCTTTTCTTTTATTCCAAAACAAGCAAAAATAAAACAAAACACAAAAAAATATTAAACACACTCGCGCGCAACCAGATAATTGATGAATTTTATTACGGACTGCACATCAAATGGTTATGTACACTTCACTATGAATGTGAAAAATAAAACACTTTTTTTTAATGACAGTTTAAATGACATTATCTGATCAGCTTCTCGCGGTGGTGGTCATCACAATTAGGCGACTCTTTGTCTACTTTTTTTTTACCTTTTAGCATATACTTTAGTTTTCTTATCAAACTATTAAAATACCGGTCATTAAAATACTATCTCTGAATGTTGGATAAGCATAGCAGTATTAAAAACTCAGAATTTTACAAGGAATGTATAGCTCATTAACTTTTTGCCCCCAGGAATTTCGCAGTTTTCGATGGTCGATATTCACTTCAATATTGCTTGCAAAGAGTTGAAAATTGCACAATTTGCTCAAGTAATCAGCTCCTTCAATTTTTGAATTTGGCTCGTATATACGGCATCCGGGCCGCTATTGAGTTCAGTCGTATGCTAATGGAGAGAAATGTGATCCTGCAAGTGCAGAATAACGCAGTAAAAGAGTAATGGAGTAACCAGAAAACGAGTAACTGAATAAAAATTAAATGTAATAATATTTTTCTGGCTTAAACTAAAGTAATCTATCATGTACTGGACACGGCGTTATGGAAAGGTTAAAACAAGACTGAAAGCTGTATCTGTCGTGACAGGCAGGGGCCGGGGAAGAAGTTTGTTTGCTAACAACCGTGAGTAAGATTATCCGTATACGTACTCAACATTAGACGTGTACTTTTGTGGTAAGACTGTAAAACAATGGACTGTAATTTATTGCAAAGTATCGTAATTTCTTTTTTCCTTTATTGTTAATATTTTTTTTAAAAGTTTATTTCAAAGGTAACTCTGTATTTTTATAATTAGTAATTTTAAGGTGAATTAATATTGTATACTTATTATTATTTGTTCTTCTATGTCGCCTTTGTTCAACACTATAGTTAGATAAACACTTAATAACAAAGGCTCTTCTGTGATACTGCAGCGGTACAATTATACAATATTTCGCAAGTAGTAAGAGATGATAAGTTAGCTTATTGAGGTGGCTGTTACCAAGTTACCATCCAAGATTTTAGTACCTGTTTACTGATGGAGGTGGGGGACCCCAAGTAGGAGAGGTAACCCGCCTAGGTGGGGTAACCCGCTAGTCCATACTAAGCGGACACCCTCTATTAAGTGGACAGTGGCCGAAGTCCCCAAATTTATTTCCCTTATTCTTTTAAACTGGAACCTTTGTTAACGGACACCTCTATTAAGCGGACGCGGACACCTAAAAAGTGCCTGAAATGGTCATTTCTATTGTTGCCAACCTGTATTAAACGGACACTTGTAATTTTAAAAATTCCACCACCCAGCATACCAGACACCGGCTGATGCAAAGGATTGCCTCAAATTGCCACCTACAAATTTTTCGATTTTTACATTAAAAAACGTGACTTGACGAACTACTTAGTTTCACGGTAGGGTATTGTTTTCTATTTCGTTTTGTTTGCGAGCTTGTTTCACTCATTGATTTCTTCAAATTTGAGTTGCAATCTATTGTTATGGTACTATGATCAATTGGTTCACTTTGATAAAGAAATCAATGCAAACTTAAAATATCGGGCTTAACCTCGGTGTAAGAACTCACAACTGACGTCACAGAAATCGAATGCAACTGACGTAAATTACTAAATAAACAAGTTCTCTTGGTTTTTACTGATGGGTCTTGTGGTTGTCATAGTTCTGGTAGTTCTCGTGGTTCTTTTAGTTCATCTGGTTCTTCTGGTTCTCGTGGTTCTTGTAGTTCTTGTGGTTCTCTTGGTTCTTCTGGTTCTCGTGGTTCTTGTAGTTCTAGTAGTTCTCGTGGTTTTTGTAGTTCTTCTGGCTCTCTTGGTTCTCGTGCTTCTTGTGGTTTTCGTGGTTCTCCTGGGTCCTGTGGTTCCCCATAGCTCTCCCTTGGCTCTTCTTGTTCCCCGCTACCACCCGTTTAGAATCCTCCCTCCCCAGCTCTCCCCGAGTCTTCCTGTTCTGAGCCAGCAGTGCTAAATGGTCAGTGGCTTTCTCCTACAAAGGGTAGGTACTTCATGTATGGGGACATACAAAGAGAAAGTGAACATGGCGAGACACAGCTTTTTTTGGTATTCTATTGCTTCTTTTCTATTTGTCTAGCTATGTTGCTGTTATCGTGAACAGAGAAACCGAAGCCTTTATCCAGGCAATGCTTCACAGAGAAGGTGTGTGCGCAGTAACCAAACCGATTCGTGCATTTCCTCGTGGAGACTATCTTCGGAACACACTCGGCAACACGTGTGAAGGATTTCTTGTACCTGATATTTTGTTCTGGGACCCAACGTTGTATTTTTCTGATCTTGTCAGTTGTGTTACGTTGCCCTACCTGTGAGGAGCAAGGATTGTTTGAGCAGTTGCATCCAATCCGCTGGAAAGACGGTAGCCGAACTTACGAGCAGCCGCGTCAACTCTATGGGTTAGGAAACGATGTGCTTCTTGTCAGCAGAGTTTATCTGTGCACAAATAAACACCAAATTCTCAGCCACGACTCAGGGATCCTCTGTCAAATAAAAGGGGAATTTCTACCTCCGTTTGTTCTGTGCCACAAAGTTGGTGTTCCCTGAGAAATGTTTCAGTTTGTTATATCTCATGTCAGAGCAGGAATGAATATCTCGGACATACAGATCTTATGGCAACAGACTTTATTTGACGAATATGGCTTGAGAAAGTTGTTTTATTTTCAAGAAACAGGGAACAATACATTGGAATTTCCCATTTTTTTCACCAAAAGGCCGCAAAGTGGGTGAAAAAATAGTCACTGCTTGCTACATTCAATCTTACTTCGAGAGAGAACATTTGTTTTGTGCAAGGATGTGTCAAATGAAGGCTTCTTCCCTCAGTGCAGACCACACCTTTAAGGTATCTTCAAACATTGGGTTTTGGTGCAAAGGAAAATGGGTACGTCTCTATGATAGCTTATTCATTGTTATGAATGAAGCTGGAGTTGTTATGTCATGGCAGCTGTGCAAGGGGACAAGTTTTTCTGCAGTTGAGGGCTGCTGCATCAACTCAAAGACAGACTTGTAACATTAGGTTGTTCCATAGGTCAGTTCCACATTGATAACTATATACTATTGAAAAGAACATTAAAACCTTTCTTGAACAGTGGAAGGATATGAATTATGAGGGGATGCAGCTTGTTCTGTTCAAGAAAGGTTTTAATGTTCTTTTCAATAGTATCTTCGCAAGGGTTTGGTTTTTTTCTTGTTTTTCCTTGGTGGGTAGGATGTCTAATAATAAGTTTAAAATGTGATATAAGTCGAGAGCGAAGTTTTCGTAATGCACTCCCCTTACCCCCCCTTTCTCGGGATTTTGGAGGTAAACCTTTGTATGGCATGAAACGGGTCAAGCTTAACCCAGGTATTATTTCCAAACACAGATTGTAGTTTTGCTCTCCACTGACAACAGTTATCAATGTGGAACTGACCTATGGAACAACCTTATGTTACAAGTCTGTCTTTGAGTTGATGCAGCAGCCCTCAACTGCAGAAAAACTTGTCCCCTTGCACAGCTGCCATGACATGACAACTCCAGCTTCATTCATAACAATGAATAAGCTATCATAGAGACATACCCATTTTCCATTGCACCAAAACCCAATGTTTGAAGATACCTTAAAGGTGTGGTCTGCACTGAGGGAAGAAGCCTTCATTTGACACATCCTTGCACAAAACAAATGTTCTCTCTCGAAGTAAGATTGAATGTAGCAAGCAGTGACTATTTTTTCACCCACTTTGCGGCCTTTTGGTGAAAAAAATGGGAAATTCCACTGTATTGTTCCCTGTTTCTTGAAAATAAAACAACTTTCTCAAGCCATATTCGTCAAATAAAGTCTGTTGCCATAAGATCTGTATGTCCGAGATATTCATTCCTGCTCTGACATGAGATATAACAAACTGAAACATTTCTCAGGTAACACCAACTTTGTGGCACAACAAACGGAGGAAGAAATTCCCCTTTTATTTGACAGAGGATCCCTGAGTCGTGGCTGAGAATTTGGTGTTTATTTGTGCACAGATAAACTCTGCTGACAAGAAGCACGTCGTTTCCTAACCCATAGAGTTGACGCGGCTGCTCGTAAGTTCGGCTACCGTCTTTCCAGCGGATTGGATGCAACTGCTCAAACAATCCTTGCTCCTCACAGGTAGGGCAACGTAACACAACTGACAAGACCAGAAAAATACAACGTTGGGTCCCAGAACAAAATATCAGGTACAAGAAATCCTTCACACGTGTTGCCGAGTGTGTTCCGAAGATAGTCTCCACGAGGAAATGCACGAATCGGTTTGGTTACTGCGCACACACCTTCTCTGTGAAGCATTGCCTGGATAAAGGCTTCGGTTTCTCTGTTCACGATAACAGCAACATAGCTAGACAAATAGAAAAGAAGCAAAAGAATACCACAAAAAGCTGTGTCTCGCCATGTTTACTTTCTCTTTGTATGTCACCATACATGAAGTACCTACTCTTTGTAGGAGAAAGCCACTGACCATTTAGCACTGCTGGCTCAGAACAGGAAGACTCGGGGAGAGCTGGGGAGGGAGGATTCTAAACGGGTGGTAGCGGGGAACAAGAAGAGCCAAGGGAGAGCTATGGGGAACCACAGGACCCAGGAGAACCACGAAAACCACAAGAACCACGAGAACCAAGAGAGCCAGAAGAACTACAAACACCACGAGAACTACTAGAACTACAAGAACCACGAGAACCACAAGAACCAAGAGAACCACAAGAACTACAAGAACCACGAGAACCAGAAGAACTACAGAACCAGAAGAACCAGAAGAACCAGAAGAACTACAGAGCCAGAAGAACCAGAAGAACTAAAAGAACCACGAGAACTACCAGAACCAAGAGAACTACCAGAACTTTGACAACCACAAGACCCATCAGTAAGAACCAAGAGAACTTGTTTATTTAGTAATTTACGTCAGTTGCATTCGATTTCTGTGACGTCGGTGGTGAGTTCTTACACCGAGGTTAAGCCAAATATCGTCATAGTTTCTGGAAGTACTCTAAACGTTTCCACTGTTCATTTGAATGGCATTTGACGGTCATAGGACGTTTCCCTGACCGAAACCTGTATTAGGCGGACACAATAAGCGCACACCACAGCATTCCCCGAGGGTGTCCGCTTTATACAATTTCACTGTATTCTCTCATTTTAATTTGAACACGTTTACATGCGAGTAGATAGACCGGGCTACCCTCTCAGCCGGGGTCAAAAGTTTGTCATTTAAACGTTTCAAGGTGGGGTAACCCGCCTAGCCGGGGTCGGATTCGTGATACATCAACACTTTGGCGGTGGCTTTGCATCATTATTAAAGGTAAAAATAGAATGCTACAGCACTGAAGGTTGCAGCAAGAGCAGCAAGTGAGTGTAGAAGAGCATTAATCGCCAAACCACGTGGTTTGCCAGCATATTTCTTGTTTACGTGCTTAGCTACCATTCAATAATCTTGAGTAAGTGCATCCCGGGATGGCGGGGTTGTAAGATTGCTTGTAAAGGAGGATCATGATTTTTTTGCCCCACCTCAGTGGGTTACCTCTTAGCTAGACTGTTCAAAGTCCACTTTATTTTTCGTGAGATCGTTGAGATATAGCACGTCTTACCGTTAATGACGGCCTCTTGATTTTCAAATGTACCACGGGGGCTAGCCTGCGCGAAGACGAAATTAAACTCTGGTTAACTCCTAGCAGCTCGCGTTCACGGAGCGCGTTGCACCAGCAACGCAGGCGTTTGATTGGTCATTAGACAATAGATGTTCAATGATTTGCGTTGACAACCGGTTTAGTTTAAGTTGCTAACACTGACAAGTCGTCGTTTCTATACGCTTCATACTAAAACTACTATAAGGCACATCTTGCGCAAACACACGAAGGATTGTTGGTATTTTGCGGCTAAATCAAGTAAGCCAACATTCTTTTGAAGCAGCCCGGCCAGGGAAATGTTGTAACACAGGTTTTGCCGAACGAAATGAAATTAAACGCTACCCGAAGCAAAAAAAGACGACCTGTCAGAAATGCCTGGCTTTTTAACGGGAGGTTTAGCCGTTTTAATCTGTGGTGAAGCGAGCATGCTTAGCGCTTCGATTAGCAAAATGTTTCATCTGTGCATGTTTGCCGATTTTATTTGAAGGAATGGCCCAGAAACATGATATAATCACTCTTTCGAAAGGAGATATTTGTAAAAAAGAGAGATCGGTGCTAAATGTGTCTGGCATGTTTTTCATCGCCAGCGGAGTTTCTTAATTAATGAATGGTAAAAGGCGTGAAATTCCTGCACGCCTCCTGAACGCGAGCTGCAGTGATGTTATTATCAGTCCCTCTATTTTTCTCGCTTCCTTCCATCCGCCCCATCCCCCTAAGTAGTTTAATGGTCGGTACACACTGGGCGACATGTTGCAGCAACAAGTGGCGGCGACATGCAGATCATTCCGTGTGTACAGGTCCGGCGACTAGTTGCAGCAACATGTTGCGGTGACACATCGCAGCGACAAATCGCTTCGAGTGTACTGGCGAAATTTTGTAAAAATCTTTGTCTCTGCAACAGAATTTTGTCGCCGCGACAAGTCGCACAAATTCTGTCTGATTTGATTTTTTGCAACCTGTTGCTGCGACAAAATTCTGTTGCAGAGACAAAGATGTTCCCCAGTACACGCGAAGTGATTTGTCGCTGCGACGTGTCGTCGCGACAAGTTACTGCAACTTGTCACCTAGTGTGTACCGACCTTAACGCACAGCGCTCGATCTCGACGATCTTACGGAAAAGTAGAGGACTGTGAACAGTCTAGGATACGTCAGTTACCTGGTGTCCCCCACCTCCATGTAAGTAGGCCCTTAATCCCTGCTATGCAAAAAATTCTAGATCATGGCATGAGCTCACGAATAAAGTTCCTCGGCACGTGCAAATCCAAAGTCCAGAATGTATTACAAAACAAAGTGCTCTTTTTCTCGCGGTGTTTTAAATGTTTGTCGTGTTTTTAACACTAATTATACATATTTTTTAGATTGACTTTGTTTTTTCTTAAATCAGTATCAGTGACAAAATGATTGCAAAGATACGAACGAAATCTCGCTAGACACTGATGAAGCTATGGAGAAACGAGAGCACCGAGACGGCAATTTCAACTTCCACAACTTAAGTCTGTGAAAAAATAGGCCTGGAGTGAAATCGCACGGGCCCAGGCGGAAGAGCGCTTGGATTTTCCAGCTGGTTTACGCTATGTAACCAAAATTGAACATATACAAGTCATTCCAAGTGGCAGGAGGCAACTAGTAGGCTATTGATAAGAATAAACCAAGTAGGACGCTCAGTAACGACAATTATTGTAGTTGGTTTAAAAGCAAAACAAAAACTTTGCCTTTGTGGCATCAGACTCTGACCATGTGCATTTTTTGCCGGCTGACTCTACGCGCACGACTGCCACGGTTAAAGTCTCCAGTGGGACGTGTCTGGTGAATGTAACACTCCAAGATTAATACACCTACATTTGACATTAACTTTTATGCGAGTTGAAATAAACCCATCAATTTTTTAAGAAAAAATAACGAAGATAGTTAAATGGCTTCTTAGTGCTACAGCCCCCTAGAATCTAGTATGTTCCACGCGTTCAGATCATGGGGACAGCGCAAAGAGATTCCTTCATATTTTTCAGTCTCTTTTACTTTGCGCCGCACTCCACTATCCACTAGACCTCCCACTAGAATCCAGCTAGTGTTGGAAGCGGAGCGCAATTAAACACGGTACCTCTAGAATGGAAGGTCGCGTGGTACAGACCACTCTGATCGGACAATAAAAGGCTGATTGAATATAACACTGCTAGAACGTCAGCCTGGTACTTGCCTTTTTTTTCTTTCAATTTACTAAGGACTCTCGTAAGTTTTTTGAATACTTGAATCTGTATGTCTAGCAAGTTTTGATTTCAATGCATTGACTGCATCCATCCTCAATTTTTAGGGACCATCTCTACTTGAGATATCCGCCTGACTCATTTTCTTTCTTCTAGTCTAAACCATGTACAGAGTAACGCGATTGAATTTCTACAAGACGTAACTGGCATATACAGCATTCATTTACCATGCACCCATAAGTTATCCCCCAGAGTTAAATGGCATTGACAGACAACCTAGGGTTTGGATAAAAACAAAAACAAAAAACACAAGGAAAACAAAAGAGTGTCCCTAAAACTCCAAAATCAAATCAAACTTAAGGACAGCCCTATAACTTATAGCCTGCGAACAGCGGACGCATTTCCGCAGACTATTATGTTTACGGTCAGTCCGATTTCGGCCAAATATGGTAAGTATAGTGGGAAAAAGGTATGTTTTGACCATACGGGTCAGACATATTCTTGTACTTATTGAAAGGTGGATAGTTGAAATCTGCCCTGCAAGAACATATATAATTGAACTCAATAATTGAAAGAAACACACTGTTACTACATGAGATAGCCAAATACAATCCGGATATACGGTTCATGTTTTAAGTCGACGCTCGCGAACCAGACTTTTAAACCTTTTAGCCCAATTAACTTGTTATTGAGTGATGAAACGAGTCAACTACTCTAAACAATTTAATTTGTTTCTGGATTTTATCCAATAAGCGATTACGTTTCATTTCAAACTCCAAATGACGAACTTTAAGTTTTCTCCCACTGTTCAATAGTTCAAACACACTGCCGACATATCTTTCGTGGACGAGGAATAAAGAAGGCGACATCTGAAGTAAGTTTTGTTGACTTTTCTGTCATTGGCTCTCACTGTTTGTTATTCCCTCCAATCATCATTAATCTTTATTTTCTCAAAGTGAATGATGAAACGTTGGAGGAATTTTTTGTTACACAACAAATGTCGCACGACATACTAAGGGGCTATTAAGTTTGAACAAGCCGAAACGTTGGGGAAACGTACACTAAAATTTTTCGCTACGTTACTAGAGTTTCGACTTATTTTAAGTTCTTATCGAGCCCCCAAGCAAAGACACGAACAGCGTAGCATTGTGTGTTCCTGCAGATGAAATAGATGGCCACATTCATTTTGCGGCCGCAACGCCACGGACTATTTAAAGACCGTGTCATTCAGAAAGGAATTGGTTCACTTTTGTCAGTTATCTTTGAGCGGACTCTGATGAAAGTATTTGATGAGAGAGATGAAGTAATAACCAAGAAAATATTTAAAGTAATCCCCTTTGACGAAACAGGCCAGGAATGTTGCTTAACGACAGAAATTTAATATCAGCCATTCTTATTTATCCTTATCCACTAACACTGAACAAATTCTGTTCCCTGATTTCAAGAGGTAACTAACCCCGGAATATTTTAAAATGAATTATCATTTATCGGTAGTGTAGCGTATTTGGATAAATAATGATTTAATTGTTCATTCATTCAATTTGTATGGTTATCGTGGCTTGTTTGTCTGCAGCGGCAGATCTGTAAACTGAAACGCTTTGACGAAACACGTCCAAGGTTAGATGTATGGCTAATAAGGGCTTTTATTGTGATGTAAGAAAAAGGCTACGACATAACGATAACCTTGGGGGGAAGAGGGGGTGGGGAATAGCAGAGGACCGCACTTGTTAGTTCTGACTTGCCTGCGTGCAGACGTCTCCTATTTCCTTTATTGCACGCAGAAAAGGGACGTCTGCCTAACGCCGTCGCTAATCGTGTTCCAGCGTCCCGCTGGCAGGGTATTCTATTTCGCATAAATTGTGAAATAATATCCGGTTAGAAATGAGAGTTGACAGGCCAAACACAACGTTATGAGCTCGTGATAATGCGAAACGTGACCTTGAGAGTCTGCTTGAACAGAGGTTTTTCTTCTTTTCTCTCCGAGTCTCGCGCGGTTACTAGCACTACACAGTGCATGTAGCATTCTAAACTTTGACTGAGCAAATGTCGTTTTTCCCGCACTAAGTCTTACATTTAGAGGTCATGAAGCAGGTTTGTGACATGTATACTGAGTAATCATTTCCTGTGATTTATGCTTCTGTGGGTGTTCCTGATAGGATTTGACTTCAGATGCAGTTGTAAAGTGTTTAAATTTTCTTTGACCTCTGTTTGTTACGGCTAAATAAAGATTTTAGTTTCTTTGGCTTTCTCCGAAATGCCTGCCTGGTGCGAAGTCCACGCCCATTTTGTAGTTTTCTCAGACACTGTTTACAAATATGATGTGATGGGTCATGCACAGTAAATTGTAAAGAAATAATTTCCTCGTACACGTTAAATTTTCTGCGGACTCGCACAAGATTTCGAACGGTCTGCACACAATGGCACATGTTTTGATTTGTTTTGGCAGGAAAACCCCGATTACATAAATCCCCGCATACATTATCAGACCAAAACAATGCTCACTGTGTGTCAGCCTATCACAGCATGTTCCCAAGATCTTGGGAACCCAGCGGGACGCTGGAACACGATTAGCGACGGCGTTACGCAGACGTCCCTTTTCCGCGTGCAATAAAGGAAATAGGAGACGTCTGCACGCAGGCAAGTTCTGACTTATTCACAATTTCTCAATGGCAGGTTGAAACATGACGTCTTTCTACACCTTCGTTCTAATTACTGCTATGGCGTTGATTTTTGGGACTGGCACGTCACTAGTAAGTGCTAAAAGAAGTCTAGAAAAACGTAAGTAAATACCTGTCTTTCAGAATAACAATTGAACTAGTAACGGGGTAAAACTGTAGTACTTTTAGTAGTTTAACACATTTTTAAGTGGTTGTGTGTAAAAAGCTTTTTTTTAATTCAGGCACTGTTTCAGTCGATCGCTCTTTCGTTTCCAATGAAAAAAGTAGAGTCTTAAAGATGAACTGACTGAGTGTGATCATTACAGTGGAACCTCGAGGATATAAAAAAGGGCCAAGGGACTGGCCAAATTTGTTCGCTATAACGAGGTTTCTTTATATCGAGGTTCTTTCCCATATATTCTCAGTACTACCCCTGGGGTAAAAAAAATCGTTGGTTATACCTATGACTCCGTTGTTTAGAGGATCGTTACATCGAAGTTCCACTGTATACAAGAGCGGTTTAAGTCTTCCTATGCCCACTTTATGATTGCCGATTGCTGTACCACTTTTAGTCAAATTTGGAAACATAAAAAAGGAAAAGCTTTTACAAGAGAAAGTGAGGTTTAGGCAAAAGAACATACAAGCATGATAAGGAAAACGAGCCAAGGCCTTTCAGCCACAAGACGATAATGCTATTCTTTTTTTATAACAATACCCTGACTTTCATGATTTCGGAGCCTTGTACATGTTCAGGAGAAAGTGGGGCCCGGAAAAATGATTCACTGTAAGTTAACACTTAAACTCCCAGAATGCATACCGTAAATCCTCTATTAAGCCCCCCGGGGGGCTTATTTTTTTTCAAGCAGTTTTTAGGGGGGGCTTAAAAGAGAGGGGGGGCTTATTTAATTTAGCGAAACGCATCACCTGTAGCAAAAATACCGTGGTATGAGCGAGAGTAGACTTACGCGTTGTACAATTAAAGTCACTGTCAAAAGTATTTAATTCACTTGTGGGGAGCCTAAAAGTAACAAAAACAAAATTCTTATTCTTCAAAAATGCCCTTTCGGCCTCATGTTCTTCGGTAATTTTTATAAGAATGGTTACTTGTATTGATTTGAGAAAGTTAAGCATATGAAGTTGGAGGTCATGCCGCCGAAGACCGAAAACAATATGAACTTCCAGCCTGAATAAATCATAACTGATCAGTCCACGTTAACCGTTAATTTTTTTGTGAAGAATAAGGATTGGGGGAGGGGGAGGGGGGGGGGCTTAATAGAGAGGGGGGGCTTATTAAGTTTCCTCCTCTGAAAAGGGGGGGCTTATTTGAGAGGGGGGGCTTAATAGAGGATTTACGGTAATTAGTTTTGTGCGAGGGCTCTGACTAACTTTTGAGTCTCTTGGCGAAAACGTCTGGTGTGACAATTCAAATAAATCCATTTGGCAGTACTTTTACAAGGTACGTGCTAATTGTTTTTTAGCATTTTAGAACATGACTCTGTTGAATTTTTACATTGGTCACTTCTGGGATTGAAACGGTTAACGTTATTCTTTTCCACTGATGCTCCAAGGTAGTAATTTGCAGAGATCTTGAAAACTGATGCGAGAGAAAATGCATGAGGAGAGTGAAGACACCGCTTCCCTTTCCAGATTAATCGCATCCTATTTTCGCTTGGCTTGACTGTTTTCTAGTGACCTCCCTACTAACTGAGAGCATGGCACTGACAGGGTCCATTATTGCAACACAGAGACTCAACTACACGTATAAGTTAAATTATCCGATATGTTATTGTATATACAGCATGATATTACAATGCCAAAACACGGCTGAGTATCAAAACCTAAGTGGTAACTAAGACAACTTTTCGACGTTTTAGGCAAACCGATGAAAAGCTATTACTGGTGCCCAACTTGCCAAAACACCACCCAAGAGACCTGCGATTCATCGTTGACCAACACAACTTGTCCTAAAGCAGAACTTTGCATGGCTTTGTGGGATGAAAACATTTTTGTTCGGAAATGCGTCAACGAGAAAATGCTGCAACTTTTCACAAAAGGTTGCAAGAAGGTCAATTCCAACGAAAAGGCATGTAGTCGCAAGCGGAAATACTACGTTTCTTGGTGTGCCCAGTCAGGTTGCAAAGCTAAAGTAAGCAAGACAGCAAGTGATTTCTGGTGTCCAACTTGTCAGAATTCTACCCTTGAATCTTGCGACGCGTCGTTGACCAACACCACTTGCCCTAAGGCCGAATTCTGCATGGTAATACAGGATGAAAATATTTTTGCTCGAAAATGCGTCAACAAACCATTCCTGGACCTCATCTCGAAAGGTTGCAAAAATGTTGGTGACAATACGCGAGAATGCAATGGAAAGAGACATTACCAGGTAGCATGGTGCGACAAACCAGGTTGCAGAGCTTATGCAAACGTGATCCCTAAAGAGACAGCTGAGAAGGTTCCAAAGGATTCGCCATTTGAATGCCCCACTTGCCCAATCTGTACGACTCCTGAGGAGTGCGACAAAAAGCTCTCCATGACAAAATGCCCCAAAGCAACCCGTTGCATGGCGCTTCGTGTTAACGGCACGGTCGTTTCAAAAACCATATTTTCGCGTAACTGCGTAAATGAAAAAGGCTTTTCATTGATCCAAACAGCTTGTACCAAAAAGCAAGGCTGTGAAGTGGCTACCTGCACCACCACTGGCTGCAAAGCGGCGCTTTAGGCTAGGGCCCAAAAACGCAAACTTTTTCTATTTTCCATCGCTTAAAACATTGTTTGTCGGTTTTCTAGTTAAGAAATAGCCTCATTACCATAGAATGAACACTGAATAGGCAGTTACGTATGCTAAAAAAGGTCTGCTATAAGGAAATGCATGTACAAGTTCCCAGAATTGTCTCTAAATTTTAGTTTTAATTTTATGTCCAAGATGCATGAAGAATTACGCAACCGATATCTAATGCTCTGAGTTTTTAAGGGATCGAGGGACAGTCTTCACTACTAATGTAACGAGGAACTAAGAGTGCCAGAGCTCGAAACTTCAACATTTCAATATTTTACGCGCGGTGGGAAGTTTACTGATCCCATGCCAATTAATAACTGAAGCAAAATTTTTGATTTTATTTTGTGTAGTAACATCCATTCAAAAGAGTAGAGAAGTGTGACGTCACTAAAAAAACATGTGAAATTATGGGATTGGTTGGCACATTCAGATCAGAAAGAGAAAGACGAAAAATCTAAACTTGGCAAAAAATCTTCTTAGTTTAAGTTGGTGGGGAGTTAAGCACCGTTTTGCTCTGATGACTCCGTTCAAGCGGTTTGCACTAACAGACTGATTTTTTAGCAAGTGGACATTTTTCAACTTGCTCTTTCTGATCTGGAAACGCCAACCTATTCCATAATTTCACAAATCTAGTTTTTGTGACGTCGTCACTTCTCTTATCTATTGAATTTTATTTCGAATCGGGGTTGGGATGTGAAGGACAAAAGAAAAGCATTCCTTTCCTCCAACCCCCTCCCCACTCTAACGGTTTTGAAAGGCTTTGAATAAAATCACTACCAAATGTTACAAATAGTACAGTTTATTAAGCGGGACTGTTCAAAATTGTATCAAACATGTACCCAAATGCTTCAGGTACATAATAGACTTGCCCTTTATATTTACAGTCTGTATTTACATTCTAACAATAAAATAACCATTAGAACACTTTTCAATGTTTCTCTTAAAATAATAGCTATAACAGATAACATTTCTTCGGTCTTTTCACATTAAAAAAGTGATTAAATTAAAAGGTAATAAATACGATGCCAAATGCATATATTGCAAACGCCATAACTTATGCAACCCCGAGAAAAATCGAATTTCGGCTTTCCTATTTTGTATCAAATCTATTTTCCACTGATATATCATAGATTAATATATTTACGGTGAATCCCAGCCTTAGACCAATTAATTTCTTATTTTGAAACCTCGTTCATGACCACACGAGTCTCGATAAAAAAGACAACGAATGCCTGTTGAAGCTTTTTGAGAGTTGAGACCTGTTGACCAGCGCCGAAAACAATCAATCGAACAGTCGGCAATGATTGCTTTATATTGATCCTCGACAGAGTAACTGAGCTTCCAAATAATATGTGCGATACCCACCCCATTTAAGGTGGCTGAACACAGTTTTGGCAGTTTGTGAGTATATGTCCTTTGCCAAATCATGGCAAGAGAAAGGTTGCAGCTCACAAGCTGAAACTTGGCAAGTGAAAAATATACGGATAAAAGATTTTGACTAGCAGGTAAAATGTGACGTTTTCGTAGTTTCCATGGCAACATGAACGATTGAATACAACCTTAAAATTTCACTTTTGCTCAGTTTACATAAAATTCGCTCATTAGATTTTCCTATAAACTTGCACACAGCGTACTATAATTAATCACTACCATACGAAACTTATTTGACCAAATTTTAACAGACGGGTTTTTAAATAATCAGTAATATGATTATACTGTAATTATTAAATGTGACACAAAATTCGTCTATTCAACATCCATTTTAAAGTTCTTATTATTGAAAGTACGATAAAAGTAAAAATTCTGCCAAATATCACAAAATTTTAATGAGTAGATTTTGAGAAATCGTCTTCTGTGAACCACTGCTTTTTCGCCGCCATGCTTGTTAGTCTAATTTAAAACAAGCGCCGTCACGCAAGTTACCGCTGACCGCCCGCAAAACTGTGTTCAGCCACCTTAAAGTCAGGTATAAGTTTCATTTACCATCACACGGTTTAAAAGGAGTCACGCTACCCTGCTGAATAATTGGCCCAACGGTGGCCGTATTTAAAGGGGTTCAACTCCATTGATCAGCAATATTCGCACTAAATAAAGTATAATTATATTTTTTTTCTCTTAACCGTAGCAATTAGTGTCCGTTGTACAACGTGATATCCTCATACAATTCACTTTTTCATGCCCCTCGAACCCCCTAGGGAAAATATGGCTGTAGACCTTCACCTATATCAGCTATCCCTCTTACTATTAGCAACTGCTAAAAGTTAAGCAGATCCAAGTTGTTTACTGTCAAGAGCTATTTATATTCATATTTTTATCCGTTGATCCTTTTAGCGGAATTTCTACTGGATTGTGTGTTTTTCTTCCCGTCAGCCAGTAGGTTCTCGTTTTCCCTCTTCCCTGTTCAAAAACAAATTTTGTGTTACGCATTGTGAAAAGGTTTTATTGGGTAATTGTGTCACTGGCGTTTTTCAGCCCCATGTCCAAAAAACTTGTTTGCGAATGTGTAAATGGATTACAACAAGAGCCATAATAGGACCATCATGGCTCTTGGTTACAAAGAAACAAAAGGGTGGCGCTTTGTGGTTGATAATTCATTTGACAAAGCAAACTTCTCTATTACCCCGACCGATTAAGAAGAGGCAACTAAACAATGTACAGAAGCAAACCAAACCTTGAGCTCTGTCAATCCACGGAACTCTGTTTCAAAATCTGTCCCTCTCAAAGACTCGTTGCAGCTTTCACTTATATGAATCCTCATGGGCTGAAAAAATATCACAGTTCACCAAATAATGAAATATTAACAATATTTTATGTTGCTTTTGATGCAATCTTGATCTAACGATTGCTCTCCTACTACGATACTAGAAAATACACCGAGATCGACGAGCTGTCCAGTTAGGGGGTCCGTCGGTTAATTGGAATTGCTCCGTTTTGCAGGTTAGGAACATACTATAAATTACCGAGAGGAAATGGAAGCCTCACGGCTTGGGGCTCAACTGTCAAGAGAGAGAGAGAGAGCTATACGTGGAGATAAAACTTTAAACCTTGGACCAGAGACAAATGGTTATTTCCACGTATGCAAGTACGTGAAGATAAGGATTCTTTTACAATGGGTGTCAGCCCACTCCGCCGGTTTACCAATAAAAGAGGTGTTGTGAAGACCTGAGGAAGGATGATCTTTCTGCTTTGGAGGAGATCGATATGGTAACTGCTTTTACTGCGGCAAGCTGCCACCCAATGTCTCTGACTACCACCAGCGTCCAAAGAACCAGCAACGCTAGTGGAAAACAGACACTGTCCAGGGTAATACGCACAGTTTTAAGGGGGTGGTGCTTAGATGAGTTTCAATGGCGTTAAGACTGAACAGCGTCATCGCGGTCTCAGAAAAGGACACATTAGTGCAGGCAAAGAGTATAACTCCAGTTGAAGTTCCATGGAAATGTAGGTTGGCTTTTGAGGCTTCGTGGTGTACATGTAACATACAGTGCTGGGCGAGTACGGCAGTTGTGGTGTGTCCTAACAGCCAGATCATGTTGATTTTACACAGGTCAGGGGTGTTTCTATGTGACGGTTTAGTGAAAATGTCTATTATATGCCCAGGCTGAGTAGATGGTGTCACTTTCACTGACGTTTGTATAACGGCCAGAGACTCACTGTTTGTAAGTTTGAGGGCGCGGGACTGGGAGCATATGCATCTTACTAAGCGTGAGGATTGCTGAAGACTGCCTCGCTCTTGGGTCTAAATGGCCCAACCGCATATTACCAGCTCAAAATAGGCCCCTTTTAGTTCAATGTTCGGAAACTTAATAGAGCATCAATTGGTTTCAGTAAGCACACGAGTTTCAAATGCAAACTCTTACCATGCACCTTTCATTTCAACCAATTGCAATTCGCGGCCACTTGCACATCTCCCATAATGCTCCTTATTTTCCTCCCAAAAGTTTGCATAACCTTTGTTTTTCATTTCTCCTGGGTATTACAGCCGTCCCAAGAGAAATTGAAAACATGCCTATGCAAAATTTTGGGGGCAAATAAGGTGCATTACGTGAGGTGTGCAAGTTGCATATAGGCCAAAGTAGTCTTAAGTCTCTGTTTCAAAGCGAAGCTAAGTGCAAAGCCATTGACCTGAAAATGATTTTTTATTCTCCAGAAAATAAAATTAATTTTCACTACAATAAAGGTTTTGCATTTGGCCTCTGTCTGAAAGTGAGAGATTTTGAAACTCGGAAATGGCCTTTTAATAATACTTATCTTTGCAGACATACACACACATGTATATATATTCTTTCACTGAAAGATTTAGAATACCCACCAACGAAGTTGTTCTAAGTCTGGCTGCAATGTTCACACTGTCGCCAAATAAACAGTATTGTGGCATCTTTTCTCCGACAAGACCTGCCGCCACTGGACCTAAATGTATCCCTAAGTAACACCAAAAATGGGAGAAAAATTTAATTACGCTAAAGAAACATCGCAAGGAATTAAATTCGGACAAAATTAGTTTTTTTTTTACCTTTGTAGTCCAACAATTAATTGAACCTTGGCCATAATCACTAGTAATAAATATGATTCTCCAAACAAACTAACGGATCAAAAGTACCAAAGGTCTGGGTGCTCCTTTTAGAATGATAACTTGTGATCTATATTAGATTGAATTGAAGTCATGCTAATCGTACTCAACATTTACCTAATGTACCTCTATTGTTGCAAGACTGACCTACCGAGAACCGACACAAAGTAAAAATTAAAGCTGACAAACATAATGACAGAGTATTTAGTGCTAACAGTTTAGTTGAGTCCAAACGAGTTTTAATTATGGTTCATGGCTGTATTACACATGCAAAGAAAAAAAAACGTTTAGGAAACAGAAGAATCAACACTCGAAGAGTTTACTTTCTAGCTGAGTGTGTCTCCATGAGCTTCATATCTCATCGACTAAAGATTACTCTTAGTTTGAGCCCCTAGCCTTGCCTTAAAGTGTATAAGAAGCTCGATCAAATGTAAAAATAAACACACAAAAGTAAGCATATGGCATCCGTTAACTCTCACCTATAGTTACTGTCAATTGCTCCTCTGTAGAAGGATCCTTCAGTTCTTTTACCGATTGGAGAATGTCTAAAGCCATTGCAGCCACAGATTCAGTATGGCGGTCCTTTCTTACTGGTACACCATTGACTACCATATATTGAGCGTCTCCGAGGGTCTCAAACTAAAGAATTCCAAAGTATTTTGGTTTATAAATGGCTTATATTATCTTGTTAAGTGGTTATGTGAATGATGGGCTGTCCAAAGTCCCCTTTTTTCCGTAGATCGATCGTCAAGATCGAATTGTTACCGCTACGGGCGAGGCCAGCTGTACCGAGTCTACCCAGGGGGGATGCCATTGCTCGATCTCGACGATCTCACGGCAAAAGAAAAAAAAATCAGGAAAAAAAGGGTACTGTGACCAGTGTCCGTGAATGACCATTGAAGAAAATATCTTATGTTCATTGTTAAGTAAGACGGTCTACCAAGCTACAAACAAAGCTAGACTTTCAATTATTACAACCCCAAGGATATGTCAGCCGAAAATAATACCGAGTGATGTCAATGAAAATTGTCAGAAGGTTCGACGATGTAAATAAGGCATTGTCAGTGACTTTCGACTTTCACCGCTCAGCCTCGTTGTAATTTGGCATTTTTTTTTTCTCGGTAAAGTTTATTATTCTAAGTATGCACTTAATCCAGTTATTTCTACTTTGTCTTTTTAAGACGTATTATTATTCATTCAAAATATTTCTCCGTTTCTGATTGGCTAAAACACACGCACAATTCACCATAACCAGATACTGTTGACCAAAATTGGAAGACTTTTGCGATTAATCAACCGATGACTTCAGAAGTGTAGCACAGTTGCAGGCGAATGCACCGTTAACCGAGAAGGCCTGGGGAGGAGAATGAGTTGTTTTGGTGGTGAAAAGAAAAATGGCCGAACAGTCGGCGGAACATTTTACTCGTTTCACGACAAACTATTGTCTAAAAACATAGCAAGAAGACAACTCGAAGGACAACATCTGTTATCTGGAGTATATTTGAAGACTGAACAAAGCATGCACTATCAAGGTGAACTTAACATCGACGAAGGTAAGCATGTGTTTTTAAACTAGGGATTATTTTGAATGAATAATAAAGCAATTAATAAACGAGGCTTTCGTAGGATATAAGGAATTATGTAGATCTCGGAGGATGTTATCCATCTCGATCTGCATAATTCTTCGTATCCTACTCAGCCTCATTCATAAATTGCTAAATAACTTCTTTTCAGTGTTTAAGAACACACCCTTTCGCCGGACGAAAAAGTGGATTTGCACAAATTTGCTCCCGGCAAATATGTCGCAAAATTGTGAAAACTGAGGCAAAAATGGTAGACACCGCTCCTCAGTTTTTACATTTTTGCGACTTATTTGCAAGGAGCAAATTTGTACAAATCCATTTTTTGCGTCCAGTGTTTTACCTTGTAAACGTCGTGTTTCTCGCTCAGTTTATCAAAGGTCAAAAACATTCTGTTAACCAATGTGACGACCTCCATAGGAGTAACTTTGGAGCAAATGTGATCAAAGCCATCTAAGTAGCTGAACATGATGGTGACGCTATCAAAATACTAACAAAGAAACATGCTTTAAGCTTGTATTCATACTTACATGTAATCCCATGCAGACAACAGAAGAAAATGGAGGCAATCAGAACGTCAATCAAGTGGAGAGCACTTTAATAGTAAGTGCAGTACTCCCACACACGTTTTCAAAACTGCTGTTATAATAGTGCTCGCACCGCAAAATAAAATTGATTTAATGGCCTCAGAAACAGCCCATAGCTAAAAGCGAAACCCTGTTTAAAATTTCCACTTTGATATAAACACGCTGACTTCTCAATACCCTCCTCCCTGACGCATGCACTGAACCAAACGGAGCACCACAGATTCGGACATTGATTGAGGCTCAGTCCAGTAAATTAAGACTAAGTACCTCTGATTGAAGACGATTTGAACAGTAACATTGGAAACTAGAGCAGTGCACAAGCTATTATAATATACTGGGGAGTATGCAAAGACCCCATAATATCAATATGCAGCTTTCACCCCTTTTAGTGAATCCTCTAAAGTCAATCGATGCATCGTAGAACCAAAAGCATGCCAGATGACCATCACTTGCAAAAATAGCAGATAAAATTAACAGAATACACGTTACTTCTTCACTGATCAAATTCTGCGCCAAAACATGGAAAAAAGAACCACAAACTGTACCTCACAAGTGTCAATTGCTTTCTGCCCATCTCTTAGTCTATCGGCAACGGCTTTTGGCATCATGCGATGTAGCAGTTGCTCGCTCCTCTGCCTCTCCTCTTCTAGTTTCCTTAAGTTCTCCTCAAGTGTCTTTCCTCTTTCCAACAACTTTGAATTTTTAAAAAAAAAAAAAAAAAAAGGAAAGAAAGAAAGGAATTTTCTTCAATTTATGTATCGAGATATGATTTGAAGGTAATTTAAACTGCCTGACAAATACAAACTATTGTTGGTTTTCACATGACGTCACAAAAATTAAAACTAAAAAACTATCGATCCTACCGAGATTTTACTTTCACGATGCATTAGAGCAGCTGAAAACTAATTTTCACACAAATTTTCGCTTCAAAAGGGTTCTTGGTTTTGTGATAGAGTACGCTTGAATTTCTAAGCTTTTGCGTGACGCGACATTTACATGACGGCCAAGAGAGCTGTCATGTAGGTTAAAAAATGACTTATTTCAAGACATTTTGCTACCCAAACAGTTCATGTATTAGAAAAAGTATTACTTTAATGTTTATGAGTTTCTCGAAGAATAAATTAGCGCTTTTGTAGCAAAACTCGGTAACAGATATTTCTGTTGGTTTCCGTTCGCCATGTTGTAGCTCATCCAGGCGAGCACCAGCATGGCGTCTCCATACAAATCTTTATAAGTTTGGGTAAAACATTTCTTCGGATATCTCATATACGAAATATTCCTCTGACCTGAATCTTGGCGGGGGTTTTTGTATATGTACCTCCTTTCATTTCCCAGATTCTGGTCTTTATCTGTTGTACGGTTTTGATTTTTATTTTGATCTATTTTGAATGGCGTGACACTGAAACTGGCAGCAATTAAATGGCGAGTTTTCATCCGCAGGGGTAAAATTACCACGTTTAACGATTTCAGCAGGCTTGTAAATGAAAGGAATAGAAGGCAATCTTCATGTCTTTGATGTCAACAACCCATAAGACTGCACTTGAAGTCATGACTTCAAGTGAGTGTGCTTTCTATTGCTAAGTGCATTCTCGTGGAGCTCAAAAATGTCTCAGGTAATTACTTGTCTTTTATTGTGGTTCGCAGATCAAAATTAGTTCAGTTGCATGCACCTCCTGCTTTGAGACACTTTCAGAGCCTGTCGCGATGAAAGGCGCTTGCATTTTCGGGCAACTTAAAAGTCGGCTTCATTATACCTGATCACGTGCATATTCAAGCTGTGGCAAGGGTTGTATTCCTGAAAGAACCATTTCTTGAGATGAATCATACATTCCGAGGTCACTCATGTACATTCCACTCCTAGCCATTTCATCCACACCTGCTATCCTAGAAGAACAAGCAATCAGGTCAAAAGGGGAAAAAACATTAAATTACACGTAATATACACATTTCCAAAGAAAAGAATCTCAAAGGCCAGGAAGTCTCAAGAGACCATGAAGGCTTATGGGTCAGACTTCCTCTTTACATTAGATTTAGTTGTTACTATAGTTATTATCTATCTATTATTACTATAGTTATTATTATCTAATCTATTTATTCGATTAAACACCACAGCGTTTATTAAATTGTTTTATTGTTTCTGACGCGTCTTTTATTCAAGGGCGGGGGTCAAAATCACAAAACTTACTATTAGGATCAGTAAATCATTTAAATAGTATGTACTAGCTAAAACAGAAAAGTGTTTATGGTTCAAAAGTCTCTCTTTTTTGCTGCGGCAGAATCGTAATACACTTGATTATGTAGAATACCAAGTTGCGTCGAGTTTATTTTCTTACAATCTTCGAATAACCGCCACATTCTTTTGATTGGATAGAGTGTTTATTGGTAATTCAGCTCCTATCTGCGGGGTTTAATTGGGTAAATACGATAATTTACAACTTGCGAAACCAATGCAAGAGTTTCGGCTGCTTATTGTTCCACTACTTACATAGGTGAGCATACAAACAGAACAACGTCCTCCTTCTTGAGATATTTTACATGTCCTTTCAAATGTAAGTGCTTCAGAATTTTCTCAGAATAATCTTTATCGCGCAACCTGGACGTTAACACTCCATTCCTTGATACATCCGCGCTGTTCCGCCTAGTCATGTGGTTGTATTGATATTCTGCTTTGCTGGGGTGTCCAAATTCCTCAATTATATCTGGATAAATTTTCTTGCAATTCATTGACTTAAAATTTTGTGAGTTATTTGTTGAAGTCGCTTCAAGACTACTTTCTGTCGATTGTGTTAGTGACGAAGTCAAGTCATCTCTGTCCATAGATTTGACAGACCTCAACAGCGGCTTCTTGACGCTGTAGGTCCTTACACAGGAAAGTTTCGCAACAAGCTCGCAAATTACATTCCAAGTTTTAATCTAAAGAGGGAAGAAGCAGGTTACACCATTTTCACTAAACACGAAAAAGAAAGTAAACAAGTCAGTAATGAAAAACTAATTTTAACAGCGAGTCAAATGACCGTTTCTAGGTATACTACGTAACCGCGTATGTAAGCATGGACATCCCTAAAAATATACACATACCTCTTCTCTCCTCTTATCGATCGACGCTTATTCTGTGGTTAACCAACTCATGATAGTTTTCAGAATAAAGATGTAGTTACAGCCTCAAGTGGTTTGAGCATGAAGAGTAAATTTTAACAAAAAGTAGAAACAAGTTACATATTTTGCTTTCCCTCACTCAAAGCAGGTCAATTAGAGACTTGAACGCGAAAAAGCGAGATTCTAAGATTACTGAAACGGCTAAATGCGATCAAAATATACTCTGTTGTCGCGACTAGTCGAAACAGCTCAACAACTCACCGCATAGTTGAAGGACTGCGCGCGAGAGAGAAATGAACAGTCACGTGGCACTGATCATGCGCAGTAGCATGTTTATCCGTGGTCGTACTTTCAGGCAATTTTTGACATAATAGCCGGAAGCAAGAGGGGAATAAACATACTGTTTTGTCTTCGTTAACAGGCTAAAAAAAGTCAAAATTTAAAACCGACTTTCATTTTTCTTTTTCGTTTTTGGAATTAAAGACTCACTAGCAATTTTGCAAAAATTTAGATTTTTAAAGGCGAAAATCTATTTTAATTTTTCTAGTTCTCGAATTTAGACGTTGAAAATTGATATATTCAATTTCTTAATGCTTAATTTTCGGGTTTTTTTTTTTTCAAATAAAAATCTAATGGACGGAAGGTACGCGGATCAAGCCAATTTCTTGTTTTCGATGAAAAATAAAATGAAATAGATGAATAAAAAAAGGTAAAAAAGCAAGGGCTCTCATGAGCCTGAATTGTCGAAGTGTTATTTTTTTCCGTAATCAAGAAAGGCTCTCTTGCGGTAATTTAACCGGTGAGCTGAAGCTCTAATTTTTTGAGATAGACAATTTACTAAAGGTCAATGGCTGCGGCCGCACTTGGCAAGTTAACCGGGTTAGTTTTTGAAAAACCAGTTAAAAAATTCTTCGGAACGTAACCTGGTTAAAAGAGGTTAACCGGGTTAATTTTTATCACCGGCCGGACTCAATTTACACTTTCACAAAGTTAATCAACGTTGCGCGGTTTTGTTTTCCACTCGCTTGGGTCCCTCATAACGCTCGCCTCAGAGTGACTGACAAAATTTGACCCCATATCACTGATAAAAAGAGTTTGACTTCTTAAGAGTTTTAACTCAATTTTGTTTATAGGAAAGAAAAGCTGAACTTGGGGCAAAAGAAGTAATTTTCGAAACGGTTGTGCTTGCGTGCATGATAAAGCCCAAATTTGGAACATTCTCACGCGTAGGCATGATTGACTGATTGATAACGTTAACCTGCGTTAAACTCCCTCGCGAGGTGGTTTAAAAAATCCTAACCTGGTTAAGAAAATCTATTGTTCTTGCTTAATTTGCATAGCCCGGTTGAAACTCGGTTGAGACTGAAGACAACCCGGCCGCACTCGCTAATATTTTAAACCAGTTAACTTTAATTAGTTAATTGGAAATAACTCGGTTAAGTCCCCTAGTGCGGCCGCAGCCATTGATTAGCACAGTTTTTTGTGATTACAGCAAATTGTAGTCAAATGAATGTCCTTTACATGCGCTGAGGATATCTCTTGCGACCATCGTTGCATGAAAGCAATGTTTCAAATAATTATTAACATTTGTTGTTCCTATAAAACAGATGTTTGTGTATTTTTCGTAAAGGAACTCGGACAAAAAGGTAATTGCTCTCAAATATGTATTTTCTCTCCTATATCGAAGAAATAACAGCCTTTTTTTTTGTGCTGTTTGCAAAAAGCAGACCGACTAGCGATTTCAGAAGAACCAACCTAAGTGCAATTTTTTTTTTTCGTTGTTGTTGTTTTAATTTTCCTTAATCCCAACAAAAGAGAGAAGGATTGTAATTATATTTGTAAAATAAGATTTTTTATCTGACAAAAATGTTTATCTATTGGCTAAAAACATCTTGCAAAGCCTTTATTCTTGTTATGGTCTAACTGCAAAAAGATCATTTCTCTTGACCAGAACGAATAAAATCAACACCTGACGACGTGCGAAGGACAACAAAATTTTATTTTTATATATTTTTTTTGGTAAATTTATGTTCATTCGGGGTGAACCGTAACAAGATGACTGAAACTAGACGATTTTATTTAAAGAAAGGATTCAGACTTTTCCTTTTCTTCTCCAAGTGAAGTTAGTTTAGAGTAGCTCAACAGCGCCATTTTTTTTACAAAAACGTTTTTGTTGTTGCGGTTTTTGTTGTTTGCAAATGCTGCCCTTTTCACTGTTGCATTTTCCGGTTTGTTTCCCCATTTTTTAAATTTATTTTGCACAGAAATGCATACTTAAGAACAAATTTCGCTCAAGCACTTTGACGAACTGACACAACAACTATTAGCATGTTTACTTCTCAAACAGATGTAACCTTCTAGTCAGAACACTTACGTTTTCCCATGAAAATTCCCGTCGTGGTCGTCTTAACGAAAAAACAGCGTCTACGCGATTGCCAATCAAGACGTTTCCAAGCGTGGACAATAAAGCTGCTCCAGCCATTAAAATTTCCATGTTAGATGACACGACGAAGCTAAAAGGCATGATATCAAAGAAAGTTTCACAAGACAGTTCACGTCTTTCTCGAAAAGACAACAAGTCCGCGCTAAGAGGCTTACTAAAAGCGGAGTTACTGAAGTAAAGTTGGTATATGACGTGACATCCAGCCTCTGAAGAAAGATTTTCGAGCACTTTAACCTCAAGCGTTATGTCGTAAAACGTCCTTGCGATTTCCATGACTTGCCCTATAACATAGCGTACAAATCCCTTTCGTTTAGACTTGTAGTGCAAAACTAATCCTGAGCTTGTTTCTTCAGTACAATAAAACGTAGGCGACTGTAGCTTTGGGTACGCGAAACGCATGTGTTCATGCAAGTTATCAATCCCGCTTAAAAAATCCCTAAAATGTCTTCCGCTGACTCGTATAATTCTATCGTACCCATAGTTGCTGAAAAAATTCACGAAACAAACTCCGAAGAACTGAATAAAATCGTCCGGAGTCATGTTCATCTGTTTTCCAACGACCTCTGAGGTAGCACGAGCAATGTCCAACAAAAGATTATCCGGGTAACGCTGGTGAGTAACGAATACATGGTTTTTCACTCCTGCTTGAAGGCGGATCAAATTCCAGCTTTTTTCGCCGTATTTTTCTTTGAGAAAGTGTTCCACGCTCTCCAGTAACATGCCGTACATGGCGCGTTATTTAAACATCTCTGCCTGCAAGGATTGTGAAAAAACAATCAGCACGGAGAGGTATTTCTTAAGCTACTCAAGCATAGAGTGTCTAAATCAATGAATGACCAGTTCATTTGGTGTTCCATAGGCCCAGTTTCAATTCACAATAAAGCAACAGTGGCCTTCACAACGAGGATAAGCGAGAAATATGCCCCGACAAGAAGAGTACAGGTCGAAGGCTACATGTATGATGGTTATTCAATGTTTACGGTTGATAGGGTTACACGAATTGAGTTGTAAAACATGTGGACACACAACTCACTTAATTACTCTTCAAATAGCCTTGTAAACACACAGGCAGAGAACGAAAAAAATGTTCAACGAAGATATGGAGAATCAAACCTTATGTTGCTTTTACACACATCGATTGTTTATGAAGATTATTCGTTGATTCTTTTTCCAGTCGATTTCTCCACACGAAATGTTTAATTTAAATGTAAATTAAAATTTGCTAAAAGCTGGCAAAGGAATAAATTTAAATTAATTAGCTTATTTGTACACGACAAATAAAGATTATAAATTGTTATAAGGTATTTAGGAGGGAATGCTGTATTCACTTCACTAATACCCTTTATTTTGTGTTGCCACTAACTTTTGGCCTCAAAGCTTTGCGTTGACCTTATAGTTTTACCCGGAGTTTTGGCAAATTAGATGGGTAATTGAAGACAAAGCAAGACAAACTATCTACCCTCTAATTGGTTTTCACTGTTTAAATTTGTTTTATTCGTGTTCAAAAACCGCTGAAAATAACATTATTAATAGAACCAAAGTTCCATTTGATCTACCGGCAAAGGCTGATAAAAATTACGTTGCATAAACGGCTCGATGCATATCGAAACCAGAAACTCAGTAATATCGAAAGCAAATTTGAAAAAAGAAAACCGTAATAAGTTGTTGCTTATCGCACTTTGTTTTCAATTTAGACAAAACACAGGGGGCAATTTTATGATATTTCCATCACGAAACTAATTTATAACTTTGAGGACGAGCAAGCCATCTTGGAAACCTTCATGATCTATTTCAAGATTTCTGAATGAATACTAAAAGCTTTGTTTTTATTGAGAGTATTGTCAAGTTTTATTCACCAAGATTAAAAAAAAACAATTGTCAGCTTAAAACAATTAAAAACCCTTACCACATCTTTAATATTTCCCGGCTAATTCTGTTATGTTAAATTGGCTTAAGGCAAGTGGCATAAGACGATGTGGTTTAATTATGTCCAAGAGTAACGCGGTATTCCAACGGATAATAGTTCGAAATAGTGCTGATCATTGCTATACAGAGAATAGAGCTTCGCTGATTAACTCAGGATTAACGAAACCAAATTACTCATGTCTCGTTGAACTTTACAGATTTGGCCTTCCAGGATAAATTGTTTTGGCCGTTAAAAACAGCTGTCATGATCGTGCACATTATGCATGTACCTTGATGTTTTTTAATTAAAACTAGGAACTGTGCAAATTTGACTACGATCTGACCATTTTATCTTACCTGTTATTAAAAGACCCTAAGATGAATAAGGTAGGGATGGATCTTTAAGGGGGCAGCTACTCCAATAGTTTGAGCCTCAAATACGAAGCCGTTAAGTAGATACCGGAACTGAAATGGGCCGTACAACTATATTTAAAGCTGATAAGGTGAAACGTCATGATCAATGTTATCAGACCCTAGAGGACAAGCTATCATAGGTTTATGTACTAAAGGTTAATTGAAGTAGAATGTCAATGTCATCAACAACAAAATTAAAATAATATACTTCCCGAAATGGAAAAAAATTGGCATTTTTGTTGTTGCCGCACCTAAAAATAAACCGGTCCGTAAAAAAGCCGTGAGTATGGGAGTTGCTCGCTCCGGGTTATGGGCTCCTGGTTGCCGTTGTTTGTTGTTTAGTCGTGAAGAGCAAATTCTCCTTCAGCAGAGCTTTTTCTTGATAATTTATTTATTGGCTCATACAGACGGGCTATATTTTGTCCCTGAGAAATATTGCTGGCGCCCTCAAAGCGATAGTACAGAGGGAGACCTTTTGGGAACCATTATTTCTTCAGTCATTTCATGGACAAGTTGCTTGCCATGGAAAACGTGTTTCCGCTCTTAGAGTTTATGTGCAATCTGCAGGCGCAGGCAAGCTTGTGACCCCACAGTGCAAGTCGACGAGAGCTTCCTAGCAGGCTAGTCCGCTTAAACGTGATTCAAGTTTGTAGTTTGGCGTGATAAGGAGAGAATCAGAAGCTGGGGGGGAGGGGTACTACTGGGAATTCTTGATGAGGGTGTGCCGCCCGGTTCTTCAAATCCTGACCCCGATTTCAGACCAAAAAAATGTAATTTTCCACATCCGTTTTCAGACTCTATCTCTAAAATCCATACCCGTTTTCAGACCTGGCCTTTAGGCAAAAATTATGTTATCAGCACTTAGATTAGAGCAGAAACAAAAAAAAATTCAAATCAATTTCGAATTCGCACATTTCTCTTTCTTTCTTACTCATTTGGAATTGAAACGATCAATTAAATACGTTCATACACTCCGCAGTTCCCTCGTAAACATACCCGATTCCAGACCAAAATGGGCAAAGTGTATACCCGTTTTCAGACCAAAACGGCGCAAAAACCCTACCCGATGGGGCGGCACATACCTGTATGGTTTGATAAGGAAGTATCCCCCCGGACCAGAAGCTCCAGAAAACAGCCAGGGACTTCTTCCTAGCAAGCTTTTAATACGGGGGATAACGGAATATGTGGAATCGTCAAGGCATTGAAATAAAGGGTTTTTTTTTTCCTTTTTCAACAAATGAGTTTTTTCGGGGGAGGTTTCTCAAGCTCTGCAGGTTTTGCGGCAGTCCCATCTGTCTTGCAACGTAGTGCAACTACCCAGAAACCCAAGACGTTACTAAATGTAGTCTCGAGCCCAAATTTATTCTGGTTTACGTTCTCAAATTTGGGTCAAGTGCGAGATAACCAGTTGCAACACAAATCCGCTAACAATCACTTTAATGTAACTAGCAGGCACTAGCTGTGAGGTATGTGAGTTTTTAGTGTCACCGAAATTTACCATTGTAAATAATTGTGTTTAGAGATCTCGCCACGCGTAAAATCGCACGAAAAATCGCGTGCAGACTCCAGGTTTCAGTACCGCAGTGCAGGCAAAATCACACGCAAATTCGCGTGCAGTCTCTTGATATCTTTTGAAACGTTTAAGATTGATCGAGGTTTGACCAACTGCGCCCACCCTTCTTCTGTACTCTACTTACTTACCTGCCGAATCTGCCTAAATTTTGTCGAGATGAGCCCAGGATCACGATCATACCAATTTGCTTCTGCCGTGCTGACCGACAAAGGCATCAACGCCAGAAGCCCGGCGTCTGAATAAAACCCGCCGGTTTCAATTTGTTTTGGTTCGACAAGCAGCTGGGCAAGGCAAAGAATCAGATGTCTTGGTTAATGCACTTATCAGCGGCCATCCGGGGGGGTGACCACTAGGAGCCCCCTGGCATTTGCCAAATGACGTTTATAAATCTCGCTACCCAAAACCAAGATTGTTAAAAAAAAAAGCTACTAACGCCCCACCCTCTGGGGGCAAAGAAGTGTGCTCTGCCATGTCAAAAGGTGCAATATTTCAAAAGGGTTCTACTTGCCATAATTAATTTTCTATTTGCTATAACTATATATATGAGTTAATTGAAAAAAAGCAAAGAAAGCTATTCCACTTGTTTTCTACACATGATGAGGTTCAGCTTACTTTGTAAGTCATGGAATGGGAAGGATTGCTTGAATTCATTTTGAAATGCTTCATATTATAAATATTTATAGATATTTACAAATCCCTCGGGTCTTCCCCCGGGGATCCTGCTTGCTACGAAAGTGCAAAAGCAATCCATTCCCCCGAGCTTAAAATTATCGAACAACGTTGACAAATCCCGCGCCATGCCCGCGTATGTCCCCGGGGTTACCCCCCACCCCCACAAGTACACAAGTAACTCTTTAACTCTATCTAGCACGATGGCTGATTTTGTATAATTCTAATAAGCAAGTTTAGCCGGTAAAAGCACGACGTATGATTTGGGCCTATGGCCACTTACCAGGACATAGAAGGTATCTTGTTGGCTCATTCACTTCTCTTAGATGTGAACTGCATGAACCAGGTAAAAACCCTTAAAAGTAACATCGTATTGAGGAGAATTCCGAGGAAGGGAAAGCTGAAGCTGCCCTATGACAGGGCCGGATGCTGTGGCAGGAGTAAAAAAATGCTCGGCATCTTGCCCTACTGCTAAAATTCCTGCCATCCTTACCGGACGACAACTTGCTGTCGACGAGTAGCGCAATGTTGCTAAGGAATTTGCCGTTTGATCTACAGTCAGTGTAGTTACATAACTCGCTTAGTCTGTTTCAATTTGTTCATCTAACCTGCGACGGTCATCCTGCCTCTTGTTGACCAGTCATATCACTGAAGGAACGCCAGACTCCTCGTTTCGAGATTTTCAAACAACAGTGATCGACTTAACTGTTCTTGTCTCCGCAGAATAAAACATATTTTTCAAATGCAAAGTAATTACGCACGTCTTTCAACTTAGCCTTCGGATGATACGATAAGGTTGTCACTGTTTTCTGATAGTGAAAATGTTTCCTTAACACGAGCCAATTACGCTAAGAGATTCTTAACCCAAAAGATAAGCAATTGTTTATATTACGTGAGTACACAAAATACAAAATGTTATCGTGACCTCCATGTAAATCGGACCGCCAAAGCTTGTGATAACACAGCGTTTACGAAATTATATTTCCAAGGCCAAGGTCTTCGCCCGTCTTCGTTTTCAATAAATTTTTTCATTTCAGAATTCGTCAAAGGTTGAACTTGAACTACTTACACTCAACATTTCATCAAAACAATGTGACGATAACTTCGAGAGAAGGTAAGGTCACCGCGTCACCTAAGACAGACACAAAAAAGTAAGAGTCTCGATGAGTTACGAACTCGAGGCAACAAAATCCGACACCACGTAAGGAAACCCGGCCAGATACCCAGCTTCTATGTGGAACTACTTTTCTAATGAACTAAGAACAATTAAAAGTAGCAATAAATTATATAAGTGGAAAGAGGCACCTCATCTATCTTTATTATAAATTTAGTACTCTAACAACTTGCGTCAGTGCTGTTTCGGCGAGAGCAATTTTGTGATAGCAGTTTCCGGTATTTAAAAAGGCAACAATTTCAATGATTTTCCATTTAGTTTCTCGAAGAAGAACGTCGTCGGTTCAATTCTGAAGACATAACTTTAATACGTCATGTTAGACACGCACGAAATGCTCACCACCCATAAATTTCAATAATCGGCGGCTAACACCTTTACCCCCATCGCCAACCCCTTCCAACTAAAAAAAAACAAAAACATACTAGGCATTATCTCATATTTTTCTTTAGGCGAGATTTAATATTCGGGAGAAATTGGAAACAATGACCTAGTTAAGCAAAATTTTAAGGGTTAAAAATATTTTTATATTATGGGCAAAATGGTGAATTGATGAAATCGAAATTGAATATAATTAAATAACTTCATTAAAACAGGAAAAACTTAGGTACAGTGATATAACCTGTCTCGCTCTCTATAGTTTGTTACAGACTGTCAACTGCCTCCACAATCTCAGCACCACAAAAACAAAAACTATCACTTTATTTATTTTTTTCCTTCAAAATTTCCAACACAAAATGGAGGCTCACAAATAAATACTACTCTAATAGTATAAGCAGGCTAAGAAAAACATCAAAGTGATCAAAGAGGAATTGTTAAAACACTATTGCGAAATATACCTGGGCTTTTTGATGACGTCAATAAAATACTCTTCAAACTGATACGGATCTGTACGTGTCTTTCTTCATGATGGCTGAGATGCGTAGGGGACATTTCGTGACTGTCTAAAATGACCTATCACAACCATGTTTTATTCCTAGAGACCCAATAAATCTCACACTGTATCTGGGTGTTAAATAAAAACAAATACTGCTGCTGAAAATGTTCCTATTACAGTGGAATCCCGCCTTGAGGTCACCTCGTTATTACGGTCACCTTTTTTTCGGCCCGGCTCGGCAGAATGGCCATCAATTTCTTATAAAAAAGGAAAAAAAAAGTTAATGCGGCCAGCCCGTCAATAAGACCATTTTTTAACTCATTGGTGACCGTATTAACGGGGTTCCACTGTATTACTTCTGCTAATACTGCTACTGCAGTGCTAATGCCACTGCTGCTGCTACTACTGCTGGCTGATGCTTTTGATGTTTTTCACTACACCCTCCTCGTGACGAGGCCTCACCGAATTTCCTTTAGCCTCGTTCAAAGTGTCCGTCCTTGCCCATCTTTGTATGTGAAAATAAGTTTTCATTTATTAACAATACCCATCACAGACCATACTATCGAACAGACCATACTTTAAGGCTGCTGCAGAGACGGTGTCTCGTAAGTCGGCTGCAAACAGCCAATTCATTATTAGCTACAATTCACGCAACCGTTTCAGTTGTGCGAATAATTTTCAAAAGGCTAAAAAAGGAGCTGGCTTGAACAGAAGACTACAAGATTGCATTGAAGTACTTTTCTAGGACTTATTCGTGAAATGGCGTATCGTTTACAGCTGTTTCGAGAAACGGTTGTCGGAAAAAATGTGCACGCGACAATCCCGAAAGGTAATATGGGATATGATCAGTACACTGTTTCTGACACTGTAGCTTTCGAACCGACTTTTGTTACTTTCTTTTAGTACTCGCAAAAATAAGTCCATGGCCTCTCGTGTTTTTTTTTTAAATTTTTTTAAAGAACAATGAATTCAAAACCACCCACAATACTTTTCGGGATTGTCGCGTGCACTTTGTCCGACAACCTTTCTCGAAATAGCTGAATACAAGGCGACCATTATTACTATTACCTTCAGTTGATGGCTGATGCGGGAATCCTGAGAAAAAGCAAATCATTCCTATTTAAAGAACAATTCGACTGAAAATTACTGAGTGGAAATAGCGGATATTTCAACATTTTGACAATTACATTTAACGCCATTCGTTCGCGTCACGTCTACAACAAACAGCGACGCGGGTGACTAAGCCTTTTTCAGCGATAAAACAAATATTAGTTAATATTCATAAAATAGGTAAGTTGCATTCTTATCCTTGGTCGATCATTCCAGGGTAGATCATTCGGTGATCGGCAGCAAACTTCAAACTCAGTAGCGTTTTCCGATCAACATCAGGGACTTTAAGAACCGACAACGCGGTGAGTCGGAGACGCGACCGGAAGTGACTTTTCCAATTTCGGATGAAGAGCGCATGCGCGTGGCGTTTTCTCCCGCTCTCGAGAACGTGGCCTGAGGAGATTTGGCGTCGTCTGGAAAACGTGAGTATTTAGCAAGGTATTTAGCCAACAAATCACTATAATTACCTGTCCATCACAACTATTCTGTCAATTGGAATTTAAAATTTATTGCCTCTTCAAAGGTTAGGCATCATTTTTGAAACGAAAAGGACCAAAGTTGAATAGTTTAAAACGTTTTGTTCCCTCCAGGTGAGCAAGCACATGGTGATGGCGTCGAGCAGATCTTCAAAGTAAGTCGTCTAATTTAATATCCTTGAAATGTTTCCCAAAATCTCACTTTCCTTCACAACTGAGGGAAATTATCACATTCATGCGGCTATTCTCATGCATGATACATTGCTTCATTGCTTATCATGCTGAGCTCGGGTACTGATCGACCAAAAGTAGAAATCATATCAGACAACCTACATGGATAGCTAAAGCGCTTTAGTATAACACAAAGTCCTTCTGTTGAATCACAAACGGTACCATTCGGACATGTGAAGGTATCAGGCATCTGTAAAACATCCACCACCAATGAGATGTCACTCTTTTCAAATCTGAAGTCTGCCTTACACTCTGCGGGGTCTTTGTTTTCGAGGGAAACTTTTTCGTAATCCCAGTGGCGAAACGGAAGGTTTTGTGGAGTGAATTCTTCATACAGCACGGCAAATTCTTCGTCATCTATTAGCTTTTCTTCCAGACTAAGGAGCAAAGCTTCCTGTAAAGTCTTAAATGAGTTTTGAGTCATTCTTGTCGGGAAAGGTGAAAAGCGTTTTACTGTTTTCCAGACGATGACTATTAGTGTAAATGATCGCGTTCTTGATCTTAACTACATATTTCCCGCGCTTAGTACCCGGTGCTCGCCCCAGCCCCACTCTCGGTCCTAGCGTTTTCCAGACCACCGCGTTGTCGGTTCTTTTAAAGTCCCTATCAACACAGTAAACGTGACGTTTAATTAATCTTACTCAATGTCGGCAAAGAGACTGAATTTTAATCTGAAACAAAGGAAATTGAATGACACTTCATCTTTAAACCGAGCTTTTGCAATAAAAGCTAACTAGAGTATAGTCGAAGGAGCGTTTCGTCGGTGTACACATAATAAAAATACCATAATATCGTTTATATAAAACGTTATATAATTCACTTGACCACAGAAAATCAGATATTCCTTCGAAGAATTACCCCGTTCTGCCAGCTTTTATTTTTTTTTTATTTCAAATCAGCGTGGCATTAAAATGAAGGAAAAGTGATATCACATATAAGTTCATGATCAGAGAGAAAAGCCATTAGTCAGTTTTCAGCTGAGTTAATTATTAGGTTTGAGATGATGGCAATACTACTGAAAGCCGGATTACGCCGAGAGCAAAATTCGATAAACAAAAATCTGAACACGAATCTAGTAACTAACGCTACCATCAAATTTTACTTGCGCATCTTTTTGTTTTTATTAAACTGATGAACACTCTATTATCGGGTGAATTAAACTTTAAAAAGAGACTTAGGAGTTTCTTATCAGTGTTCAGAACAAGTTACTGGTTTCGACAATTATCTTATGTATTGTTGGTTTTCACATGACGTCACTAAAATTCAAACTAAAAAACTATCCATCCTACCGAGATTTTACTTTCACGATGCATTAGAGCAGCTGAAAACTAATTGTCAAACAAATTTTCGCTTCAAAAGGGTTCTTGGCTTTGTGATAGAGTACGCTTGAATTTCTAAGCTTTTGCATGACGCGGCATTTACATGACGGCCAAGAGAGCTGTCCTGTAGGTTAAAAAAATTACTTATTTCAGGAAATTTTGCCATCTAAACAGTTCATGTACTGGAAAAAGTATTATTTTAATGTTTATGAGTTTCTCGAAGAATAAATTCACGCTTTTGTAGCAAAACTCGGTAACAGATGTTTCTGTTGGTTTCCGTCTGCCATGTTGGAGCTCATCCAGGTGAGCACCAGCATGGCGTCTCCATACAAATCTCTATAAGTTTGGGTAAAACATTTCTTCGGATATCTCGTATACGAAATATTCCTCTGACCTGAATCTTGGCGAGGGTCTTTGCATATGTATCTCCTTTCATTTCCCAGATTCTGGACTTTATCTATTGAATGGTTTTGATTTTTATCTTCATCTATTTTGAATGGCGTGACACTGAAAACCAGCAATTTGTTTCAGGCTGTGTCTATACTCTAAGGACAAAATACATGAGTTTACGAAAAGTACGAATGAATTGGCATGTAGGTAGAACATTTAACTGTTATTAAATAAATAGTATGGCGATCTCAATTACTAAAGACGCTTTCTTGTTACTTTCGTTTTCAGTGTTCACTTGAAAATGGCCATCTGATCAAATTCATTTATTATAATTACTATTCGTTACCTATTTCTCATTTTAGAAACCACTGCATTTTATAACTTACTTGTCAAATTGGACAGGAATTGTAACTTAAAAGCAAATTTCTGATGGTCTAAATTTGGGGCACTCTTCAAGAACACCTTGAAATTCATGCACAAAGGGCGAAATGCTTACCTAGTTAACCATGGGGTTGATAATGACATCTATATTCGATTCCAATGCAAAAGAACTTTGCATGTAAGGTTCAACCAGATGCTGAAATGCATCACCGTAACAAAGCCTGTTTCCCTAAGGCAGGTGAAATCCGTCTATTTGCAGCCGTCATCACGAAAGCCTAGCGTCCACTGAATAACTGTGTATGACGACGAAATCGAATTTACTTTCATAGTTTGTTAAATTTGTCGATAGCGTACCGCTAATCACAAATTCATCTACTAGGGGCCCCCCTGAAATGTCTGCATGTGGACCGTGCTCTGGCACTGAAACGAACTCAGCAGAGCACGGCCTTCTTGTAACAACTCTGGCTGTTGTAAACCGTGTGCGTAATAAGTTTGCATACGTTAATGTTAAACAACCAGAATTTGGTTAATTTTGCTAGAGAAATTGTGTTCATAGTTTTCGAAAGTAAATTACGGTTTACTCATGGACAAGAGCCAATTATGCCGGTAAAGAGCTTTTATCGCGAAACAGATAAGCCTTTTTACTCAAAAAACACGTTGTGGATTAATCGGCTTTGTCAGCCAGGTTTTGCTGATTTATCTACTTTGTTACGTCATCTTTTTTTAAAAGTGTGTCCATGAGAAAACCAGGCAGAACCAGCCAAGAGGTGATAATGCTCAAATCACCGATTTCGCTCAAACTCGGCACAAATGTTAGGTACCAGGAGTTAACTTATGTGACAGAATTTCAGGTCAAAATATTAAATTCCCTCGGAGATCCGGGCATCCCCTGTAAAAATCTCCATTTTGCCCGTTTTATGCATAATTAATTAGCTAACTTTATGATGCCAGTACAACAAACAGAAAAGCCACCTGGAACTTAAATGCACTGAGAGATGATCTGAGTTCATAAGACTTTAAGCACAATAAACTTTTTAAAGTCGCCGATTCGATTTCCCCCCTCTTAGTCCCCTTAAGTTGGGTCATCATTTCCAAGTTTTGAGTAAGTCGTAAAATTAGGGTATTTTATTCCCCAATATCTCTGATGAGCAACAGCTTATCTTTATAACTTTTGCATGAGTAGTTAAAGCCATCACTTAAGTTCAGAAAAAGATCATAAAAAGTTTGGGCAATTCACTTTCTTCCATGTGTTGACATAAACTGTTCATGTGACTGAACGACTTTTGCATATTTCATCAAAATTCAGGTCCTCACAATATTCGTGCGTTTGCCTCTGAATGAGGAGAAATCGAACAAAAAACTCTTCAGACAATGATTTGACATTAATAAGGGTAAAATTGTTGAAATTATTGTGCAAGAAACTCTAACGATGATTTTTGATAGCTATATACGCGATCTTTTCAAGGAAAAAGAACATACAAAGATTTAATTCACAGTTTTACTTACTTTAATAATTTCGCCCTAAAAACAATATAAACGGTCAATAAAATCCATATACGTATCTCTTGTATGTGTCAACTGCTAGTTTGTGCCCGCTTGGATTTGTTCCCCATGCCACCTTCGATGCCCAGTTCAGCGTAGTTCAGCGTCGTGACTCACTGTACGACTAAAATTCCTTAGCCATCAGTTTACGCACAAAAATCCAAATCAAGTTGTTTTAGAAGAAAACAATACGAAAAGTAGAAAGCCGATTTGTGATTCATGGAAAGAATTATTGCTGCCACTGTTGTAGCTCAATTCACATGTTACAAACAACAACGAAACGTCCGCCATCTTTGACATTAACTGGAGCCCGCATTTTTGAGCAGCGGTTGGCCACCACACAGAAACATCGTATCGGGAGTCAGGAGCCAGAAGCCAGGAGCCAGGAGCCAGGAGCCAGGAGCCAGAGTCCAGTGAACAAAATATGAAAAATATGACTTTCCGACATTCTCTGAGATAGTTTTATTGTTATTGTATGCTAATAAAAATTTTAGAATTCCAAATCTATTGGCAACTCTATTCAGACCGTGATTATAAATGATCCCATTTCTTTTCAAACTCGGAGGTAGAAGTCGCTTTTCTTTCGTGTTTTAGAAAGAAATATTTTTGTCTATTTTAGTTGCACGTCAAATAGCAGCGAAGTGAAGCCGGATCTTGGCGCAGACCAGCTCAAAGGGACAAATAAAGCGTGAGACACGGCCAGATTAGCTTGCGACAAGAATTCCATTTTGTTTTCATACTGGAGCCCCCCCTACCCGGGGGAGTGGCCAAATTGCGTACAAATGCCCTACCCTACTGGCACCAGATTTGACTGTCATAAACACTGAATTTTTTACCTAGCACGGTCCTTTAAGGGTCTTCTAAAGCCTAACTATGGCAGTAATGTTCCCAAGTAGAATTCAAAATACACCACACTTTCACATTGAGTTAGATCTTTTTCTCAAACAACCGCTTCCATATGTTTAACACCCTTCCCACATTCCCTCGAGAGCTACTTCAGCTGTGATACTTAGATTTCAAATTTCTCACCCTACCCAGGTAAGGTCAATTTTCTCATGCTAGACATCCTCGGAAGGGCCTTTTTGCGTACCCTTGGGGCACCAAAACCAGTTTAGTGCCCAGGTTAGTGTGCCGTGCTGAGGCAGGCAGATGTTGAATTATGGACAGACACAACAATTAAGTTACAGACATTTGATGTTCCGGTCCGTGCGTGGTCGGAAGACACCCAGTAAATAATGCCCGTGGGGTTGCTCAAGGAAAATTAGGGTTTTACGAGAGTCGAATTGCAGGAGGTCTTTAACGAGGAAAAGTGCAGAAACATCTACTTTTTGGAGTGAATGTACTGATGCAATTTTTAAGTTACAATATACTATGGACAAATCTATTTTGTTTCTAAAGTTCCTCTGATACTCCGAGGAGCGCAGGACATACAGGGAAAGCAGAGATCAGACCACTGCATTATTGAAATTAGATAAAGGCATATAATTCAGTAGTTTGTATTTTCAAGTGTAACCGGACGTGTATGCGAAAAAACGGTAACTCTGAAGCGGATATATAAGAATGATTCATTACAGTGACAAACAGCGATATGACTGTGGACATAATTTAAAAAAAAAAAAAAAGCACAACATTCAGAGGCGGATAAGATTTTCTTCCGGGTGTCTGCTTACGAGAGCTTTAAATCAAAGCTAACATCTAATTCACCGATAAACCCTTTGAGTGTCCGCGGCCGCCTACGGGAATGTAAAAATCCACAGTTTGTGCACCTGTGGGAGCTGAAACGGGGTTTTGCGATGGCGGTCGCTGAAGTAGAGCTATTTGCTATATACGAGAGTGCCCGTTAAGAGAACTTCTGTACTGTATGAATCCGGAAATGACGGCTTAAATGAGAAGTGAATATTGTGTATTAGTCTGTGTTCAAAAAACTGTTCTTAATTTGCACCTTCCTTGAATAGCTAAATAACTCTAGCCTACTTTTTTTCCAATACATTATTAGTGCCCCCTTTTGGGTCTTTTGTATTCCTCAGAAGTTTAATATTCCTCAACACTTTTAAACGGTTATTATTAATTTTTTGCAGTCAATAATTTACCCAGATACAGATACCATCCTGTATAGTTGTAAGACTACGAGGATTAAAACATAAGTAATTAAGTAAGTATACCCAATGGCAAGTCATTAATTGTCGAAAATTGCATGACACGGTCTGACTATAAAAAGGGCTATTATGGACGATTATTATCATGGTAATTAATGTCAACATCGAATAAACTCAAAACTTCAAGTAACACGACTTTCACAACCTATTTTCAACACACCAGTTATAACAGGATATTGGCGCGCACAAACAATAGATAGTGTATTCCGCATTCCGTAGTCCGGTAGTCCAGCGTAACAGATTCCATGATTTAGGCAGAGTCTAAAGTCACAAATATGGAGGGTGTTCGAGCAGGTGGTTGTTTTCCATAGATATAGACGGATTGTCAGTGATCCTTCTTGTCCTTTGAGAATCGTTTTGTTCCCTCTGACTACAACTTATGTCAAAGACTTCGAATATTCGGTGAAAAGCCGACACTTTCAATTTTGCAATGTTTCAAGATGTTTCATTACCTCGTCACAAAGTAACGCAGAGTAACGCCACAGAGGACCAGACGAAACTGGAGCAGCCAACCTGGACTAAAGCATCTGAGAGACGTGTATGTAACATTTATTCACTATCTTTTATCGTTTTTGGGTCTTGTAGCACCTACAGGTTGGACTGATCGAAGTTTTGAACTAAATCTTTTGCTCCTTGTGTTTACTCAAGCGTTCCATAAAATATCCATCAAAACGTCCATAAATAACACAGAAATCATGACTCAGGTGACACTTTCTAACAATTCCGCTATTAGTATCGATAATGAGGCATCTGATTTGTGACTTCTCGCCAACTTTGTGCTATTTTTGTGTAAAAAAACGAATGTTACGTTTCTTCCAATTTTGGTCAAATGACAAATAAGAGTCAAGTCAAATGTACATAATACGTCATTATTGATAAAGTATGAGATTGCCCAAATATTTTAGGATTGATTTGATAACCTTAAAGATGTCTTTCAAAGAATATGTGAGAATTAAGTACATAGGTTGTTGCTCATGGGAGATGTTAGCGACTAAAATACCTTAAATTTAGGGTTTGGTCAAAACAGTGAGAAGATGACCTTACTTTAGGCTAAATAATAGGAAGAGATCGAATTCGAGAGTAAAAATAAATTACTGAGGATTAAGTCAGATAAACATAGAAGATGATAAAGTTGATTAGATTTGAAGTTGTCTTTTCTACTTGTTGAACAGCCAAACCAAAGTTAGCTAATTAATTATGCAAAAATGAGTAGATTTTGTGATTTTTAGGGGGGGTCCCTGTAAATCCCAGGGAATTCAATATTGCGACCTTATTTTTTGTCGAGGTTAATATCTCACCAAACCCATCAATTGTGCCAAGTTTGAGCGAAATCCGTGATTTGAGCATTATCATCCCCTGCCTGGTTCTCTCATGGACACACTCTTAAGTTACGACCCGAGCACAAAATGTTGTCCATTAAAGGTTTTGTTTATACTGATCTCCAGGCGTAGGTCGGAACCAAAGCGTGTGATAATGCTACTTTTGAATTTTTTTTTCAAGGACCAGGTCTTTGTTTCTGATTCATTTGTTTATGCTAAAAAAATTCCTCAGACTGTTGAACTTGAACTGTTAATGCTCAGATTTTCATTTAGGAGAAGACTTTTCGAGATTTCAAAGTCCATTTAATCCCCCACGAGTTTCTAGTCTAAGACACTTAAAGTCATCATGCACGTACACATCTTTCTGCGCACTCTTTCTGTTGCTTCAAACTGTAACAGCGCGGAAAACCCATGCAAGGAATTGCAGATCACGAAGGTATAACCCACTTCACAAGCGCGAAGTTTTCGTTTTAGAATACAACAGAATTTTTTTTCCCAAGGCAACTAGTGCGAGAAGTCGGAAAGCGAAAGACGATTTTTTCTTTTCTTTTGTTCTGTTTCGCTTTTTAGTTTTTGTTTCAATGTTGACTGTATATTCCTTATCATTTTTTTAAGAGCGCCACCTCGTTGAAGCCTGAAGATTAGTTCAATCAAAACAATTAATAGAAGATCGAGTGCAATTTAAAATTGAAATCACTGATTAGAATTGATTGAGCTGACATCAACGGTGAGGAAGCTGTTCAAGAACACCATGGGGTTATATGCAATAAACTAAGCTAAAAGGCGAATGGGATAGGAAAAATCCGAAGGAGAACGAACTACACTCAGTTAAAATTGAAAGACATCGGCACGCGGCAATTTTCATTTTTTTTTTTTTTTTTTTTCAATTTGTTTGAATTGAAAGTGTGTCCCTTACATCAGATACATGACGTTCAGGGATGAATTATTTTGTTTCCCTTCAAGTCCCTGGAGCTTGAAGGGTGAATATGCCGAATTTGGTCCATTTGTATTGTATTTGATTTGTAAGCTCGTAGTTAAGGAACACAGGGAAAATCACCGGAAAGTATCCGACACGTAGCACCCTTTTAACACTTATCAATTAGGAAAGAGAGTTATTTGATGATCCTAAGTACACAGATCCTCGTCATGCCATTTACCAACTCGCCTGAGCCAAGTTAGGGACACTTCAAAAGACGCACGCGTAATACACAATAGATGTTATGCTAGGGTACTTTCTTCAAAATTGCAACTGCATTGGGCCTTACAGACTAAAGAAAACAATACCTTATAACTGGTTAAATTGAAGAGAACGAGAAATCCTCCCTGCACCAGCTCATCGTGCGGTTTCTTGACTTAGGCTCAGTGCGTGTCTGTAAATGTAAAAACAGAAATAAATGATTGCAATTAGAACCACCATCTCCTTCTGACAGCTACAGCGGGATGACCTGAAATAATTGTGAGGTTTTGACGATGTATTAAATAACAGTAGTTAATATTGGTCCCGCTGATGGTTGGCGAAATCAAGGGAATACTGAAAACGCTTCTTTTTTAAAAGGGATGCTGTGAATTACATCAAGGATTTCCAAATACGGATTTAAACCGTTTGCCTCAGGGCGGATAAAGGTTGGGCGGTGAAACGAGCGCGTTCGAGCAAAAAGGTGTGATGCAGTGGACTGGGAAATAAAAATGTCGCCGTTTTCGACTTCGGCCAGGGCTTACGACGTGGTTTGTAAATTAACCACTGCCGCTGTCACTGAATCATGGCGGCTTGATTTGTTTTCTTGCACTTCTTCCTCGTTCCTTTGTGCTGGTACGCTGTCTCCGAGAAGCAAATGTTGCTATTTTTCTACGAGAGGTCTCTTTCAAACGGTTTCTCTGGTTACTTCCATGACTCTACCACTAAATCATATTTTCGTTCTATTACTCGCCAATGTCGATGTTATTCCGAAACAAAAACAACTAAATACTGTCTAAAACATGAAGGAAAATCTCATCCATGTCATCCATAACAAAACTAAAAGACAGCAAATGGTGTGCATGTTTCATAACTAGATGGCGCGTGTATTTTATAAATGCGTGCAGCTCGTGCAAGGTGTAATTATGCTAATTTCAATCACCATCTTTTGAAAAAAAAAACATCTCATGCGTCTTTCTGTTTCTTCGGAACTTCTAAATTAGTTTCCTCTGAGTTTTTACTGCCGTTTACTTTGGTTTGTTTTAGGGAGAAAAACGGGGGAAAAAGCCTTACAATTAGCCTCAATAAATTTTGTTTACACGCGGTGGTTAAGTTGCGGATTTGAGATGGATTGCGCGAATCGTCATGGCGCGTTGCACCCGAGAAGCAAAGTTTGAATTAGTGCAACGCCACTACATCCAAATATATCAATCTAACTTTTTGTTATGTCGCATAAAATTTATCCCCCTTTAACATATATAAAAATTAAGGTTAAGAAGTGTTAAGTTTTTGAAAACGAAGCGGCGAAAGACGATTGGGTCATGTTTAGTAGAAGGAGGAGGTATTCAACACTTTCAAATTAAACTCAAATTTTGGCATTATACGACCAACAACTTTGACTTATAGGCATACAGACATAAACACATAAAACTGTTTATTAATATTGTTATGAAACGAATTTATCTATTTAACACTGTAGCCTGAAATTACAGACTGAAAGAAAATAGGATTCCGGTTTGCAAAAAAGAAAATTTCGCCGGTCTTCAAGCGCACCGGAAGCGCGGAAAGAGCGCTCGTGCCAGTCCTACTCCGCATCACACATTGAATGAACTCAGAGCGTAGCGCTCGTTTCACCGCCCAACCTTTATCCGCCCTGGTTTGCCTATCTCTCTCCTCCGCAGGGGCTCCCGCTAGGTATCCCTATAGAAATAGCAATAATCGAAAAATAGCCCCGCGCGCTCTTTTTCTTTCTCCCCAGCCTCCCCACAACAGTAAGAGGCCTCTGCGGAGGAGAGAGGTTTGCCTATTATAACCGGTGAATATAAAGCTTGATTAATCTTTTTCACAGTCGGTGTCAAAGCTGAAATTTAATTAAAGATTATCATAATGAAAACTTGGAAATTAAGCATCGCTCAGTTTACTGTTGAACTTGATCTCCAGTAGGGCGATTTGCTTATCACTTGTTCAATCATGATCAGTCTTTCATTTATATTTGATCCCTTAATTTATGCTTTCTCGGTGTCTGTCGTCATCTCATTTACAAAATGTGCTTTTGCAATAGAAGCTTACTTGTTGGCTCAAAACAAAGTTCACTCAGTGTAAATCTGAAGGCCTTATAAAATTTGTTTCATGCATGCTGATGATCGAACGCCACGTCAGTATCCTAAAACACTTCTATGAAAGGCTAAAAATTGTTTATTACTACATCAATGACTACCAGACATATACTAGCTGAATATAACTGAGGGCTATATGGTTTTTTTTCACCACAAGAAGGTTCCAAAAAACAAAAAATTAAAACTAATGGACAACGGAATGATCTTTTCAAACTAAGTTAAACGACTCCATTGTAAAACTTTTCCATTAAAACTATGACTGTTCCCAACGTCCATGACCAAAAAAAGCCAATAAGCAGAGCTGGAAAGACGGCCTTTTACAATAAAAATCAGCATACGATATCGTCTAGATTGTTATATAACTTGCTACAGAAAATCATTTGGTAGTCCATCCGACTGAAAAGTAATAAACCATATAGCTTAAGGGTGAAAAGCTATAGGTGGTTTTCAAAAGAGTTAATATATATTTTTTTTTGTGGTAATAACAACGCTAATAAAAGATTGTCAGAGTAAAATTCAGCGAATAAAACTCTGAACCCGCCGGAATCTTGGTAGGCATAACCCTCGAATATTATTTGACGGTTATTCTCTTTGATGAGAAACAGAGTGTTACCGTGAATAACTATTTTGTGCGGTTCAATACAATACCGGCTGATAAGAGTACAGTTCTATGTAATTTTGCCCTGCTTTCATTTGATATCAAAAAAGAAAAAGATGTTTATAAGTTTTTACGGAAGGGTTTGCTTCACCAGCGCTTATTGTGCGAGTCTGATTAATTAGTTACTAGCTGCTGCAATAAAATCTTAAACTGATTCGCTTTTTTGCTTTATCAGGTCAATTACACTTGAAGAAACTTCTTATCAGTGTTCAAAACTGAAAATACTGGTATTGACAATTATTTTATGAGTTTTTTCAGGCTGTGATTAGAATAAAAAGCAAAAAAGTCACCAGTTTATGAAATTGTCAGTTCCACAGTTGTTATGAACTGGTAAGTATTGGCTACGCAGCCATTTTAAGTAATATTGCAGTCTCAAATTACGATGTTTTCTTCTCCTGATTTTCGTTTATATTCTATTAAACCGTCACCTTCAAATTCTTTTCTTCAGTTTTAACATGCACTCTCTATTAATCCTACCTGTCGAATTCGACATGAATTCGTGGCTTGGAGCTGATTGTCGATTGTCAAAATTGTGGGCACTTGCCGAAGACACCTTTTAGATCCATATGCAAGGTGTGATTTGCCTATCCTGTCGATCAGTAGCTGATAATGGCATATTTACATGTAAAAGTTTTCTTGAAGAGCATATTGCATGGAAGGTTCAACCAGACGTTGAAGTCCCAATTATGCAAATTCACGTCTACACACGGCAGGTTCTAGTAACGCACGTGATCTTACAGCGGCGATACTTGCCGCCATCTCACTAAGTACAATGTACTGTAAAGTTCTTATCACTAACAAATTTGATTTCGTTTACCACATTTGCCAAATCTTTTTCCATCCGGGCCTGTGACAATAAATAAGGGCCACAGAAATTTCAGTGGACGATGTTGTAAGATCTTTCTTTACAGAACCGTGATTTGCATTAAATGTGCGTCAATGTTAAACAAATCGAGATTTGTGAACCTAGGATAAAATTTGTCACTGTCTCGCAAATTTCACGTGTTATTAAAAAGACATTTTAAAGTGTGCATTTTTAAGTGCAGGAAAGATGATTGCTCATTTTAAAAAGAAAAAATAGGTATTTTCGTGAAAATTACAATTTTTTATTATTTCCTGCTTAAGTTTACATGCGCTTAACATTTGTAGTTTTACAGTAGATCATCATGGCCTAAATCCATTCCAGGAGGTCTAGGGCAGCAAGACAGCGAGTTTGATCAATACAAAATTGTCTGGACTAACTCTAGTTAGTGTCGGACTCGATAAGTTACATCTGTTTTGGTGTATATCATATAACCCTTCCAAAACCTATTGCAAAGACGGTGGGTTGAGAAACCACAAGTTCGGACGAAACATTTTTAAGTCGTCGTGACGTGTACGTCAACTTTGACATTGCCATGACAAGCGAGTTTTGACAGCTATGTTTTTCAAAATGTGCTTTTTTCCTGTAAAAAAGATATACAGTGCACTGTATTGCTATTTTAACTAATTAACTTTAGCATTACACCTTATTTAGAGATATTTTATCAAATTTATTAATTACTTTTAGAAGTGTCGTCCAGGGTTTTTAATTAGTAAGTGATTTGAGGAAAAAACATGAATTTAAAATGAAAAACATCAGCAGTAGGTCGCGACCAAAAACAAAATTACTATCGCCGAGGAGACGTAAGATAAATCACCGGGTCATAAATGTGGCAACCATATCATACACCAGTATAAATATAATCTTTCCCCATATAGATGTAACATAACAGTCGCGGTTTTCAAACTAACAGGAGGCTATTTCCCGCAACAAAATATCTTTAGCTTACCAAAAAAACCTCTCACTTAAAATGATTTAGCTTGCGGAGGAATGAGTGGGGAGCATATGTTGACATTTTAAGGTGTTTTGAGACAGTTTTTTGGAGACCATAACCGCGCGCGATACTTTTCAGTCTCCTTAAAGGTGATCATATCCTTGTCCGATCGCTATACAATTTTCACCAGTGACTGACTATAAATTGAAGTTTGCCGAGAATGCAATTTTAAGTAAAATTAATATCACTATGACAACAATAAACAATAAAACACAGAAATCTATAAAAGCCGAATTTTGCGCGATCTAGGCCTGCTTATGAAAATCCGACACCAGGAACTTAAAGTATCATGGTGATTAGCAAATAAATTCCGGGACAAATAAAAAAAACCTGTATATTTGAATTCGAATAAAACGTAAGTATATCTCAGACCTTGCATTTTCAATAGCAGTGAGAAATTGGTTAATAAAAAAGTTTTAGATATACTCAAACTAATAAAAATCTTAAAGGTCAAATGAACCATAAAATGCAATATTTTCTTTTGTCGCGTTACCTTCACTAAACACTAAAAAGAACCATCCTAAGTGAGATTTGGGTAAAGATTTTTCTTCCCAAGCCTTCATAGAAAAATAAAAGATCAAAATCTGAGCATTTCCGAAGACTTCACGGAAACGTTTCTGCATGAAATGGCCGCGCGATGGACTGGAGGCTACGTGACGTCAATGTTGGTCGGCGGAAAAACGTTCTGCGCAAGCTTCAAGGCGTGCTTTTCTGTTTGTTTACTGCATTTGTTTGTGTCGTTCTGTGATAGTTCTGACTGAGTGAGTGAATGAAATACACAAGGTGCGAAGGTTTGCTCCTTCTAAAGCCTTTTTTTTTTGTTTTATCGTCACTTGAAAATTACTTTGAATTCCGAACAACCAATGTTAGAGTAAAAACGGATCTTTCCGTAAGTCTGAGGTGGATAAAACGTTTTGAACACTGCCAAAGAGGCTTGTATTTTTCTGACAATTGTGCATTCGATTAATGAGTTGATTTTGCGTCCAGTGCTCGCCATCTTTCGCTGGGCTGCATTAAAACTCGCTTGTATTCTGTTATTAGTAGTTACAACTGCTTTTTTTATATGCCCTCATATATTTACCTTTGCAGAACCAGCTATATCCTTGTCTTCAGTCAAAGAACCGTAATGCTAACGCATGCGAGTGAACAAACTTGTGCGCTTAAAACTTTCTTGGAACTATAGAAGGCCAGCAAGCTTACTCGAGAAGAAAAGACTACTTCGATCATTTTTCTGTTGCTCAAGTAATAATAGTCAGAGTTTTTTTCCTTTTTTTCATTTTTAATCACATAGTTTTGTTTTCTTTCTGTACGCAAATTTTGCTTTCACTCGCTGTGAGGTAGCTGAGAACGACAACTGCCGGCAGTGACTTCAAAACAATCAACTGTTTGCCCGTAAACAATTGCTGGAGCTGGATTTGACTGAAGCGAGCAAAAGAAATCCTAATGTCAGTGCAGTTTTCTGTGTTTTCAAATCATTCTGTTTGCTGAGTTTAATTTCCTTGAAAAAAGACCCTCGCATGGACCAGTTATTAAAAATAGCTAAATGGTGAGTCGTGGCTTGGATGCGAAGCTGGCAACTGATCTTTTGCTAAAGATTTTTAGGAGGTTGTTTTCGCGCAGGAAATTCACTTCTTTATTGTCAGCAGGTATAAGAGCCTTAAGCCTTATTTTTTTTTTTAATGAAAATTTGCTGTTTTGCCCTGGCGTCTGTGGTTCTTTAAGGTGACCTCAGTCGCGGTAATTAAATCATATACATTGCTGGAAAGAAGTTGCGCGAAACGATCAAGTTCAAAAAACTATAGTTTATTTGAAACCGATCTTGGGGAAGGTTTTTCTAAATAAATAAATATTAAAACTTCTACATTGAGGATTTTGTTTACATTTTAGTGATCTGCGAAGTGTCAGTGTCCGATCGAGCGTGGGTTTTAAACAGCTCGAGTACCACAAAGTTCAAACACCTTGTGGTCAGGCGTGAATTTCTTTGGGCAAATCACTATACGAAGATAGTTTGTTTTTGTGGTCACAGTGGAGCTCCGAACCTTATATATCCAGGGACCTCCTTATACGAACACATTTTGTGAATGCATCTTGAAAAAAATCGGACCTAGCACGCACATTTCCAGTACAACGCAAGGAAATTAATGTCATTAAAGTCCGTTTTATACTATGATGTATTCTTCGAGAAAATAAAATAATTTAAAAAGTTATAACCACGGCTTGTTCTTTCCAGGTGAAAAGGCCGCACAAACTACCATAATTTCTGCGTCCAGTCGACTCGAAATACTAGGGAGCTTAAGCAACTACGTCGACGACCTCGACGACAACTTCAAAAAACAATAGTTTTAGTGATCAAAACAACAGCTCTGCACGAGCATCACGCTTTTTAGTACATTTCTTTGACGCCCACTGCACGACTACGACGTGAAAACCTCCCAATTTGACGTTTTATGAAAGACGTGGACATACAACGACGAATTTTTCTTCCTCTTTTTGAACCTGAATAAAATCCTTAAGAATTCAACTCCAGGAAAAGTCGCCTGTATTTGACGTATTGAGCGGTCCAAATAGAGGCGATTAAGTTTGAAAGAAAGCAAATTCATTTTTTTACCGACGTTTTCACTGCCGTCGTCGTCGCGTTGCTTAAAGTCCCTACTTTGTTTTGAATTTCCCGCTTTTTTCACCTGTCGTGACTAACATTGACGTCACAAGCTGTTTTGGACAACAATTTTTCCGACCGCTCTACGAAGATAAGGGCCAAAAAATAGCAATTTTTAATTGCGAATATCTCGGAGATGCTTGCTTCAATTGAGCTGAAACTTCACAGTATGGTAAACCGTTATTTTGTTGATATTAAACACATTTCACTAGAATTGAACTAAAATAAAAAAGGTCGAAATTTTGGTTCATTTGACCTTTAAGTAACGTCAGAATGCTGATTGATATCATGTTTCGCGCTTGGAAATTTTGGTTTATTTCCTTTCTTGCGATCCTGAAAGCTAACCGTTTTTCCACCTGTCTATGTGCAACTTTATTCTAAATTTTGACTTATAGCGCTTTTCTGTATATCTCTAAAACGGCTCGACAGGGTTCATTTTAATTAAACCTCATCACGTAATAGGGGTGGCGAATGGTACCACGAAAAACGTGGGTCTCGGAAAATTTTGGTAGATCTCGAAATCTCGGAAGCGTTTTTGATAAGTCTCGAAGTCTCGTTTTCGCATGGTTTGTTTTTACTTTTTTTGAGTCTTGAAACTTTTTACCAAAGAGTCTCGGGCTCGGATATCTAACTAGGATCTCGGCGTCTCGGCGAGTCTCGGATTCTACCATTGGCCACCCCTCGTAATCTTCACGACGTATATAACAAAATCTGCAATTTTCGTTAAGATTGATCCATTGCAATATCTTCAAATTTCAAAACAAACCTAGCCTACCAACCAGCCAAAACTCCGCGCTTTAACATTCACTGCTTTGCCGTTATGCTAATTTTTCCAAATTAATGCTAACCATACATATCTCAATGACTAAGTACATTTTAGTTTAAATTTTATCGCATCTTTTGAATGTAAAACACTGACAATAAATATTGGCCGTTTTTATGCTAAGGAAGCATCGGAAGCATTATCCGTCTGGACGAACATGGCCAAACGTTTTGCAGTTCGTCTGGTTATTATGCGTCTCCAGTATAAAGACGGGCACAAGACGCATTATGCGTCCACAGGAACTACCTTTTGTATTTCGTCGTTCAAGACCTATTTCGAAGGAAAGTTCGTCCAGACGCATAATGCGTCTAGTGCTCGTCGCACTACAAATGTTTGCCTAAGTTAATTGGTCCAGACGGATAACGAGTCCTTAGTATAAGAACAGCCATTGATAGACGCATTATCCGTCTGGACGGATAATGCGTCCTCTAGTATACAGGGTGTCCCAAAAGTTCGTTCCTCTAATTTCATGCACTATAACTTTTGATCAAAACTTTATTTTTTACATGAAATTGCTAGAGGACGTTTATTTCTCTATCAAGTACATGAATTCAGAATTTCAGTAACAGGCGTGCCCTTTTTGCATTTTTTTTATCACATTCTGTAGCCTTTGCGGCATGAACTGGAATACAGCGTGTAGACCCACAGATGATTCATTTTGAGCTTTTTTATCACCTGGCGCGCTGGAGCCAGTTCAACCCCCAACAATACTTGTTTAGTTTAGGCAGCTGAAAAAATATATATTTTTTGGGCATTCAGCAAGGCGTTTGTACTTCTTTACAAATTTGAGACGGGCTGGGCGTTACTTGGCAGACTGAGCAGAGGCTTCTTTTTTTGCCATCTAAGGGGCCTCTAATTTTAAACATTTTAAACAGCTTTTCATGACCCGTTCTGGACTGGACTTGTAAACTATGTGAGAGCTTCCTCGTCGAGTCTCCTGTGTTGCATAAAGCCCTCTTTAAAACTACTTTAGCTGCTTTATTTAGGACTTTTAGTCTTCCCCGTCGTTTCTTGCCTTCAAAACCTTCATTTCTCCATTTCATTTTACCACCGAACATTCGGATTTTGCCAGTTTTTTAGCAGTACTGTTCTACAACACTGATGTAAGCAAGTAAATCGAAGTATACGTGCTTATGCTCTCACGTAGCTGAACGTTTTTGCGCTTAAGGGGTTTATCTTTCGTGATATTCACAAAAAAACAAGGAAGGAGTTCGAGCGATTCGGGCTATAAAATAAAAAAAATATATATGTGGCGGAAAAATATACCCGCGCACGCGCACCTTTGGCGCGGAAGCACACAAATCGACTAATCGAGTCAAAATATGGCTCAACAAGTATGAAAATAGTGAATTAGATTGAAAGACACAACTTTTTTAAATAATGATCTGCTTGCCAAGTCCAATCGTACTGAAATGCAGATTTATAAAACAGAGGAACGAACTTCTGGGACACCCATTTAAACTCGTCTCGACCAATACCAAATGACTATCGCCGAGGAGACATACGATAAATTACCGGGTCATACAATGTAAATGTG
>JBBMOI010000006.1:3530000-3547500 GCA_038088405.1 Porites divaricata
TTCGAAATGTTTACTCCTAAACTGTACAAAATCGTAAAAGTTGTATCGGGCTTTATGAACCGGCCAGAAATTGAAGAGCCAAAAAATATGCGCACCTTATTTATAAAACCTCCATTTTAAAATGTCTTCGTTTGCTACATTATTTGATCAATCTTATCATTTCAGAAGAAAAATTATTTGGCGACTCACCCGTGGCTTAGTGCCGTAACACTTGTATCAGTGGACAGTTAGTTGTTTTAAAGAACAATCTTGCGCATATACTGCTCTGATCATGAAGTGTTCGACGCATGTATAAAAGATAACAAGCTCTCAATTGTTATTCGTTTCACCTGTTAAACAACTGTCAACGTTCTACTGTAAATTTTATTGTTTACACCTGATCTTCTTTCATTTTTTTTTTTTTTTTTTGCAATTTTAATTTAGCTGCATTATTTCTCACCTTGTATAGGATGAGGCAGAATGTAAATAAACTTTTCAGGCCTTTAAAAATCAAGTAAAAAAAAGGAATAAGGAATAAGGAACAATTATTTTACCCGAGAGACAATAATTAGTTTCGTTTTGAATTTTATAATTATTTTAAAATTCAAAACGAAAGTCTTCGTTGGCGCATGTCGCTTTCAATCAGAGTCTCGTTACCAACTTCCTTCTAGTCGTAGTCTTCTTTATGAAAAGTCGTCGAATGAACGGAGATCTTTGATTCAGTAGCGAATGAGGAAGAAAGCTAAGATGATGGTGCTACTCCTGTTGAAAAGCTGCTTGGCCTTGATGTAGGAATTAGTCTACAAAAGTACTATGAATACATAATTCGAAATCATCGAGAAGGGTGAAAATTTGTCAAACGACTGGCTCACTGATTCGCGTCGTTTGCCTTTTTAATTCATAACATTACGTGACAAAAGGTAATCGTTCTCGACAAGTGCGGTGCAGATAACATTAGAAAGAGTGCCCCCCCCCCCCCCCCCCCAAGGAAAAAACGACAAACAGACACTAAAACTCAGTGGAATACATTGTAGGTAAGTCTTGTTTGTTCATTTGATTTAAGAAAAAGTAAGGTTTAGCGTCATTTAGCGTTCGCAGATCTCAGTAATATATTTCTCAGACAAAGTCTCTTATATTTTCAACGGTCACCTGTAACGCGACGCCGGCGCGTCACCTCATGTTATGTAAATTAGTGAGTTTGGGCTGCCTGTGCCAAAATGATACCTAAATATTCTTCGGAACGGTTTTTCTTTCTATTTGCGGTGAAATATCGACTAAAGGCTCTTTAAAGTTCTGTAAGCTTACATCAAACCTCATACTAGGTCAGATCAGTGTCTCAAATCTTAATACAAACGTGCACAAACTAGCCTCATAAACTGCGCTCGACTTCATTAAAATAGATATAAATACACAATTACTCAGACTTACCATATTTTGAGATGCAGCTCCTGAAAGCTTTCAAATAAGGCCAGAATCGCTTGAGCCTTAAAAAACCCTCTTACGCATCCAGAAAGGTGAAAACAAAAACGACGCCATCCAAAATCGGATGATAGCAGCTGTATTTCATTTTGTATATCCAGTGGAAAAAGACAATTAAAAACATCACAAGTTGTCACAAAACTCTGTCAGCTTTAGCTGTCAAAGCAAACAAGTTTCAAGATGCTGTTTGAATTTTCCGCGTGAACTCACTTGTCAAATTTTGACCAATCAGGATAAAAATTGGACGTGGAGCGTGACCAACGCGTGACTATGGTGAAAAAAGTGAAAAGCATCTGTCTTCCCTGCTTGCATTTTTAAAAAAAACTGGCTGAATTTTCACGTCCGAGGTCAGTTTGAAACAAAATGTTAATAGTGCTGGGCCATAGTGACATAAACACAACATATTTCACCTAAAAGTTTTAAAAAAAATAACTTGAGCCCGCGATCATCTGAAAACAAGTAACTTGTCAGCGGATAACTTCAAAAATACTCGACCAGGATGGTTCGACACCTGAACCCGTGATACGGCCAGGTGATACTGGTCAGCGGATACCTTGTTTTGACAGCTGTCAATTGATCACAACATTGATGTGCAATCAGTTTTCTCCTGGGCTCCTTGGGCTCCCAAAGTAGCTAGAAAGTGTGAGAGTAAACATTGGTATGCCTGTGGTGCAGACGGACGGTCGGTGTACGGTCACGTGATTACCAAATTTTCTCGGATGGGTAGTTTACAACGTTCTCTTACCCATGGTGCTCCGCAGGTGCGCTTCGCGCACCAGAGCTCCCCTATCATATCTGCTTTTTCTCAGCGCTGGGGTTTTCAATATTTCATTCCTGGCCTATTGCAAGAAAGAGTCATCGTCGCTCTTCTTCATCGGCTTCATCGTAGTCGTAGAGGAAATTTATACCTCTGTGGCCTATGACATCGGCGAAATATTCTGAACTTACAATCTTTGCTTTCTTCAGCTTGTTTACTGTTGTTTTTCTTGCACTATGATTCGTAAGCTTTTTTCTCAATTTCTTTAAGAGTAGTACCAAGTACGGATACTTTCATTATGTTAGTTATGGTATTTTCGCCCATTGGTTTAGTTTGAACCAGATGTTTAAATTTTCGGTTTCGTTTGCTACTGAGGTAGAAAAAAAAAACAGTCCATCGCATGGATGTTTTAAGGTCTTTGCTGGACAAAAGACCAAAAGAGAGCAACCGGACACCTTTATCCTCCAAGGAATAACGTACGTGACTTGAAATCCCTGTTGTTATCATGGAAAACTTGTATCCTTGTTCATTGAAATGCCTGAAAAGTTTAGCTATCATGGCTTGCGTGTGGTTGCCACCGTTTTTGTTGTTTATTTTTTACTTTAGCGTAGTCTGTTATAAGTAGCTTGTTTAGTTTCTCTGGCTCATTTTCGTCGATTTTGTTGACAGTATTTTCTCTTAGCGCCGCATTTTCAATACATAAATACAGAAATACGTACTTCTTACTACTGTGTTCGGGTTTTTGGAATATTTTTTTAACTTTTCTATTGTTGTTTTGCGTACAAAATCAAATCGTTGTTTGCAAAAAACCATGACAGCTCTAATCTAATTGGTTCTTGGTGGTTTCTTCTGTGTTTTCGGCCAATCAGAAACCATTTGTAATTTGCACTCGTGTTACAGAAGAGCTGCACTCCTTTCTCAGCCAATCAGAATTGAGTAATTTTTTCGTGTATATTACTAGGCGGGGAACAGTTTCATTGTTAGATGTCATGTGACCTAGAAGTAACTAATGCGCGCGCTGGGAAAAAAATTTCCAGCTACATAAAAAGAGCGGATATGCTTTTGCCCCTCTTCAAACCACAGTTATCATCCTTTGAAGGGTATTCTTGTGTATTCTTGCTGTGTTTTTGAGGCGTAAATACGGTTCACGTGTCGCATATTTTTGTAAAAGGCATCTTATCGTGTGCATGTGACATTTAATCAGGTAAGGGAGTGGTCATTAACTATTGTGGGGGGGGGGGGGGGGGAGGGGGAGGGCTGCGATTTTTTAGGCGCCAATTTGGGGAGGACTAAAATTTTCTGAGCCCGCATTTAGGGGACGGTTACAACTTTCTGGGCGCCTTTAGGCGATGTGCGCATACTAATGGGTTTTGTGTTACTGAAATATTAAGCACTGCTTGAAATACGGTGGCCATGCAAGTACTATTGGCCGAATTTATACTAGAGACGAATTATCCGTCTAGACGAATTATCTGTCTAGACGGATAATTCGTCCCTAGTGTAAATCCGGTTTTAAGACAAATTATGGAGCAAAATTCGTCTGAGGTTGATTCGTCTGTTAGCACGTCTTCAAGACGTGCTAACAGACAGACGAATTATCCGTCTCTCAATTTATATCTAGACGGAACGTAGACGGTTTTTTGACGACGTTTCCACATGAGAGGGACTGTTTCTATTTTGCTCCTCAACACTTAAACACCCGTCGTGTAACCCGCGTAAGAAATGTCTAGACGAATTATGGAGCAAAATTCGTCTTCGGATTTATACGAATTATCCGTCTAGACGGATAACTCGTCTCTAGGTATAAATTCGGCCGTTAACAGAATTGCATACTCAAAGCTGAATCGCACGGTTAAAAAGCACTCTGATTGGCTGTAGATGAGGAGTGACTTCACGTCGAATAGCTTGCAATTTGCTTGACTTTGAAACGGCTTTGAAAACAGCGCACGGGAATTATGAATAACGAGACTGAGAACTGAAAGCTCAACAAAATAGACGTATGAATTAATTGCGTTCGTTCCAGGGAATGCAGGATATGATATCCGAGAGTCCAATGTTCAATTTTTTTTTTCACGGGAAGCATGTCCCCGAACCCCCATATATAGTTCGTGCATGCGGGGCTGACAGTACACTTGTTTCTCCAGTCACACTAGTGCTTAATGTGCAGTTACAAAAAACTCCATACCTGGAGAAAATGAATGATGATACCGAGAAGCAGTGGTCCAAAAATCTATATAATTCTGGATAAAAACAGAAGTTTGAACACTAAAGAAACTGTACAAAACAAGACTAAAGCTGCAGAAAAACGGGCAACAAAAAACGCGCTACTTGTTTTGCACCATTGCGGAAAACCAAGTTGAATAGTGATGTTGCGCGCTTTACCACCCATGTTCGACCCTGTCTTGCAAGAAATAAAGTTGCAAGGTTTGTTTTCGTGGGTGGTAAGACGAGCAACATCACTATTCAACTCATTTTGCAGCCATATTGCGCGCTTTTTGTTGCCCGTTTTACCGTACCTTAGCTAGCTAATGAGAACATCATTTTAAAATGAATAGGCGATCAAAAGTCTTCGTAAATCATGAATCTGGAAGAAAATCATGAATCATTAAGGTAAAAGACGACAGGAATCATGAATATATTACCCCGAAAATATTTTAAATAGTACCACTTTTTTATTCCAATGAAATTATTGTTTCAAAGTTACGTTGATATGGATTCACAATTTTTTTGAACACACAGTTTTGGAGGGGACAGGATTTTGGGGCTGTTAACATGAGAGGGGCTAAAATTTTTGGGCCCTCACTTTTGAAATAATACCGGCCCTCCCCACCCCCCTCCCCCCAATAGTTAATGACCGCTCCCTAAGAATATGAATTAAATAATTTTCATAAATACCGAAGTTGAATATCTCACTTGCGATATATTAAAATTCCAACATGACTCCGAAGTTTTAGGGACAAAATTAAAAATTTTTCACGACTTCGTTGTCTCGCAATTCCCAAAAGAGACTTGAGCACAATGAAAAATGACCAGAAAGCCTCGGGGTCATGTTAGAATTTTTATACAGCTAAATCAAAAAAGCTTGCTTTGGTAATTAGTCATTAGTAATTGGACATTGAGCATTCGGGCACATGGAACAATGCAATGATTTACATGAGTGACCACCAAACAATAGCTACAATGCATAATTCCCAATTCACATGAACCAGCTATATATCGAACGTGGTAGTTAGAAATATCAAGTCGTGTTTACATGATCGTGTTCACTTATATCATCCCATTTATCTTGCAAAAACTTCGTCTGATTCAAGTTCCTGCATCACGATGGCAAATTGAAAAACAATGATTCTAAATCCAGTCACCATCAAAAATATAATATACCACTGATATTAACACATTGCCCTTTGCCATTTTATAATATCACTATACCGGCTTTGCTTGTCATTTGTTTTTTAGTAACTAAGGAAGATATATTAAGGGTCGCTTATTTAAACGAAGTCTAACTTAAACCACGGTTTAAGAAATCTTTGGACTTCTAGATCTTTTCATTAAAAGGTTATTTTAAGAAGGCAAATGCTTTTCGTGAATTCAAACTGTTCACGATAAATGTTTAAAGCGTTCGGGAAACTGGCTTAAAACGCAGTTTTGTTAAACACTGGCTAAACTTCGTTTAAATAATTAGCCCTAAATATTTAAGGCTTCGTGACCATGCGAATCGAATTATCTGAAAAACTTACGTAAAACTTTGGAATACGGTTGTCCATCATCAAATTCAAACGAAGTGGCCTTGGCCTCAAGAACAATACTGACCATGTATTAGCTTCTGATTGCCCGAATGCAGTAACAACAACCTTTCTTGTGACCGTGAAATGGATGCAGAGATGCAGCCATTTAAAACAAGTTATTGATACAAACAGTTTTGAGTCTTTGAGAAAATTGTGTGAGACTCGATGCGGTCCTCATAGTATAAGAAAAATATTCGGGCTGTAAAATTAATGTACTCATTGTTAAGTTAAAAATAATATGTATTTACAATTGTTATTCTGCGAAATCTGGTTTAATAGCTGTTAGAAAATAATTGAATTATCACGCTTTTGATCTTAAGAATAAGACGATCAATTTCCAAAAGAATAAAATGTAAATAAAAATCACCAGTCTTATAAATTATCAAATACTGAGAGCACCCCAGTTCTTACATTTAAAGACCCAGTCTCTTGTCACAAGGCTATTCAGCTTAAACAGAATCGAACAGAAAAACTCTACAATTTGTTCTCTATAGTTTTATTAGTCAGGAAATGTTAAGGATTCTTACGATTAATTTGGCTGTGTACTCAAATTAATTTAGCTTTGTTTAGCGGTGAAATCAAATGCACTGACTCAGAACCGCGGACGAATTAAAGCATTTGGAAATGAAGGGTGGCTCTTTACAACCGGTAATGTCCAAGGATAAGAAAGTATAAATTACTTAATTTTTTCAATAATATGGATAGATTGAGGGTGAAGAAATTTTATTTTTACGTTCCTGACCCTGAAGAGACTAAAAACGAGAACCTTGTTGATGAAACGATCATGGCTGAGTCCTTTTTGGACACAACACTATGATTTTTCAAATTGAAAACAGTCAATATGGCTTGCTAAAGGTTTCGTGACCTCTCTCTATTTTGTCTTACATCTATTATCATTTTTCCATCATTTTACTGTGATGACAGAGCAACGCCGTCAATTAAAACGGATGCAGTCATTATCACAGTAAACAAAGGTAGATTTAGAATTTTGCAAATAGTATAACATTTCTGACTTTTATTATTCCACTATTATGTCATTTTACCATATAAGGTCAAGAGAACAAGCAAAATACGAGGCCGTAATACACTGTAGTGTCCTGGTTTAACCGGTTTACAGCAGGGCGAATACCGGCGGATGGAGAAGGAGCAACTATGGCTAACAGAATCAGGATGTTTTGGATACTCTTACTAGAAAATAGAAGCCAAAATAACATTTTTCTTTTGCAGTACATAATTAACCTCTCATTCAATGGTTTGGCATAATACGCGCGAACATTTTGCTCATTGTTAACGTCATTCTCCCAGACGGAATCAGGATGTTTCTGAATACTCTTACCAAAAATTAGAAACCAATTGCCAAATAGCAATTTTTTTTGTAGTGGAATAATAAACCTCTTATTCGATGGTTTAGCATATAATACGAGCGGACATTTTGCTCATTGCTCGTATTTTTCCTCGCCCCTGCGGGGCTCGGAAAAATACTACACAACTCGCAAAATATCCGCACGTATTATATGCTAAACCATCGATCGAATAAGGTGTATTTATCGTATGAAAACCCCTCGCTCCCAAACGAAAACAAATAGTAAGATTTTTTCTCATAAGGTGCGTGACCAACAATTTGTTCTTCTTCACAACGTGAATTTGCTTTGCTAATGTGGCTGAAAATTTACAAATTTGCCCTAATCTTTCTTTTTACTTTTGCGCAACTTCTGCACTTTTTTTCGAAACAGTGTATCCAAAGCACCCTGAGAAAATTCTAAGTTGCTTGGATACCACTTAATAACGAGACTACAGGGAAAAATCTAATCGCTAAAATAGTGAATGTATACTTTAAGGTTGAGCTGTTTGAAGCCTGATTTGGTTGACTCCTGCCTGGGTTAACAGCTAGCAACCAGATCAGCTGTTTATTTTATACATTATTTTCTTGCGCTCATCGGTTGTTCAACTCGGTCCAGACACGGGAATGTAAAAACGTCGGACAAGCGTTGTTCGGAAGCTGATTGGATCTCATCGCGATTGGAACAAAAGGTCCAGTTATGTTAACCCATAAAGAGACGCACGGTCCAAACCAGGCTCGAATACCGATCGCTGTTCGGGAAAACAGTAAGGGAAAATTAGCCCGCACTAGACCGGACCCGGGAGACAAGGTCCAAACCAGTCTTTAAACGCAATCCTGGGTAAAATATCATGCCTCACGGTTTAACGTAGACTACGAGTAGTCCCCCATTTTTCCTCAGGGATATTGAGAGCGAGCGAAACGCGAGCACGCGTGAAAATCACCCCACGCGAGAAAAGGCGACACGCGACGGGAGGAGAGAAAAAAAAAATTCAATGGAACTGACCTTTATTGCTAAAATACACTCTTTCACATGTCATACCAAATTATGGCGAGAAATGTACAAAAATATTTTCAAATGTCATAATTTTTCTCAAGCACCGACAAATCAGAAAGGATTAGGATAATACTCCTGATTCTAAAAAGACAACATCACTATAATGAAAAACACTTACTGTACGTTCGAAATGAATTCACTCAAAACATTTTGAATTTTACATTTTTTTTCCATTTTGAAGTTTGCTTATCGTGTTTTACACATCTTTAAGTGTAAATCCTTGAAACACAGATAAATCAATCGCATTTTCACACCAACAGCAATCAATATATACATTAAGAATCTAATGGAAGTTGGATCTGTTTACCAAATACATGGATTTGAAATGAACAACGTTCGTCCTATCTCGGGTTTCCAACAAGATTCTATTAAAAAATGACAAGATGCATTTGCTTTTATTCCGGAAATCCTTAAGACACTACCTATTATTATATTTACTTATACTGTACAGGCTAAAAGCTGTTTATACATGAAGCAATAACTTATGTTGACTCGCTTTCTCACAGAAGCAACTCCCAATTAAGGTAACAAAGACTATGAAAGCTGTTCACTGCTGAATTTATATTAATTCTTATCTCCAGGACTAAACTTTTTTTAGCAATGCAGCTTTCGACCGTATCTCAAAATATTCACTGACTCTGAAATCTCGCTTCCCATTTTCAACCATGTAATCAGAAGTACAACCAAAACCAGCCTCAATCTGCATGAGTTTGCGTTTATGATTTGTCAATGTATATTTTTCTCCATTGATTTTGGCGGCGATATTTAGTGCAATTTTATGACCCTTGCATAAAAACCCTTCCACTCATTTTAGTTTTTATCTACTTGTCGTGAATTAGTTTTCGTCTTCAGGATCGATGAACAACTCGTTCACAAGATAACATGTTTCCATCATCTCTGATCCACTTAACTTCTCAAATTCAGGCCTGCAGTAAATACGAAGAACATTGCGTGAACGCAGTAGACTAAGGTAAACTACGAAGCCAAGTAAAGAATGATAACTCGCGCGGCTACAGTCATTTTAATAATTATTATTGTTGTCCGTTTTTCAAATGAGCCTCCGGCTGGGATAGGGGTAAAACCTATCTAACATTAAAACGTTAATAAAATGATTGGTTACTACCAAACTAATGAGCTACTCCATAAAATAACAAAGTTGAAAAGGGCTAGTGAGAGCCTAGCCTGAATAGTAAGTGTTCCTGTGCGATCCAAGGTTCGCTTCAAACGTCGTCGCTATTGCCGTCCCGAACTCAACTGAGCGGCTTCAAGATTAAATTAAAGCCGGATTAAAGATTAAGTTGGCTAAACCGATGTTTTTTTTCGGTATCATGGTAAAGGAGGGCGCCTTTCGTGTCTGTCGTATATAAAGAACCCCTTAAGAGACGAGCGGCATCGTTTGTACTGCGCGCGGTTGAGTGAAAAACAGAGACTTTTGACAGCGATAAAACCTCTCATAGTCAAAGACTAAACAGAAACTTTGGAGAAGACAAACTACAGTTTTCGAGAGAAGTAGAAAATCTTGACAGTTTCAAAATATGCTGGGATGACCATACCTTTGATCACTGTCCATTTCTCCGCGAGCGAATCTCTCTCGCACCTCTTCAAACATTTTCTCGCCTATGAAACTTATCACTTGCCTGGCGAAAAAACAAAAAAGCTCAAAGTTACCAAATTCCTAAACATTTTTAATTATTGTTTACAGGCGTTCCTAGAAATTTCAAACATCTGGCAAACAGGTAAGTAAACATTCCCGAAGACTAAACGGTGGCTAAAGACAATGGAATATTCATGCAAGAGGAGATAACTGAAGGTAATAGAACGATTTAGGGCCTGTTTACATGGAGGAGGGGGACACTGATAGGTGAGGTATTACATGTGGCGGGTCACCCCACCTATCATGTAAGCGTGATCAAACCAAAATAAGAGATTATATGGACAGGCGGGTTACCACACCTATCTGGGATCCTCCACCTCCATGTAAACAGGCCCTTAGAATAACGTTTACGGCAAACAGCATACGTCAGCTCCAAGTTGACAATTTCTCAAAGTAGAAAATAAGCAGAAAAACGCTATGCACAATATATAATTCTTATGGATAAACCTGGTATGAACCTACTTATTTTTGTGCAGATATAATTAACAGTAATCTACAGAGGAAGTAAAAGGAAAATTTGGTCACATGGTATATTAATCGTCGTTTGCAGTTTGCCATAAGTAAGATTCTACATCTCTCTAATGTTTTAACGATAATGTGGAAAGAGCCTAAACATTTGCTCTTCCCAAAAGAGGATAGACATTCCCCTCTCCTCTACTTTCTACAAGTTTTTGTGCGTGAAAAACTTATTTGTATGAAATGATCTTAACAGAATTTTATCACGTATTCTCAAACTCATTAATAATTCATAAAGAAAATACGAAGGAAATTAATGTTTAATATGTGTTTGGAAACCAGATGAAAAACTGCTCATTTTTGCATCGTTAATTTCTCCACCTAAAATTATTTCGTTTGAGAAGTAATATCAAGCATTCCACACAGTGTTTCATAACCAGATCAAACACCTCGAAATTCGTCAAAAATACTCCGCTGCGCGTCGTATTTTCAACTCTCTTCCCGGTGTTTGATCTGGTGACGAAACACTGAGTCTCATGCTTGATCTATTACTTGTAAACTTTCTATGACACAAGCACCATGTAATGTGTGTCTGTTTTCTATCCTGTAAAAGTTTATATAAGTGAGTCTGGAAATGGTTCTCCCGTTATTTTTAACTTTACAGCGGTTACCATACATTGCCTTCTATAATCACTCTTCTGAAGTGTCACCCAGAGAACTTACTCTTTAAGCTTCTGTTTGCAGGACAATGGTCTATCCAAGTCTTCCACGATTTCTTCTTCCACAGCTGAGGCAATGACGCAGTATACGATTATTAGTGGCATGAAAACAATTATACACCAGCTGAGGATGTACTGATATCAAAATTATCAATATTGACGTTTGGAAATGGAGCCTTTATTATTCAATCAAATTCCAATTTACACTACATTGCACAAGACAATTCAGTGAATCTGAGGCATGTAGCAGCTGCACGGAAGAGAAGTCACCAATGGTGTCTAACCCTGACCCCAAACAATACTGAAACAATTGAAAGAATGACATGTCATTGTTTCCTGCGACCAATCAGGAGAGACCTTACGAGCAGCTCCTACACAACTGGAATCTGAGGTCAGCTTAAACCACAATAGTCTAGTTTTGAATTCGTCGCGGGAGCTGAATAGAAGCACTAAAGACTCATTTATACAGGGTTATAGCCTCGGCCTTAAGTAAAATATTCACAAATACCGGGGAGGAGGTGCCGGAATTTGGGTTTAAAACAATAGACACAGTTGTACACAGGTCTTCTTCTGACTGGAATTTTTGAATATATTTACCTTTGATCGAGGCTAACCCTGTATAAATGAGCCTTCAGTGCCTTAATACAGCGGCGGCGACGAATTCGAAACTGGACTATTCGAGATTCCTTGAAAACAAACAAACGCACACGCTTGCGAAATTACCTTCGGTTTGTTAATAAACTGCCAAATGAGATAAGTGAAGTTGAAAGAAGATCGTGGAAGTGAAATGTTATCGGACAAACCTTAATAAGTTGGACGGTTGTTTGGAATTCGTACTTAGATTCCAAATTACCTTCAGCATCTTGAGCAGCCCGGGCGTTGGTGAGAATATCGTCCAGAATCTTGAGAGAAAAATGGGAAGCGATATCTCAGTTCAAGTTCTAAGATAATGCATTAAGAAGTGTTTTTTCTTTTCTTACCTTTTCTTACTTATTACTATTCTGATCATAACTATAACAAAATTGTGAAATCTGATTGGCTATCAACTGCCCTGATTTCAGCCTTAATTGGACAGTTTAATCGGACAGTACGCGTCATGCCTAAGTAATTGGACAGTACGCGCCATCAAGCGCGCGCTTAAATGGCTTTTTTTTTTCAATGCTAGCAAAACAAAATGTCGAATTTCTTGTGTTTTGATGCAAAAAATAGCCTATTATATCACAAATTTTGTTAAAGTTATGATTAATTAGTAACAGAACTTCGTGTCGTCCAATTCGGTCTGTAATCATACTCGTGATTAAGCAAATCGGACTCCCGCTACGCGGTCGTCCGATTTTGTTAATCACTCGTATGATTACAGACCGAATTGGACTCCACTCAGTCCTGTTACCATTACTAATGATTATAATTAGTTTTTGAAACAGACGCTGATTGAGCAACCATTTCCTTCTTTTTGAAGGCTCGTTTATCCGTTTTTGACTGAGAGAACCAGAGGGAATCTTTCAGAAAATTATCACCTTATGCATCCGGGCCAAGGAGTGTGACTACTTTTGACACCAACTCCTTTCCCCAAAGCGAGATGCAAATTTATCTCAGGGCTATAATCAGTCGTCAGGAGTATGCAGCCTTTACGTATTTATAGGCCAAGATTTGGAGAAGAGGGAGCACGTGGTTCATACTATGCTTTATACAAAACAACCCTTTTATATTTTTTAAAAGCTGAATATGTCAACAATCCGAGTAAAATGCAACTAAAATAAACATAACAAAAGTGTGGAGAAGTAGAAGTGTTCAAACACAGAACTAAAATAATATTACATGGCCGCGCCCGGAGATGCGGAATTTCTCTTCGAGTGTTGCGCCCATTCGTAAAATACTTTTCAACGCGAGGAGACAAAATTTTTATATCCAAGCGGCCTTGTAATGTTCCTTTTATTACATAACCACCAATGAAATGATAAACCATTTCCTTTAATACGATTTTAGTTGTTGTTTTTGCGAAAGGCGGGTTTATTATGTAGCCATAGCAACGGTGATCTTTTCATGTATGTTTAACGTGTGAGGATATCTTGTTTTCGCGCGAAAGCTCACCTCGTATTTTATTGGTGTTTATGTGATAAATCCGGCCATAATTGTTTTTTTTTGCGACGTAAGAAGACATAAGAAGCGTGCAACCTCTGATGACACAAAATAAAGCTACCGCGAAGGATCGGAACGTTTGACTACATTATTTATTGCAATATCTCACCTCTTCTTCCGAGTCATCTTCAAAATCATCAGGATATTCAACTTCTGCTTCTTCATCCTCTCCGTTTTCTTTCATTTTTGCTGCCGACACCGGCTTTTTCGGCGAATCACTGTTCGAGCGTTCGTCGAATTCATCCGAATACTCTTCATCGTCCGACTCATCGAAGTCGTCGGAATACTCACCAGGGTCATCCACAACGTTTGTCTGATCGACATCTAAAATTAGCCAAGTAAAGTCTCATTACCGTTTAGATCTGGATTGAGCTCCGAGCGGGAGCTGATTAGAGAACACGACAGTTGAGTAAATCGCGCCCTTGTAAAATCCCCACCCCCCACCCCCCCCCCCCCCCTCCATCAGAGTTTTTATTTTCCTCGATTCACCCTTGCTAACCTTCGTCATAAACATAAGAACAAAAGAAAAAAGGTCACACCAGACATCGTCTAAGGTTTTTGAACATGTGCAAAGTGATGCCTGGATACAAATTTAAAGCCGGGCCGATCGAGATTGTTTTAGATGATTTGCTATGAAATCATTCTGCTTCTAACATTCTCACGACTGACTTTTTTATTCGCAACTTAGTTTACCTCTGTCATATACACCAAAGAGAACAGCCCAACGATTGGGAATGCGAGCATACTATACTTTCCGAAAAGTATTGTACAGAATTTTAGCGGCCAGTTTTGTCACTCAACAGTTTTCATTTTTCTTATAACAAAAGCAAGCCACAGAAGGGGGTTACCGCCATGGTGGCGTATTTTAGTAACAATAGATAAAAAAAAAGGAAAAATAAGATACTACCTTACTTTTAACCTGCGCAGGTTACCTTACTTTTCGTGTAAATTCTAAAGATTTTTCATTCCTGACTTAGTGAGCAATATAATTTTAAGTAAAGAGCACGCGTATAACCTTTCTTTTCCTGTATAGTAACCTGTTGCTGCCCTCTATTCATTGGCTGAGCAGATTTGCAGCGTACTCTCAACATCCGTCCGTTCTCATCCGGAGATCTTATCCCGGAAGCTGACGAGGGACGTTGGTGCGAGCTGGGAGATTTGTTTCTACTTCCTCCTGTTGTTTTCAGTAGCTGCCTGAGAGGAGGAAATAAAAATCCCTGTGAGTCCACGAAAGAGAGACTCCCTATACACACAATTACCTGTCAATCCGGGAGAGCTCACTAGATAGATAACTTTGAGTTGGTTTAGTCTAAAGACAGGTAAAGACTCTTGCCATGCTCTTCCAAAATCGGTTTTAAAATAGAAGAAGTTAGGCGCCTCCTTCTCCTCGTTGGCCTGTGCCCTCTCCCACTGAACAGGGAACAATAGCATTAAGCACAGTTATCCCTGGTACTGACGCCGAACCTTTTCTCGTACATAGGGCATTTCCCTTATCCTTATTGGGGACATCGGGCAAATAGCTCTACTTCCCGAAAGCGTAATGCTGGACGAGTAAAGGCTTTAGGACAACACCAGGCCCACAAAAGCATTTTCTACGATTTGAAATCAAACTGTGTGTAGAGTATTAGCAAAAAAAAAGCGTGCAATGGTGATGGAAGAGCATATTAATTATTTTTCAGGATAGCCTTTTTAAGGCTCCAAGATAGTGAGGAAAGCGGATCCTGAAAAGTTGCGCGAAAAGCGCGTGAGCTGGGGAGAGACGGAGTAGTGAAGCCTGTAAGCATTTGTTTTCAATACTTCATTCCAGTATATCAGCTCCTGGCATTACCATATGATTGGTCAATTATATTGTGACAGTTCACTTCAACGCTTACGTCTTTGCGCGCGTAGAGACTAACAAACATGCCGAGCATGTTAAACCCTCCTACACCGCACCTTTTGACGGTTTGACGTTTGACATTTTGACACGAGAAACGGTTTTTCAGGAAGAGGGCGGATTGTAGTATTTGAAAGGATGCTTACAGGCTGCCCCCTTCTCTCTTCCCGCCGTTTCTCGCTCGTTCGTTATTTCACTGCTCGCTCGATTTTTTCGCTCGTCTGCACTGACATATTTCCGACCAGGTCGCCGTTTTAGCAGGACAAACCGGAAAAATAGGACTGGACATACACTACACAGTCAACCCCATCTAAGATGGACACCTTTGGGAACGGCACAAAGTGTTCGTCTGAGAGTGTTTTCCGTCTTATAGAGAGTAAAATAAAGGGTGTAAAAAAGACAGGGACCAACTCTGGGTGTCCGTTTTACAGAGGTGTCCGTTAAGAGAGAGTCCACCGTATTGACTTTGCTTCAACTACAAAACGATAGTCTTAAGTGTTTGAGCTGTCCATGTCTGGCCGCAACATGGATTCCTTGGCATATTTTAGTGGGGCATTGTTGAATGGCCATTCGCAGTTCTGAATCTCTGCTCATAATCGTAATGTAGAGGCGGGAAAAAAATGAACTCTACTTTGATAGGTTTGTATTGCAATTGCGTTTACCAAACTAGAGTAGTTGTCTGTCACTGAGTGAATCATATCTGCAGTAAGCCATTTTACTCACTTAGCATGTAAAGCCTCTTGTAGATTTTCCTTTTCTTTTATCAGAATGGAAAGATGCTCTTGCACAAAAGGCTGATTAAGAATTGCCCCAGCTCTGCGAATAAATAAATTAAAGACTGTTTAGCAGAAAAACAATTCCACAAACTTGAACAGGTGTAACGTACAAAACATCAATTATTATCGTTATCATAATAAGTGAAGAATAATTATTTTCCCTATAGGAAATTAACCGTTAGGTCCTACATTATAATCTGTTCGCTTTTTATCTCCAACACTTCTATCACAGGTTCAACCCGATAAAAAATTAATTAATTAAAAAAAATAATAATAACCTTTATTTTAAGAGGGTGACACCTATTACTATGAAGTATTCTCCCTAGTGGCCCTCTGTATTTTACGTCTTCAACTGAAGATGGGACCGCCATTTTACGTGGTCATCCGAGCCACGCGAAGGTCTCGCCGCTTGCACTGCAAAGGGAGTGACTTCACTTCTCAGTTATTTTAAGACCCTGAGTCTTGGTCCGGCCCCGGGAATCGAACCCGCGACCTCCTGCTCTGCAGTCGACATGCTCTACCAATTGAGCTAACACTGCCACGGAAATTGTTAGAGAAGGGTTTCTTCTTTCACAGTTTTTGGGAAGAATGAATAGAAAACAACTTACGATGGACGCTCTTCTGGGGACTTTGATAGCAACAGGGTGACCAGCGCTGATAGACAAGATGAATATTGCGACGGAACGTCCTGGAAAGAGTCAAAACAATGAGATCTCGATAAGTATCGGGGACATTTCAAGATTCAATTAAACCGTTTCTTAAAGCGGGGCATTAGGACCATTAGAATTCGGCAGAACCTTGCAGTGAGTCGAGTTCAGTTCTTACCATCCTTAAGGGGAGAAAAAATGATATTGATAATATACAACACCATGATTTAAGAAGAAAGATTTTTGTCAGCAAGGGTGGATTTTCATTGTCGCGTAATTTTTACGTGCTTGCGTACGTACCTTTTACGCACGTACATAAATAGAGAGGCAATGCATGGAAGATCGATCGCGAGTAAATTAAATATAAATGTTGAGCCACCTTAAACGGCCGAGAGACGAGAGGGAATTACAATTGTCATTACAGCACACATACGAGGTTTTTAATTAAGGACTTTGATGACTTGGAAATATTGTGAACAGTTTGTATAAATAAATAGTACAGTTGTACGTAAAGTGTGCGTAGCATAGCCGTAACAAAGAGAAGATTATTGTTTGAACAATGACATTGTGGCAGGTGATTCTAGGGTGCAGTTCTCTTAGACCAAAGTAACGGAAGAAGACTCACAGCATGATCTACTTTAACAATCTTGTAAAACAAGCTGACAAAGTTGGTTGCGTTAAATGCGTATTGCAAAACGCACATCTCCAACAGAAGACAGCCAAGAGCCTGAAAGACATAAATCAAACTATCAACGGTAGTTCACAACTACTGATACTGCTATTCAGTACTACATACAAGTATAAGCGTTTGCCATGCTGCCTATACAATGATAAAAT
>JBBMOI010000006.1:3552500-3612500 GCA_038088405.1 Porites divaricata
TCAAATTCCTCACTGAGAGCGTGCATCGTGCGCTACAGCACGGTCAGAGGATAGAGGTCTTGCCAAATTTAAGACACGCAGGAATCTTTCAGATTAGTACGATTCAAGAGACTTTGACTCGTCCAGGCGTTAAACTTGACGAGAAGATGAGCATTTGCTCTTCTACTCCTTCAACTTCGACGCTGGCTTGATCTCATACCTTGTAGTAATGTAGTAGGTTATGTGTATGAATGAATGTATAATAAATAAAAGCACTTCTTCTTCTTCTTCTTTCTAAGGACTCCTTAAGATCACAGGGGGAAATGGAAGTGATTTTGAGCATTAGCTTTAAAATAACAGCAGAAATCGAGATAAGAAAACATAAGCTTATGTTTTGCATCCTATTTCGAGGAGGAGTTGTGTCGACTTTGTATCGCATATGTTCTTTCATTGCTATGAAATGTGTTTACATTGTTTTTTACTGTCAGTAACCTGATTTCAATTAGCCTTAAATTTCATCCGATTGCTTCAAGTCGTTTTTTCAATCGGTTAAGTATGGCCACAGGGTCCAGAGGAGATGTGTTTGTCGTTAGAACATCAAAACCCATCGAAAACCTCTGAAAAAATGGGTTATTTTGATCGCGTTACAGTTTCGTTAGTCGTTTCGTTACACATGCAGTCTATAGACCGCAAACCAAGAGACTGAGGGGTCGCAAGATCGGCTTATAGTAAACACGGAAATTGTCCATTTTTTACTCGGCACTTCGTGCAGCAAGAAAAGTATTGTGTTTCCAGAACAAGGATAGTATATTTATAATCTGAATTTCTATCATTTCCTTAAATTTACTGTGGGAAAAGCATAGGTGACAACTAATTGATTATTTTCTAAACAACGTACCCACGAGTTGACGATAGTCTTCCTTTGATTTTAATTAATCAATTAATTAAATAAATAATGTACTCATCTATTTAATTTATTTAATTTAGTTTTACATTGATGCTGAAAAGCACTTTTTAGGGATACTCAATGATGTGTTGTATACATGTGTGGTATATAATATCCTAAGCCACACCCATGATATGATTTGGGGACTTCGGAGATTGGGTCAATTTGTTTTGACTTCGATCAGGTGGGGGAGGGGTTGTTCACTGATATTTGCTGGGGGGACTAATTCAAAAGAAAGAGTCTCCATGCAGATTTGACATATCCAAAGGTTGGCATAATTTTCTGAGAAAGGTGATGGCAGACTTAGCTAAAACATTATATGCAGTACCTTGCTTCTTTTAAAACAGCTTCTTTAGTTCTGTTCTTCTTATTTGGATCTAAGATAATTTCTTTAATAGCAACATGTCTGTGTAAATAACAAATTCAAAAAAAGAGTTATTAACACATGTGAATGTGAATCTGCAGTGCAGCCCATGGGAAAAGAGGATGCGTGTTTTACTGATGTGAAAGGCATCATAACTGGAGTCAAGGACCAAGATGGTATCAATTCTTTAGTGTTTTAAGAGGGTGAATATTTGTCTCTGCTGGTCTGTCTAAATGAACTTTATCTCCGGACATAAATATAGCCACATAGGGTAGTCACCTTAATTTTTCCTGTGCTCCAAGAAAGGTCTCGGTCTCATTTAATAATGCTTAATTCTCATCCAGCACATTTTGTGCTCCAATTTTGCTCCTTTTACTTCTGCTAGCCTTCACGTTAGACCTCGATCCTTAAAAAGACACCCCTGACATAATTATTTGAGACTAATGACAGCATGAGTCACGCAGCTCAAAGGTCATTTGAGTTTGAGTTGGACAAGCATGAGAAAACAGCTGACATTAATTCACAGTGCTACGACTGGGTTTCCTCTAAAATGAAGTCTGAGGAGCAAGCACAAATTTCCATACTGATGACCTGTCACTACCCAGATCTAGGTAGCTAGAATGTGTTTCTGATTGGCCGTGCAAAAAGGGAAATTTGCTTTAACCAATCATCAGAAGCACTTAACCCAGATCTGGGTAGCTAGTATGTGTTTCTGATTGGTCGTGCAAAAAGGGAAATTTGCTTTAACCAATCATCAGAAGCACTTACCCAGATCTGGGTAACTAGTATGTGTTTCTGATTGGTCGTGCAAAAAGGGGAATTTGCTTTAACCAATCATCAGAAGCACTTACCCAGATCTGGGTAGCTAGTATGTGTTTCTGATTGGTCGTGCAAAAAGGGGAATTTGCTTTAACCAATCATCAGAAGCACTTAACCCAGATCTGGGTAGTGACACATCATGCAGTACACATGTATGGAATTTCTCCATTCAATGTCCTAAAATGTCATTTTGCAGAGAAACCTGTGCTGGCAAAGCGAAATTATGTCAGCTGTTTTCACAGACTCAAGATGGACTAGACACAAACATAATTTCAACAACCTTTGATAATCTGTACAATGTCTTTGGGAATCATTGATACAGTAATGTTCTGATTTGCAATAGATTACTTAAAAATGTTCAGATGCTGTTGGAAATTTTTTCAGAAATAGGGATGACATGTACAAGAAGATCTCATATTATATGAAAATTTAGCAGGTATAGAATCCCCAGAAAAGTCAATCATCATTATTTTAACTGTAAAGGGTCTTTCCTCTAATTTTCAATGACACCACAACATACAACAATAAACACTTAATGAATGGTCCCTCGGGAAACAGTTAATTTTGTTCTTCAGAATGCGCCTTGGGAAATATTGACATAATCTCAGGCAACAAAATTAACTATTTCCCGAGGGAGTCTCTCAAAATTTTGAAGCTGGAAGGAAATCCATTTAACCTCACTGTAAAGGCAGTTGTGACAGTCAACATCTCTGGGTAACAGTGCAGTCTTAACCCTCTGACGTCATAGATTTTGCAATGTTGTTCATTCAGAGATTTTGGTGGGAAACCTTTTCGTGTGACCTCAAAGTAACCAATGAGTACACACTGCAGCTACCTTAAAATTCTGAAAATAAGCCTCAGGGCTTATATTTTTCAAAGGCCCTTTTTGAGGGGGTTATTTTTGGAGGGGCTAATATTCAGAGGGGCTTTAATCTACGGAGGGAAATTTGTGTTTCAAAATCGATTGGGCTAGTTATATAGTTAGGCATAAATTTACCGATTTTGCTTTGTTTTACTTTATATATTTAAGGGCAAATTTCCAAGTACAAGCACCAGTTTGGGGGGCTTATATTTGGAGAGGATTATACATGGAGGGGCTTATTTTCGGAATTTTACGGTATATAACAATTAAGCTTAAATAAGTTTCAATGAAGGTTGATACAAGCGCTTAAGCCTTAATTTATCTAAAGATAATTATTAAGCTTAAGTCAGGCTTTTAGTCTGCTTTCTAAATAAGAAAGTTCCAGTCTGTTCTGCTGGGTATACCCAACTATACCTTGAACTTTCCTTCTCTGTAGCGAGGGAAACCTTACCACCAGCTCCCTTGCCAATAGTTGTGATGATGTCGTATCTTTCCATTCCCTAAAATAATCTTAGCATCTTTACATCACAACGGTTGTTGAGCTTCACTGTTTATCAACCGAGCTGTTCTAACGATTTTTTAATGCCGTCAGACGGACAGAATATTTCTACTTCCACAAACGCTTTGTAGTCATCAGGTAACCAGATTTGTTCCAAATTGTTCAGAAGGTTTACAAAATGATCGTCGCTTTCGTTTCCATGTAATCAAGTTTCAGACACGGAAGCGATCGTGGAAGCCGCTGAAAAGCCAAGTAGCCACGCTAAGATATTGCGGCCTGGTCACATAGCGAGCACGTAGGCTTGAAATTCTCCATTTTTGTCGCATTTTAGCATTTGTGCTTTGAAAAAGGACAGTTTTTCGTCAAAAAAATTTCTTGAAATGGCAATTCCAGTGGCACCTCAACCAGTCCAACAACCAAAATCATGGGGTGAGTACCTAAAGAAACTTAAAAACAACACATGGTCGGACGGATGTTGTTCACTACGCGTTGAACAGCCATAGATATATAATTTAACTTAGTTTATTACATTGTAAAACGTAATAAAAGCTGTTAAATTTTATATCTATGTCATCTTTTCCATGTTTTGAATAGTCCATGTTTCGTAAAGTGCTTTTAAAACACTTCGCCTCAATTGGTGAACCACACGTAATTGCTGCAAATTAACTTATATAGCTGACAAAAATCATTAATTCTTACTGCTCCAACACGGTGTCACCCTCAGCGCCTGTCAAAACAGCTTTCATTATTATGGTTCACATTAAAACATTTTTCTTCCCTTTGGTTTTGTTTTCACCATAGAGGTCAAATTGCCTATTGTTTAAGGTACCTTTGATCTCAGATTCATTCTTAATCTGTAATTACTGCACTTTTCACAAAAATGCGAATTCTGAAGTTCAAAAGCCAACTGACGATTGCGCTTTTTGCTGCCGTCAATCATCTCAACGGACCTTCTAGGAAACAAAACTTTACTTTAACAGGTTCAAAAGGTCATGGTTTCTAATTTGCGATTGGTTGATTTCGATCCGTTTTGTGTGTTTCTGTGTTTCAAGGTTCGTTGCTTGTGATCGTAATTATGATTGACAGCAGTGAAAAACGCAATTATGAAGGCGGCTTTTGAACTTTAGAGTTCACATCTTTGTGAAAAGCGCAATAATCATTTTGTTAATATTGTAAGCTTAATTCAAGAAATGTGATTCTCTTTTTTTCAAGATTTTAACCTTATTTTAAATATAGGAGTGGTCATAGAAAGGGAGCGCATCCAAATATTGGTTGGGAACCCGATCCTTGGAACCGGACCTGATTAATGATTTTCCAATGGTTCGAAAGCAGTACCAGTCTGTAGGCAGCAGTTGCCGTTTCTGATGATGATGAAAACTTTTCCGATTCAATCAGAGCCAAATGACATTCCACTGTTTATATGTGTCATCATCATATTATTAATTTTCTATCTGACATAAAATGAAAGTGTCACGAAACCAAATGATGAAAAAGTCGTTTCACTCCAAGCAATTTCCATCAACTTTAGCTTTTTTCCTACTCCATAACAGATAAGAATGTTAACTTTGGTGGATTGTATGTTCCTGTATGTTGTGTTTCATGTTTGTTGAAAGATGCGTGCCTACACATGCTTTTCGACATTTTGCAGAGGTATTTCCTTTAGTCGATCGCAAACCGCTTAGAAACTTTTTCACGCTGCTCCAATATAATTCATTCTGTGAAAATTAAAAGGAGTTAAAATATTACCACATAAAACACCACTGTTCTTCATTGATGCATAGCAAACAAAACACCACGCTGAGTAGTGTGTTCTTTTTTAATACTCGATACTTTGCGATCCAAAATATAATGAGAACTCACTTTGTTGAAACAAGACTGCATGCAGAGATTTGCTACAAGTCGGCCTCACAAAATTCTTAGCGAGCGGAGCGAGAGCAAAACCATGGATTTAAAAAACACAGGATAAACTTTTATGAAAATCTGTGTCTTTCATTCAATGATCATAAACGCAAGATGCAATGTGATCTGAGGCAAAAAATACTGACCAATAATTCGTCGAATTGTGGCCTTAGATTGTGTACAGGGAATTAGCAATAAAGAACTGAAAAATTCCCACACCTCATCATCTCAATGCAAGCCAGGGGGGGACTTTTATGCCGGTGGAGCTTATAATCGGACGTTTTTTTTGTTGTTGTTTCCAGGTAGATGGGCCTATAAAAAAAGAGGCTTTATTAGGTGGGGCCGGGGGAGGCTTTAAAGCAGCAATTTACTGTGTTACATTGTGTCATCTTTATGTTTAGAGCTAAGCTTGTATGAGCTTCATCGCACACCTCAGGAGGCCATCACTGATGGAACAGAGATTTCCATTTCACCTCGCAGTCTGCACAGTGAACTTATGTGTCCTATTTGCTTAGACATGCTGAAGAACACAATGACAACCAAAGAGGTGGGTGTGCAAGTTTGTTCAAGTTTATGTTACATGCAGTTCTTATATTAAAATAGATCAGTTTTCTGTTATGTTTTTTTTTCCACTGGGACTACACGTGTACATACATGTTCATTGTCTATGTTTTTTTTAATGTCATAGTGTTTACACAGATTCTGTCAGGAGTGCATAATAACAGCATTGAGGAGTGGGTATGTATATGAAGTCATGCCTTTCTAGACTAAGACGGTCTAGTTTCTTTCCTCCCTTCACTAACTGTGTCTGTCATTTCCTGTACATGTTCATACAAACATGTACATAACCTTTTCCTAGTTTTAGTTCAAAGTTGCATTCAATATAATATTATATATATATATATGAGAAGATGTAACAATGCAGCATAATACCAACAGCTGATTTTAAAATACTGGTGTATTAAAAGATCATCAAACCTCCACATGTAACCACAACACACCAGAATTGTCCCAGTTAAATTAAAAAGTTGTATAGTTAAAACCTCTCATACACTGGTAAGGTCCGTCTCATGAAAGCAACTGCGATCACTTATTGGGCAATACTTTATAGTAATTTCCCTGTTTTTAACTCCATGTAAGCAACCACTTGACGCGTGCATGTTTTGTGGTTCAATTTTATCCTTGGTTTCAATTTTCTTTTCTTGTGTTTCAAACTCATTATCGTACATCACCGTACCCAAAAACAAAAGAAAAGAAACTTTAAACCAAGGATTAAATTGAACCACAACATATGCACTTCACCTACTCGAGTATGCAGAGACCTTTTAGTGACAACGTCAGTCACATAAATGCAATGCATGTTCAATAATGAACTAAAAGCAGACGTCAGTTAATTGAATACAGGGTAAATAATCATGTTCATGTTACAGGTCAAATTTGATTTCAGCTTACATTATTTTAACCTACCGGTAGGTTGATTCTCAATTTCCTTGGTCTCTTAGGGCTAGGAAACAAAGGAATTGAGAATCAACTTAGGTTAAATCATATTTAACCTGAAATCAAATTTGACCTGTAACATACATACTAAAAATAATTGAACATGGCAGGGCCGTCAAAAAGTTTTTAAGTAACTAGACTGATCATGAATGGTAGGCGGCTTTGAAACTCGCACCAAAGGCACAAGTTCCTGAGGGCTTCAAGGTATCTAGGACCATTTTTAAATTTTAGAGTCTTGGAAATGGCGTTTCCATGGGTATTTTCCACCGCGGACACAATGTTGTTTCGTCAGAATACACGGAAGACTGGGAACAGTGCTGTGGAAATGTCCCAGGTGTTTCAAGACATTGCAGCAGTTTGAATTCACAGTTCTTAAAAAAGAATATGCGTTCAATGCCATTTCAGAACTCTGAAATGGAAGCTTTGCAATTTTATTCAATGGTGCTTATTTTTTGTTAGCAGCTGTGGTAGAAGGAGGTGAAAGTAGCTGGCTAAGGATGGCTAACTACATTTTAGTATCACCCAACTAGTGGACTAATGCAAATCCTGCATTTTAATTGGCTACGCTACTAGTGGACTGTTAGTAATAGTCATCGAGTAGCGAAATTCACCGGTTTTGAAAACCTACTAAAACAATGGCGACCGCTTTGTGTTTTGTGGAATGCCACAGTCTTTTAGCTTTCATGGCTGCTCTGTTTCCATCGTAAACAACAACTACATGCGATGAAATAAAAATCGACAAACTGTTGAAAACTTGGCCCAATTATCAATCACCAACTTGATCTAGTTCACTTGAGCTTTCCTTGCAGTGCATAAAAGTATTGTGGGTCACTGCACTACTTTAGAGATGTTTTTTTTTTCTATGAACAGTTGAGGCTGGATTTTCACCAACTTCACAGCTGAATGAATGAATAAATGAATTTTCACAAGCTACGCTTTTGTATCACGTGTTTCAAAAACGTGACAGTTATGTACATTTATGCAAATTTGAGCGATCGAGCGTGACGCTTTCTTTCGTTTTATTTGAATATTTCTTCAACTTGCATTTGCTAACTTTATTATTATCTTTTCTGTCCCGACTAGTTGGGTGATACTAAAACAATTAGACCCTTTGCCCTCAAGGGCCACGGGTCTAATTGTTAAGTAGCCAGCAGTTTTGGCCGGCTACCAGCCCTTATTTACAGCCCTGCATGGACACACAACCGAAATCAACAAAACGAACTATAACATTAAAGTAACAAATGGATAGGCATATGGCAGCATGGCACTCAAAATTGATTACTAGTCTCATCTCCTGCAGTGTATCACTGTGTTTCTCAAGGATAAAACCATGGTGTTTGAAGAATTTTTTTATTAAAGGATATGAGAAGTAGAGTGGATTTTAAACATTTTTGAGGCTTTGAGATCGATATGTTTTTGTAACTTGCATTCACAGAAACAAGGAATGTCCAACATGTAGGAAAAAGCTGATTTCAAAACGGTCCTTACGTCCTGATCCCAATTTTGATGCCCTCATAGCAAAAGTAAGAGCTATCAATTTAATCTAAACTTTTTTAAAACATTTTGTGAACTGCACCATTGCTGATAACTGTTGCTGTATTGTTTAAATTAATGTCAAGCCATTGATTCTCCATGTTTAAGGTGTAATGATTTACTTTTAAACAATGCACACAGTGTAAAAAGTTGGATTTACAGTTAAGTGATTTTGTGTACAAAATTATGTGTTTTCTGATCTCTCCATCAGTTCCTTTTTTGTTTTTTCTTAGATGTAATGTAATTAAAATAAAACTATAAGTAATGGTAACATGACTGAGTGAAGTCCAATTCGATCTGTAATCATACGAGTGATTAACAAAATCGGACGACCACGTAGTGGGAGTCCGATTTGTTTAATCACGAGTATGATTACAGACCGAATTGGACGACACGAAGTTCTGTTACCAATTAATCATAACATTAACAAAATTTGTGATATAATAGGCTATTTTTTAAATCAAAACACAAGAAATTCGAAATTTTGTTTTGCTAGCAGTGAAAAAAAAAGCCATTTAAGCGCGCGCGTGATGGCGCGTACTGTCCAATTACTTAGGCATGACGCGTACTGTACTATTAAACTGTCCAATTAAGGCTGAAATCAGGGCAGTTGATAGCCAATCAGATTTGACAATTTTGTTATAGTTATGATTATGATAGAAATAAGAATTATTGTAACTTAAAATAGTTTCCTTCCTTTCCTTTCCTTTCACTTTATTTTTCTTTTAACCGGTCCGCCTAGATTAGCAATTGCTGTACGTGGGCCAGTCTATTGTAATAACTAGTTTTATTAAATGAAGTTGAAGTTGTAATTTTACATTATTTGAAGAATATTTATATACACTGTACCTGTTTCTATGTACATGGTGTAAAGGTTTCTTACTCCCTTAACTTGATTATCATTTGCAATATGTGCTTTTAGATTTACCCAGACAGAGATGAATATGAAGCACATCAGGTTAGGAAACTCTAGAAAATCTAAATATGTGTAGATACTAATGTTCAACAGGAAAATAGTTTTGAAAAAAAGAAAAATTACTGATCCAAAGTAAGCAGTTTACTACCTTTTCACTTAAAATGTGAATTGCCTTATGTGGGCTACGCAGTTCTAGTCATACATGTAGTGCAGGACACAAATTGTTCCCATTGCCTGTGACATGATTTTGGTAAAATCCACTGTAAAGCTTAGCAAATGTAAACAATTTTAACCACTGCAACCTGTTAGTGTTAATGCATAACACTTAACACCACCTTGAAAACTACCCTTTTGAAAAAATGTTAGAGGGAAATACAAACATCTCTAAGGGCAAGTTCTTCAAGGAATTCACTGGCAACCATTAGCATGATCCCAACTATTTTTGTTGGAAACAAAAGCAAAAATTAGGGGACATAAAAATCTTCATGGATGTTCAATTTCACTCCTACCAGCTCTTATAACATTGCAAAACTCCAGCAAGTTAAAATTTTAATGACAGCCGTAGGGAAGATCCTACTCTAAGTGAATATCCTGTCATCAGTTATGTTCATGCTCATTTGTACACTGTACAAATTAAGTTGAAGAATACCAGATTTTAGTTTTGTAATGTTTGAGCTTTTTCTAACTAAAGTTATTTGTAGTACCTATACGTACAAAAGTTCTTTGAAATAAAAATGTCTTAAAACTGAATTGGAACTATTGACTTCATATGAATGCTAATTTTACTTACCTGTTTACAGGAAAAGGTTTTACAGAGGTTAAACAAGCATCACAATCAACAGGCATTAACAAGTAGCATTGAAGAAGGGCTTAAACTTCAGGCAATTAACAGAGCTCAGAGGGTGGTAAGTTACGTTAACTTTGTAAATGACTCATACACTGTACAAGTAGCTGCAGTACACTTAAATTAAAAGTCTAGTCTATTACTTTTCTTTCTCAGGGAACATGACTGATCATGAAATCCCAAGCCTCCTGGGGCAGAAAAAAAAATCATAATCTTTCATGGCATTTGAATTGATGATAGAATAGGCCACTTGGCACTAAGAGGTCAAGTGACCAATGCTTCCTTTAAACAATGAGTTGGAATCTTGCTGATGCCAAAAATCAACAGAGCAAATAAGAATTATCTTACACTCAAAATTTGAGAGGAAACGCATTTAAGAGAGTTATTTTATGGCTCTTTGATTTTTCAGCAAAGTACAGTGGAACCTCAATTTAACGAAGTCGCTGGGGACCGACCAAATTTGTTCGTTAAATCGAGGGTTCGTTAAATCAAAAACCTCGATATAATGAATTTGAGGGGAAATTACCAAAAAGTTCGCTATATCCACAGGAAAAAATCCTAAAACACATGCATGGGTTTTCACTTTTTTCCATTTTGGAAAAAACCATGAATGTTTTTTAGGTGAAACCATTAATGTTAATTTAATCACATTAATGGTTTCCTCAAGTAAACCATTATGTACATCAAGTTCACTACAATGGAAATTTAGAAGCATGTAAATATCATGGTTGATTTTTGCAAAAAACTGTAAAATGATTCTACATTTCCCATTGATGGAAAAACAAACTAAAGAACACACTCTTATGAAATCAAGAAACAATGTTGTATTTTGCTGGAAAAACATGGATGTTTAAGTAAATTCCTATGCATGTTTAAGACAAAGGTGGTGTTACCAAAATCCATTCTTGTTTTTTCATGAAACCACTAATGGTTTGGAAACATTTACCACAATGTTTTTTGGGGGGACAATCCACAAACATTGGTGGTTTTTACTTAAAGACCATTAAAGGTTTGTACATTTCCCATCAATGGGAAAACAAATTATGAACCCATTCTTCTAAAATTGGAAAACAACCTTATATTTTGGTTAAAAAACAGGCATGAATTAAAACAAATTCCCATTTATGTTAAAATACAAGGTTGTGTGGCCTAAACCCATTCTTGGTTTTCCCTAAAACCACAAATGGATTATTTATCATGATTTTTTCTAGTGCAATAAACAACTAGAAACATGGATGGAAATTTTCACCAACAGACTAGGAAAGGGTTGTTAATTTACCATAAATGGGAAAAGCAAGCTAACAAAATCACTTTTGTGTACTTGTATTTTGTTGAAATATTGTTGTTGCTGCACTATTTCAACACTATATAAAAATAATTATACAGAGCTTATGACACTAAACGACATTCATGGTTTTCCCTTTTTTACTAATTCGATATCGAGGTCATAGTTAATGATTGATTTGTAACACAGGTGACTTCTGACACGCAATTCAATGCAATTTTCGTCACCCCGAAGTGCCGCGTTTTGAGAGGCAATTCATTTATTAAGCATGGTGACTTTCAGCGTTAATTATTTTCACTTTTGAGCAGACGCTCAGCTTTTCTTTACGGTACAAAAAACGACACATTCAGAGCAGCGATTTAAAAATGTTGCAACATAGAGATTACTGTCTACAGAAAATTGTCTTCGTAAACAAGAAAACTGGCTTTAGTGTTGTTATGTTGCACTCACTTGTTTTTAAAACACGGAGGACAAATCTCTGTGTAAGTGACTGGTAAACGGAGAAACAAGGGCATTGGACTTGAAATTCCGGCTACATATTCGTTTATCACAAGAAGCCTTCGAAAGTGAAGAAGTTAAGAGAACTAATAAGAGACAAAGAAGATAAAACAGAGGTTAATTGATGTCGAAATACTATCGCGCCAATGTTTGTGACATAATAAGCCTTTGTCTGAAAGGTTGCTGTCTCTTTACCATAAGGGTTAAAGGATTTGGTGACTGTTGATCTGTTCAGCATTTATCTTCTGTCGCATGTTGACATTGTAATTCATTATATCGAGGTAGATTTTACGTTTGGGCTTCCGGATTATGTTCGCTATATCGAAGAATTCGTTATATCGAGGTTCGTTATATCGAGGTTCTATTCCATGCATTTTACTATAACTTTGGCTGGGACATAGGATATCGTTCGTTATATTGAGGACTTCGTTAAATGGAGGTTCGTTAAATCGAGGTTCCACTGTAGTATGATTTGTATTGGCCACCATGTTGCCAAAACTACTTTTTGCGTATATCTTGTTAAACATTTGATAGTTACCCTCAGATGTGCTGTAAACGTTACCACATCATCTTTTCAACATTTTTCTTGAAGTTTAAGTGCAAATATTTGCATTCAGAAAGAAGTAATTCATAATTATTTTTAAAAATCACGTTTTGGTCACGTGACCAGATACAAACTTACACATTTTAAGAAAATTGTGCGGGTTTGAAAAACCAAATCACTATTATTTTGTTTAAGATATGACCCACTAACTGATTTTCGAAGGTAAAATCATATAACCTTCATTTTCATAAAAACAATGTCACATTACCTCTTAGTGCAAATGGCCTATTGTAAGCACTAACTGCTCTCACAACTGTGATCAGAGCAAAAATGTATTCTCCAATCATGTCAACTGATACAGACCATGGATTTTTGTGGACTTGTTCACTCTACATGCATGTAACAGCGATAAACTGCTTAAAAGCTTTTTTTTTCTGATTTAGCAGAGATGCATTTAATGTTCCCTTCAGCTGAGTTGTCTTAATGCCTTCCTTGTTGCTAATTATTTTATTTCAGAGAAAGAGGTCATCAGATGACCCAGGTAATGATGCAGGTACAGGCATGGTAATTTTTTCATTAATTAGGGTAAAAATTATTTATCACAACTGATAGAACTATGAAGCAAAACCTGCCCAGAGATTAGAGCTAAAGGTGGCTCAACACGGTTTGATAGGTTGTAGATGGTTTCTATTCATTGGGGTCAATGTTGTGTAAGACTTGTTCCAGGTATAAAGCTCAAATTTGGCACAGACAATATTTAAATGTAAGATTTGATGGTTGCCATTACAATGTGGATAGTTAAAAACAAGCCCAAAATTGAATAAACCAGGTTGATGCAAAATCCAGTCATTATATTTCGTAATGAACTTGCACACAAGAGAAACTGTGTTTCACAACCTTTTTTTATTTTTTGTTTGAGAAGCATAAAGATCATTATGTACTATAAACCAAATTTTCCTAGCCATAACCATCCATGGGTGCAAAATTTGATAAGGATATTGTTTTGGTTGGAAAAGGGTTTGTTTTATCTTCTAAACTGAAGTGGTTATGGAGTTGGGGTAGTTTTTGTAGAAATAATATATCATGGCTGTGGTGTACTTTTACTGGGTGTAAAGAGTTTGTTCAAAGTATCAGCTTTGCTAGTCACAGTGTTTACACATGTATATCAACTTGAGTTGTTTTTGTCATGTGGGTCCCTAGTTTTGATTTATGTTCATTGTATGCCATGTTCACTTTGCTATGCAAAACTACTTTTCCTGTTTAGCAGGAACAGGGGGACCAGGAACACCAGGTTCCACAGGGCAACCATCTGCAGGAGAGGGAGGCAGTAATACTGTTCGAAAAAGACAGAAAACGTCCTCTGATCCTGAGTCTGATGCCAGTGAAAGTAAGTTTTTGAACAACGATAAGCAGAAGGTCATAGGTTCAACTCCTTTTGGGAGTACAGTTGAAGCTCTCCTTGCAAACAGTCTCAAGAGAGTTTAACAGAATTGTGTAAAATGGCCACCTGGCCATTGCAGTTGAATTTGAAGGATGCTGGTACACAGCACATAAATTATCAAGGATTAATTTTCAGACAGCTAAGGTGAAATTTTGTTAGTATTTACTATGGCAACCAAAACAACCAGAGCATTGAGCTCTGAACAGTACTGTAAGTTTCCTTCTATTGTTGCAGTAAATAATGCAGTTTTTGAAGGTGTTCTCTATCATTGTTTTAACAGACACTTTGGACTCTACTGGGGAAGCAGCTGCAGAAACATCAGAGCCTCAAAATGTTAGTACATAAAGCACTGCTGCACATGCTGCACTTAGCAAGCTATAGTGAAGACACATACTGATCATGTCAGAGTAGTAATGGTGATGCTTACAGATCTATGCCTATTGAGTTTTGTCAAACTAAATTAATGAAAAATAGTGAAACTGAGAGTTAGAGTAAGTGTCAAATTAACATCAGTAAGCAATTTATTAAAATATTAGGATGAGATGTTTCAAGTATCAGTCAGTTTCTGACTGAATGACTAACTCACAGGCTGACTGATTGTCCGACGGACTGATTGGCTGGCATACTGACAGAATGGCTGACTGACTGAATGACTGACTTACAGCTGTACTGGGTGACTGACTGGCTGAAAAACTGAATGACTCATTGTCTGTCTGACTGATATTCTGACTGAATGTTGGGCTGATTTACTGACTGACAAGCAGGTTGAGCCACTTACTGACTGATTGACTGACTGACTGATGTAATGGCTGACCAGCTGGCTGGTTAGCTGGCTGATTGACTGAATGACTGGCTAAGTGGCATCTGTTGTTGTAGTTTGACCTTTAAGAAAATGAAGATCTGGTTTCTTCTAATTTTTTTTTTATGTTGTGTCATTGTTGGCATAATCTTCATTCAAATGTGTTCTTAACAAGCTCTGGTATGATTAGTGCACTAATCGCTGCTTTTATCAACAGGAAATCGAACTTGTGTTTAAACCACACCCTAAAGATCACGATCCAGAGACTGTAGCTCAACAAACTCGTTACATCAAGACAACAGCAAATGCTTCAGGTGTACTAGCCGTATACACTTATTACCTCATACTAAAATACTTTTAACAGTCTTTGACTTTTGAAAATGATAGAGTACTACTACAGGTTCAGTGTACTAGCTTTATTTTTACCTTTATCGACTTTATTTATTTATTTATTTATTTTATTACTGTTGTTTTGTAGTTGATCATCTGGCCAAATACTTGGCCATGAGACTTGCACTAGAGTCTCAAGAAGATACAGGTCAGTGAAATCTGTGGAACTCATTTATTTGCGTGTTCAGATGTACATGTCTCTTAACACTGGGAATAGCACGTGGTTTTGTTGAATAGTGAATTGTACTATATTTCCTGAAAACTTTCTAAACAGCTCAAGAAAAAAGATAAGGAATACAGTGAAAATAAAGAAGCAGTTTCTCGTCGATTTATATTTTCAGTTATCAAGTATGAGTTTGCGTGTGTTGCAGTTCAGACGTTTAGATCGATAGTAATAATTTTACGTTCTCGGGGGAGTACCCCCACTGATTCGCTTTTCTCTTGGATTCTAGGTTTGCAACAACGTGATAAGGCTGCCATGTTCACTGACAAAAACATAAGGGTTTTTTTTTTTCCTTTTTGGCAGAATTTGCATGAAAAAAAAAGTTCCCAGTGTGGGGAAACGCCTGTTTTGTTCTTGTCAACCAACATAGCTGCCATAAAGTCAGCTGCAAATCAGCAATTGTATATTCCATTGATAGTTTTTAAGCTTTTTTTCTAAATTTCTAGGCGCCAGTTCATCAGAGGATGGAGTGGAAGTGCCACAGTTTACAATATACATTGCTAGCACACCCGGGCAGTACACAGTAAGTATTAAAGGTTCACGGTTAAGCGCATGCTCATTAAGTAAATTACTTTCTTCCAATTTATTATTAATTCTATCAGTCAATAATCCCACTTATATATATCTCAGTGATCTAAGAGTGTATTTCAAAGTAGAAGGTTCGTGTATTTCAGAGTAACCTGAAGTAGGATGGAGGAGTACTAAAATCGCAGGAAAAATTAGTGGATTATGCCAACACTACCAACATTGAATTTATTGATGTGAAGTATATGAAATAATTCATATTTGAACTGCCGTTCAAATATGAATTATTTCATATACTTCACATCATTGCACTCCTCACGGGAGACATGAACTCAATAAATTGACCTCGCTCTCAATGTGTGGCTTCATAGCTCAGTTGGTAGAGCAACACACCGGCAACGCGGAGGTCATGGGTTCGATTCCCGTTGAAGCCCTGATTTTTTTTTTTTTTTTTTTTTTCAGGCTTCTTCTTTCCAATTGCTTAAATTGGAAAATTTACTGCGATGATCATTCTTTACTTTCATCTACAACCGCAGTTCAAATATGAATTATTTCATATACTTCACATCATTTCACTTCTCACGGGAGACATGAACTCAATAAATTGACCTCGCTCCCAATGTGTGGCTTCATAGCTCAGTTGGTAGAGCAACGCACCGGCAACTCGGAGGTCATGGGTTCGAATACCGTTAAAGCCCTGATTTTTTTTTTCAGGCTTCTTCTTTCCAATTGCTTAAATTGGAAATTTTACTGCGACGATCATTCTTTATTTTCATTGAATTTATTGTTGACCCAAAGGTTTCATTCCATGGTTGATTAATTTACAGCTATTTTCAAATGTTTAAGTTGATAAACTGCAAGTGACTGCCAGGGGAGTGTGCAGATTGGTTCTTTGACATCATTATTACATGATAATATTACTTGCATAGACGATATAGCATGTCCCAGCAGAAAAACAACATTTTGATAAATGAGCATTCGCTGAACCGGTAACCTGTCCCTTTTTTAAAGGTATTCAAATCAAAATGCTTTGTTTATAGCAGAAATACGTTAGGCATTCCACTTTAATAACGAATTGAACTCAGAAGTGTCTAAAAACGACTCCAAACTCTCTTGTTTAGGTTTTACTTGCCTGAGGGCAACTACTTGCTTCTCTTAAGCCTTGTGTTTGGTGAAGCCAGGTTTAAAAATTGCCAATAAGTGCCAAAAGGTGGATTTATCCGAGGGTTCTTGTAAATTTGGAATTACTCGGCTTCCATGTGCACCAAATTTGTTTTTGAAAAAATTTATTGGGCAGCGGCTATGAAAGAAACAAATGTAAACCTTGTTTTCATAGTTAAACAAGAACATGTTTAAGCTTTGGTGCGTATGGGGCATTAGTTAATGTCTTAGTTGGCAGATGACTTGTGTAGACCCTTACCCTTTGGACACGTGGGCTTCGCATGTTACGCTAATGTTACTTGTCCAGCAAGAAAAGACTACTGGTCTGGCCTTTTTTCTAGCCTAGCCCCATAATTTTAAACTCTCACCGTCATAAATTGAATCCCTTAATCATTTTTATGTTTCTTTCAGCCACTTCCTGGTTCAATGACGCTGGATTACGTCAATGAGAAGGTAATAACCTATTTGTAGAGGTGAATTTTCCAGAAATGAAACAGAACTCGTCATGTATATCTAAAAAAACTACAACCCCTTTTTTTTTTCAGTACTGGAAAGTAAACAAGCCATTAGAGATGTATTATGCGCTCAGTAAACCACAGCAGAACACTTGACAACTGTCGTATTTTCCAACTCTATGTAAATCTCTGAACACCAAAACGATTTGCGAGCAAGAAAAGGCGCTCTTCTTTAAACGGTAAATTGCGGAAAGAAACCTTAGCAATCATCGCCATCCATGTACAGTATTGCAAGAATTGGTAGGAAAATCTCGGAGCTCAATGTTAGGGAGATACAAGTAATGATTTCAACTTTGTGTTTAAAGCACAGTTTATTCGGTGTTTTCACGGTCATGCCATCAAAAATAGAAATGCAAACCAGTCAATACAGAAAGTCGAGAATCTGGGAAATGAAAGAAGATAAATATACAAAAAACCTCGCCAAGAATCAGGTCTGTGCGATAACTGATATGCGAGATATTCGGAAAAACGTTTTACCCAAATTTATAAGACTTTGTATGGAGATGCCATATTGGTGTCCCTTTGAGTTGGGCTAATATGGACGCCGGAAACCAACAGAAACATCTGTTTTCGAGTTTTCTTACTTATGCGTGAATTCATCGCTTGAGGAACTCATTAAGATTAAAGTAGTATTTGTTCTAAGACAAGGAATGTCTAGATAGCAAAATCTCAAAAAATCAGTGACGTTTTTAACCCACATAAGAGCTTTCCCGGCCGCCAGCTAAATGCCACATCACGCAAAAGCCTGGAAATTCAAGCGTCTTCTATCGCAAAACGAAGAATCCTTTGGAACCAAAAATGTGTGTAAATAAAGGTTTTAAGGTGCTGTAATACCTCATGAAAGTAGAAACTCAGAAGAATCGATGGTTTCTTATGTTTTGAATTTCGGTGACGTCATGTGAAAACCCCTAATTCTGACCTCAAGTCCAAAGGTCGTGTAAAATTGTGTACGATCAGTTTTTCATGTTTCGTCAAACAGCAAAAATAAAAAAAATAATTAAATTTTATTTAAGAACAAACCTTTGCTTTCGCGCTTGCCTTCTGCTCCAAGATGTTATTTCAATATGAAAGCGAAATTGTTTTCCCTGTATTATTTATTATTTTTTTCTGATATGTATCATTTTTTCGGGCCATGTAAGGGAATCTAAGACAGCCGTGGATTCTAACTTCCACCCAATAGATTGCAGATTCCAGGTCCTAGATTTCGGATTCTTTATCAGTAGAACATGGATTCCGGATTCCTTGAGCTGTATATTTCCGGATTCTTAAGCCCAGGTTTGTGGGTTTCACAATTAAAATTTCCTGGATTCCAGATTCCTCAACCAAAAATATCCCGGATTCCCTTACATGTGGTGAATTCTTGAAGCGTTAAACGTTCATTCAGGTGACTGTAATGTGAAACAACAACCCATGTCAGTCGCACGTATAAAAGTGCGTAAACAAGTTCCCTTGTTCCCTTTTTCATTGAGCTCCTAGCATTTCTCATTCTTATAATTAGAATATAAATAGGAAGTCTTTTTTTTTTCATGACATGCTTTTGAAACAGCTTTGATATTAATTTGTTACATGTTTAAGTGTACCTTTCCGCTACAAGCTTTTGAGGTTATAAATTACTTGCTTTCAAGAATGGATTCAATCTAGCTTTGGCTGTGTCTTGTAACGAGCTGACAGTAATAGCTAAGATGAGAATAAAGTATACATTCTCGCTTCTGTGGGTTGATCATCTTATTTAGGGGCTGTTTAATATGGAGGGAGGAAGATCCTAGTAAGTGGAACACCATTTAGTTGGGTTTATGTGCAGAAATCTTGGTCTATGTGGTGCCCAAGTAGCCAGACGTAGTTAATCGATAAATATCGATATACCTGTTTCCAAAGTGAGCTGATTAGCCGCTATTTCCTTGGTGTAGAATATCCACTGGACCGAATCCGACATGTACAGACTCGTATCCCTTATAAAAGAAACCTTTGGTATTTTACGATACCAGCTTCAAGGTGTTGCCATAAGTAATGTTTTTAGAAGAGGATAAAGAAGCTTTGACTGTGTTCTGTTATGTTGTAAAGCACGCATGAAGTGGCTTTTTTAGAAGAGTACCAAAGAAGTCTACTTCCTGATTGCTGTTCTGGAGTGCCCAATATTAAAATATTGGTGTCTGTCTGTGCATGAGAGCGATGACCGTCTATTATATAAAATAATTATAGAGAGTCAAATAAAGGGGGTAAGGAATGGGAAGGTGAAAACTCTAGGTGTCCCTTTTACTGAGGTTTCCATTAGGAGAGAGTCGGCTGTACTACATTTCCTTACAAAATGTGGTGAACCGTTTACACAAGAAACGAAAAGTTGGCTCAGCTAGAGGGGTGATGTTCCTTGGTCACCCTCCTAGCCGGGCAAACTTTTCTCCTTGAAACCCTCAGTCAAGGCTAGGCAATCAAAGCATGAGTGAGTGCTGTCGTCAACTTTTAACCCAATGTGATCCGTAATAGCAATCACTGATAAATGTTGGGTGGCCTCAGTAGAGATCAGTGTACTGCAAATGAAATTATTGAGTGTGCAAAGAAAGTAGTGTCCAAAGGTTGGGGCTAGAGGATTTTGTGATCCGGCTAGCAAAGTAATTCTCTTCTTAACTTGCCCAAAGGGTGGTAAATGAAGTTTTTGGGAAGAATTCAAATTGCACAAGTACTGTAAGATTGAAAGCTGCTCTCACTACGATTTGAAGTTGCTGAGTAAATACAACAAGTAGGCAGGGAATCAAACAACAGGGTCTTTTTTTAATTTATTCTATTTTCCTTGGAAAGTAGCAGGGGCCACGTTTTTAGTAGCTGTGGGAAATCTCCAGGCCCTCCTAATGAGAGCCCTGCTGTTCTTTAAGCTGAACTGACAAAGATTTTTATTTTTTATTATCATTACAATGAATTGATAAGGCAAATAATTAATTAACCAATAGTGTGATTAATGAATTGGATATAAATATGTATCTACAGACTATAACCCTGCTTTCCATGAGAACCATGTTTTTTACTAAACAAAAACGTAACTGTAAGATGAAAGCTGGCTATAGCCTGTGAACACCCCCCCCCCCCCTCCCCCCCTCCCCTCAGTAAAAATCGGAGAAGGAGCCCCTTCTCTGAGGGACGCACTAGATGACATCGACCTACACCAGATTGTTTCTTTCAGTAAAATTACATGAAGAACAACTTAAGTCCAACTTTACTGTGTAATATAAAAGTGAAATAGAAAAACTCCACTGTGATGCTTTGAACCTGGGTCACTTGCTTTATAGCCTACATCCATATCCACTACACCATCGAGGACTAACTGCCAAATCCAGTAATTTTTAAAATATACAGTCATGTTCTTATATATGCCGTTCCCATTACAATATTTGAAAGCCAACCATTTTCAGTTCAGTGCTTAACCCTAATCACTGTAGATCAGTGCTTAACTCTCTACTGTGTTCTCTCCATAACTGGAGCTCTGTAGTTTTGGTTTCTTCAGCTATTATGGGTGATGTATACTGTTATAGGCTCATTCGTTCCATTACGGAAATAACGAGTTGTGTAAAATTCATAAGGTGTCCAATTTGGCATCAGTCGATGTTATCTATAACGCTAACCTTCTCTGAGACAAGCGACGACCGGAAATATGTCTCCTGTTCGCAAGGAGAGAACCCAGCAGAGAACCCTGGGAACGAGGTTGCCAGCCTTTTGTAAGGGAGGAGCGTTGCGTGACGACACTGAAGTGTAGCAGACTAAGAGTAGAGTGCAAGAATTGGACCCAACTTGGTCCTATATATTCATAATTTACATGTCCTCAAGGCATTCTATAAATATATGAAATATATGCATAGGTGCTAATTAAAAATTTTTTTGGTTCGTTAGTTTGTTTTTGCAACAACAGGAAGTGACGTTAGCGCACGTGGTGTAGAAGATCAGTCTTCTCATGCATGTCCTTGAGCTGCCGAAAGACTGAAAACGCTGTGTAACTATAAATTGTTTCTTTAATAATCTCAAGATCTGGATAACACGATTTAGATTTATCTGCAACTAACTAACTCGACACTGTGCATGAGGCAAGCATGTTTTGGTCTACTTTGGAGCTGTTGAGTAATTATCTCCCTGAGATTGGCTTGACTGGTGTTTACACGGTCGCTATATTAACGATTGTTGGCTTCTATTCCGATTGTCTACGGCAAAAGCGAAAAGAAAAAGAGTCTTACAATGACCAAGATCAGCTCGGTAGGCGCCTGGGAGTCTTTGAAAGCGTGATTGATGATTTGCATAGCTATGGTGGAAGTATACGAACGATTGTTCTTTTGCTAAAATCGAGAGTTCCGCTTCAAGCGAATGAGGTTCGTGAAGTTTTGGAACGTTTGCCGAGAAAACATCCTATTCTCCGTATGCGAGTCAAAGAGATCGATATCAAAGGAAGAGGAAGGCCGCTGAAATGCTTTGTCGAGATGGGGGAACCTTATACTTTAGACTTTTATGTCAAAGGCCATAAACCTGCTCGAAACTGGGAATCTACGTTTGAAAAAGAACTTCAGAGTTCTTTCCAAGTTTCCACGGGTCCCCTCTGGAGAGTTCGAATGCTCCGGGAAGAATATGATCCAAGGGAGGGGTCGTACAGTAATACTCTGGTCTTCACAGTGCATCATCTCATTGCAGATGATACCTCTCTTCTCAATCTTTCCAGGGATTTCTTAGATTTCTTGAACACTAAGCACAAAAACAACTCCCAAGACTGGGATGAAAAATTGCTGTTAAATACTCCACCCTTGAGGCCTTCTCTAACAGAGATTATTAAATGCCATTTAACTCTCTCACAGCTGGAAAAGGTATTTCTTGCTGTCAAGTCAATCTTGGCACGAATGTTGAAAAGGATAATGGGTAAGCCAAGACATCAGTTTACTGGAGTTTTTCCACCAACAAGTTTGCAAGATCCAAGTATAATTAAGAAAACTTGCATTCTGACAAAAGTTTTGCACAGAGAAGCCATTTCAATGCTTGTGAGAAACTGCAAGGAGAACAGGTGCTCTGTACATGGAGCTTTCATTGCTGCGACAAGCATTGCCATGGCAACCATGTTGCAAAATGGCAAGATAAGAATACCAACAACAATTCCTGTGAGTTTTAGTATCAATGTCAGGCAAGAATGCAAGCCACTGGTGATGAAGAATGAGTTGGGTTGCTTCTCGTTAGATTGTGAGCTTAAGATTCCTGTGCCTGCAAGCAATAAAACGGAGGAACCCTTCTGGAACTTAGCTAAGAAATGCACAGAAGATTTACACCAAGCTGTTTCTAAAGGCAATCATCACTCTACGTTGAAGTCACTTTGCACATTGAGCATAGACTATGCAAGAAAGATGTACAAAATCTCTAAGAACAAGAAAACAGCAGGGCGTTTGGATACTTTAATTAACATATCCAATTTAGGTTGCCACAGTTTTGGAGAGGAAAGTGGTATAAAGTATTTTGAGTGTAGTGGAGCATATTTTGCCAGTGCTGGACATAGTTTTGGTCCTGTGTTTGAAAACAATGTTGTCACCATTAATGATGACCTGTTTTGGAGCATTGTATATTATAGCAATGTGGTTTCACAAGACATTGCTTCCCAATTTACAGATTTAGTTTTTGAAACTTTAAATCTTTATACCTAATGCTTGTCAAATTTGATATTGTAAACTAAAGATAACTATAGGTCTTAAGTTCTTTTTGTTGATCACATGTATTAATTTAGTTTAGCAGGTTTTGTTTTCATGGTACAGCCAACTTCCATGAGCACAGACACTATAGGGATTTCGAGGTAGTATCCTCATTGGTGAGAGTGCTTGATAGCAGGAGTTTGTATCAGTGAAATATAGATGCAATTTATTTTTGCTTAAGATTTAGCTGCTGCCAGTATTATCGGGGTGTCCCATTATAGTGGGGTGTCCTGCAAGGCAAGAGTTGACCATAGTTCTCATGTTTTGTACCTGACACAGAGAGATCACAATTGACTTGATACCACAGATATCCACTCAGCAAGTTACTGTCCATAAAAAAATATAAGAAGTTCTTTCAAGCACCTATTAATACTCATCTGTTCATTTATACATGTGTTTACTTTCATGTCATTGTCAGCTTCTTATGTATAATAACCAACAATTAGGCAGTCAGACTCCTCCCTGTTGCATGTTGTTGGGAGTTGTTGTACAAAGTTTGAAACCAGACAAACTTTTGAGCCAACAACTTCCAACATTCCTGATGCACCGTAGTCGCTGAAGCGTAACAAACAGTGTTGGATCTGTTTGCACAGCATAATTCCAACATTGTTGGCACCACACATGTGCATTACACATGGTCTCCTTTGAGTTTCTAAAGTCTTATGGGCTCTAACCTTCTCATGATGTTCTGCAGGTCCCAATATTTGTGGGAGCTTTTGTATCTGTTTGCATACCACTGCCAACAATGGAGTTGTTGTGGCTGTTTGCACATAGCTTAAGATTGAAATCTGTTCTTGAAATTACTACAATATTGAAAATGGAATGTTTTTCATGAAAATAAATATCTGTATCAATTTTTTAAATCGAAATCAAATGAAATGAAATGATTTGTAAATAGTGCTTTGTCTGAATTTTTTTCTTCTTCTTCAGTGAAATTAATTGTAAATAGGTTTTAATAGTAGTTTTGTTATCAATAAAAGGTTATCATTATATTATCATTAAAATGAATTAGTAATGCAAATAATTGATAAACTAATGGTGTAATCAATTTACAAATAATGATCAATTAATTTAATTTTAATTTTGCTCACCAAAACAGGGTGTGTAGAAGGCACAAGTGAAATCCCATTGGTAATAACATTTGGACCTAAGTGTAAAAAAGGCCGTATTTGTAAAAGTTACCTTTATACTCAAACCGGCAAAATACCAACAACAAATTATGGCCAATAAGAGGTAAAAAGTGTAAAATCATGTGACCTCCGGAAACCAACCCCTGCCTTTTAATTTTATCTTCATGGCTTTCATTTAACTCTCAAACTAAATTATACACCTAGTTAGTAGTGTAGGAATTCCCTTGAATTGTGTCTTATCCTCCAGGAATTGATGACATTTTTTTTTGTATTATTTTCACTTCCCCAAAAAGCTTCACTTGCCTGTTGCACAATTTAAGAACAGAATTCCCTACCCACAAGCAAAATCCATTTGCCCCACGTTATCAGAGACTACTTTCTTTGCACACCGCAAATAATGTTTTTTGGGGGGGAGAGAACTTGTCAATAGGCTTGTACAGATCTTGCACACAATGTACATGCTACAACCACTTGCAAAAGTTCTTCGGAGAAACTGTGCCTTATTTTGGTGTATGGCCTGTCCATGATCTTGTGCATGCGATCCCCTCCACCCCTTACATAGAATAATAATGTACAAGACCACACTCAAAACGTGGAGGAACAACTTTGAATAGAAGGGAGGAGGGAGCTAGATCATATAATCGAGGATGAATTTAAAAACACTTACTTTTACTGATTATTGTAAACCGAGTTATCTTTAACAGGCTGGTGACCATATAAAATCAATCCTTACACATTTCCAAGTTCTTAGCCGAATGATTTTGAAAATGTTAGTCTTGAAAAAGTTTAAATTTGACAAACTGTTTCAGCCAATCAGTTGAATGAACTAAAAATGCGCGCGCTGTCAAAATTTTTTGCTGTAGTATGATGTTTCTCGTGCAAACTGCGGCTTCAGCATGTCCACGGATGCCTTCCTTAAATCAGTGAAAAATCTCCTAGACAAGGAAGTGAGAATTATACCATTTAACAGCCGCTCTTGTTCCCTATCACTCCCCAGTCATTTGATTTATTATAAAGCTTTATAGGTAAAGAGTAAAATTTTCAATTGAACTGGCAGCTAGTGGAGGCTAAATAAGTTGGGAATGATGTGATCGAGACGTCCAACATTGCAGCTCAGCCTGGCAGCTGCATTCTGCGTTGGTTGGAGCTTTTGCAGCAGGTTGATGGGCAAGCCATACAAGAGGCTGTTGCAATAATCCATCGGAGCCTGAGTGAGGTACTATCCAAAAATGGGCACGCCCTGTGATAGATCCACGGCTCAGGTCTCAATAAAATATCCAAATATTTCACAAGAGGGGAATGATTTAAAAGGTAGGCAATTAATCAAAAAACGACCATTGCTTATCAACTTAAAGTCGTACTTTTTATTGAAAGAAGAGGAAGCCTACGCAATGTCCGTAACTACAAGTCACACAAGGTTCATCACTTGAAGTCGTTTGAAGAATTCCTCGCTGAGATTTGTTTCCTTGTGAAGACTGTCACCGAGTCTCTAAAGTCCGCAATTTGTCTTAGTTAGCAGCTACTGGCGATTGAGGTAAGCAGTGTAAACTCACAGCGGCAAAAAAGGCAGATAGATTAAACTATGAACTGTTGATTCCCCCGGAAAGAAAAAGCGTTGTACCTCTCAAATGTTTCTTGACGCCTGCGGCGGCTAAAAACATTGTTTCTTAAAAGTCGCCTTGTGTGCAATGAGCGAAAAAAAGGCCTATTTGTCAAGGTTAGTTTGAAGACAAAAGGAAATCTTCGCATAATTTTTTCCCAGTGTTAAGAATTAGAAATTTAAAAACGCATGAATTGTTTCAGTCCGTGTTACACCCGTGTTGTCACTATTGCCGGGACGTGCCGTTTAGTGGAGGCTTTGATAGATTGTGCTAAAAACATAATTTTTGCCACAATCAGTGTCATTAAGAGCATAATTCTCATCTATTTTCAGAAAAAAAGCACTGCTTATTTGCACTTTTGACTAGTTTGCAGCCCAAAATTGTCATTTAGTGATCATACAATCCTCTTTAGGCCCCATATCAGTGTTACGGGCAAAGTTAGGTACGAAAATTGTGCCCGAGTGCCGGTTGTCATTTATTGCCTGAGTTTTAAACAAGTTTTTTTACTTGTCACCAACAGTTCGAAACATCAAATATGTGATCAAAGTAGACTCCATGAACGCACCGTGGAAACAAGCAACAACATTGAAAGGGTCATCAACAGTGGTGTCAGTTTGAGAAATATCGAGGCCACCTGTTTTGTTGGATGGAAGCCTTTTCATGATTAGTTACACAGTGCCAGAATAAAGCGTGTTCCTTTTCTAGCTAATCAAAGGTCTGCTTTCAACAGGTGCCATGTACTTGGTTATAAACCTGTTGTTAGCTGATTTGTTGGTTGATCGTCTTTCTGGAATTGTTTTAATGGTGAACTAACCGGAAGACCTTAGATAACAATGACCTTAACCAGGTTGGCGTCCAGCGGTTTTAGTGAAAACAAGGGCTTGGGTGGGGTGCTCAGTCTCGCGGGCTCATAAAACCTGGTCTCGGTCGTTGTTATTTAAGGATTTTCGAACTAACTGGTGCGCTGCTGCTTTCTAAAAGTGCGCGTATTTTCTCCGAAAATATTGTTTTTGATGGTTTTCGTTTAGTACGCTTTTTTCTCTCTCGCCTCCTTGACAAATATTACTAAGATCTATCTAGAGCGCATGCGTGCAATATTTCGACAACTCAAGCCGCATCGAGGCATCAAAAAGTGGGTCTTCAGAGTAACAATTACCGCTCTCCAAAAGGAATAAAAACATTTTCATTTTGTTGACGTTTAAATAACGAGATAACAGCCCGTTTGAAATCTGGAATTCGTACAGAGTAAAGAATGGGACTTACGATGGAGTGTAAATTGCAGCGCAGCCAAAACCATCACCGTTGTTCCGTAAAGAGACGAAGAAAGGATATCGGAACTATTAGAAACGTATTGAACAAAAGACTGATAACTATTGGTAGCAACAGAAGTAAAGTAAAGATAAAACAGTCATAACGACCAATGTCGTAGTCAGTTTTCTTTGCCTATTGACTGCACCGTGGTAAGTGGATGATGGATTTTTGAATATTTATCAGGCGTAAGGTTTTCGAGAAAACAATTTATTTCTACAAAAATTCACACCACCCGTCAGTGGTTTTATGGGCGTGCATCGCTTATCTTACACTTTGACGAGTAAAAGAATCACTTTTAGCGGAAAGAAATCGGCTAACGATAGGTTGTTTATCTGAAATTTTGGACAATTGTGTCTGTGTATTTTTGTATGAAGGCGATCTTCCACCCCCAAAATGGAATTTGGCGCATACCGGTACTTCATGCTATAAACAAACCAAATTGTTGACAAGAAGCCTTTATTCTGTATTTGGTTAGTGAAAATGAATTTTTAAAGCCAAATCAGTTTCGTTGTTTAAAAATACCCCGACTCTTACCTCACAATTACTCTTTAAAAGCCAGGACAACAAATACCCTGATTTAACAAAACAAGAGTGGATTTTTTCTTTGAAAACCTAATATCATCATAGAACCCATGGTCATGATGTTGTTCTGGCCTTATTCTGTTACCTGCCTTACTCTCTTCCAATGTTGTTTTGTAATGGTTTGTTCGGTAGAATTATCCAAGATCGAGGCCTACATTGAATGGGACTGGGAAAATGAGGTCGAGCACAACGTGGTAACGTTATTGCTTCAATTGACACAATTTCTGATGTCACGGATTGTAGATATAACGCTCTTTCTAAAGATACTTGAATTTTTCTTTGATTTAGCTTAACAAAAACGTTGGTTAACATATAATCTTCGTCTGACCTTTTAATAGCCTGAATAGCTGATGTAAGCACCCAACAGTAAAAGATCATGACCATATATACATATAAAACTGAAAAAATGAAACCATCCAGTCGAGAAGGAATCCATACTGAGGAGAGCTAGATAAAAAAAGTTTTTGTTGCTCTGTAAATAAATAACCCAAACAAAGCCTTGCATTGAGATGATCGTTATTATATCAATTGGCCCTCTATTTTGGATATAGGATGGTGTGGGGGACTAGCTGGACTGAGTTCCCATTCAACTCTTCCGTTTGGCTGGAATGGTTGTTTTTTCATCAGGTGTTCAAAATTCTAGAAAACGATTTTTTGCAGAGTAACTTTACGATGCACTTTGTTCATTTGGAGGGGTAAATGATCCGTGCGGGGCCACTTCATGGGCTGCGCATGAAACGGGAGTGACTCCTTTGTTGCCTTGAGATAATGACATGACTGCATGGTTTAGCGTATAGTGGTAAAATAGATGCACGAGCCTCGAAGCAAGACTTTCGCTAATTACCCTTACTTTAAATCGGATCATTAGAACTGGGTAAATCTATGGTATGATGCCACTAATTTAATTAGACTTGTCTATCACATTTTGAATGTTAATTAGTTTTTATTTATGAATTAGTTTTTATGAATTATATCTTATTGATGTAAATTTAGCCCACCTAGTATAGTTTTTACTGTTTTAGGAGTATCTTATTAAAGTATTCAAGTATTAAAACTTCAGCTGTTTTTAGTGGCGTCACGCAACGCTCTTCCCCACAAATGGGGAGGAGCGTTGCGTGACGACACTTAAAACGGCTGTGTAGCAGACTAGAGTATGCTTAACGAGAGGCCATTGACTGACATCGTCTCTCTTCCTACAACAAAACTAAAACGAGACAAAAGCTGCAATAATTACTCACGCTCACCTTAGATGCTGCTCCTGATAGCGAATACGTGAGGCCAGAAACCATTCAGCATTCACTTTCGTTGAATCACGTGGTGTCGCTTTCCTCAACCGAAAAACCAAATAAACAATCCAGCTTCGAATAACAGAAGAATCTTGATAGCAACTGTATTTCATTTTGTGGCGTCGGTGGAAGTTCACGAATAGTTAAAAATTTGAAGGGTTCAATAATTTTTTCTGAAGTCCACCATAAAAGCCTGCTTTAAACTGTCAAAACCCAGCAAAAACGCAGCCATCGATGAATCCCTTCGGGACACTTGCCTTGACGAAAAACAAATAGATGATTTAGTTCTGAAAAACAGAAAAAGAACCTTGACAGCAGCCCGACACGTAGTCTGTCGGCGAACAAACTTCTATGTGATGCTGGATAAACGCATGGATTCACCTGTCAAACTTTTGACCAAGGGTGGGGGAGAGACTAGGTTGCTCTTGGAGCGTGTCTAAAGGCGTTATCAAGCAAAAAGCAAATCCTTCGAAGTTTTTGTCTTCAGTCGAGCACAAGAAACATCAATATAATTTTCGCGCAAGCGATTTGGTTGGCCCTAAAATGATTAATTTTGCGCTAAACCAAAACGCAAGGCACACGACTGGCATTCCCTTCCCTACCCTACTGAGTTTTTTTACCCCAGCCCTCAGAGTCTGTACGGACGGTCATTCGGGCGTACCCTGAAGTCATAACCAAATTTTGTCGGATCCATAGGTTCCCAATTTTCCTTAATTAGCTATGGGGCTTCGCGCTCGAGGACGCTATGCTGCGCTGTTACTAACTTATAGCATGACGTCGCGTTTGTGCCGCTTCTAAAACTCTCTTAAAACATGCAACGTATACATGTATAAACGCAGGCTCTTAAGGCTCTCGATCGTCTTTCGTGACCTCAATAAACACGACGCTCTCTAAAGCAAGAGAGAACAAAAGGACAGTGCTATCGTAGCTAAAGCCATTAAGTTCTTGTTCACTGCTTTAACCCATTTATTCGTCTCTATAAGCAAGATTGCTTTTTACGGGCCTTTTGGTATTAATTTAGATAAGTAAATATAAGATGAAGCTTATTCTTTATCTAGGTGTCTGTAAAAAAAAGCAAACTCATTTTACAAGGATTTTGTACCAAACAAATTAAATCCCCTAGATACGTTGTGCAGATGTTCATGCTACTTCTAATACAAAATTTAAAGTACTAAAAAGTTAATCAATTGCAGTGTAAATAGAGTACTTGATGCAAAAATAGCCTTGTAATGTGATTGGTCCAATTCAACTATTCTCAACCAAATGTTCAAATAATTTCACGAAGAGGGAAGGATTATTTAAAGGGTGGTTGATCAACCTATGTCTATAAGAGAGGCTTTCATTAACACCTTCTTTTGGAAAAAGCGGAAGATTATACAATTAATGTTCCGCTCACCTCCAGTCTGGTGTGTAAGCTGCTTTTAAGTCCTCTTTGAACGTCATCTTTTTGCGAGACAAGCCGCCATTGCCTTTTTAAAGGTATTCTTCTAGAAGCATTTGCTCGCGTTGTAAGTAGAACGTCATCCTAAATGAAGTGAAAAAGAGCATACACACATGAACATAACCTTTCTATGAATTGCCTTTTTGTGGTTACATTCCCCCCTTTCGAAAAAAAAAATGAACCACTTAATCGATTCGGATTGATTTCAGGTTGAAATTGTTAGTTATTATTCTCTGAGGTCCTGTGTTATTTGTTCGAAGATCTTGTCTCAAGAATCCAGGCTAAAACACTAAAAACTCCTGTGGAAAAGAGGTTACGTGCATTATATTTGGCAGAGAAACCCTTGCCTTATTACGATGTCGTCCCACTTGGCTCATAGAAAAGAGCCAACACGTACAGACTCGTTCTCTTCTATTTTACCCTAAGATACGCGTATTTTGAGGGAAGCGAGAAAACTCAAACAAACTGTCTGTACTTTTATATTATCTCTTTCTTTTTCTGCTTCAGTCGTCTTTTTAGCTTCTTTTTATATCCTTTCCTTCCTTTTCGATCTCCTTCTTTTACTCTTTTATTTTTTGTTGACGTACTCTAGGCTCGCACGCTTCTCGCGCGTGAGGCCCTTACCACCGCTACTCTTACGCTTCGCCAGACCGATCTGTGTAGTGGTCAATTTAGATCACTTTTTTTAGCATACGAAACGTAAAGTTTATACAAAAAGCTCACAATGTGACCGCTGTTTGCGTTTTCTGATTACACTATGATGGCCCAAGAACTAAAGTTTTTCAAATACCGACTGTTTTTTTGCAGTCTAGCCTAATAACCGAGCGCTTGGTACGGTGGGCTCAGTTATGACATCGGTCTATCAAAAAAAGGAATACTTGCACTCGAAAAAAAAAAACAGTTTGACAAGAGACAACAAGACTGACTAGTCTACTGAGTTTGCGCTGTGGCAGCCTCAGAGAGCCTCGGAGCCTGCTTTTCTCTTCATTGATCGAGAAGACAAAAGGAAGCTCTTCTTGTAGGATGCGCACGATTAAGCGTTCAAGATTAATGGATATGCTTTTTTTTCTCCTCTATTTCCAACAGGTATTCACGAACAACAAGGAATAACGGTAGAAGCAAAAAGAAAGGACAACAACAGAATTCAAGATGTATACAGCTATTTCGAGAAAGGTTGTCGGAAAAATGTGCACGCGACAATCCCGAAAGACAATATGGGATATGATCAATACACTGTTCCTAACGACTGTAGCTGTCGAACCTACTTTTGTTGCTTTCCTTTAGCACTCGCGAACATATGTCCGTGGCCTCTCGTGCCATTCTTTCAAATTTCTTTGGAGAACAGGGAAGACAAAACCACCCACAATACCCTTCGGGATTGTCGCGTGCACTTTTTCCGACAACCTTTCTCGAAACAGCTGTATAACATCCGAGTGTATCGTCTGGTTTGCTATATTCGTAACGGAGTCAGTTATCATCGTATCTGTTAACCTTCTTACAATCATTGTTTTTACGAGAAACAGAAACCTTCGCAGAAGAAGCACGTGCTTGGTTATAAACTTGACCGTAGCCGACATGTTGGTTGGTGTACTTTTCGGGGTTGCTATATTCCCTTTTCTGCCTTGTAGCCTATTTGCAGATAACGTGGACACAATTTTGTCACATCTTGTTCTAATGTTTTTACTTCTCGCCTCCGTGACAAATATTGCTGTCATCTCTATAGAGCGGATGCATGCGACATTTCGTCCAATCAGGCATCGTGTCATCAAAAAATGGGTCTACGGGGTAACAATAGCTGTTGTCTGGGTTCTGGCTGTTATTGTAAACTTGGGTCGTCTTTTGGTAACCTGGATGACAACTGTGCTCTGACCAGTATACTATTGTATGTGTCTATTTGTTATCTGTGTTTGTTACACTTGCATCTCAATCAAATTTTTCTGTGGAGCGCATCCTCGGCACCATGGTGCAGCCACCAGGCAAAAAAAAACTGACTGTGACATTGCTCATAATGACTATTGCATCTTTATTCATGTTGCTACCATTTGTTCTAGGTCTTTTCAAACTTTTTTCTGGCAATTGTTCAGGGCTATTTCGTTCCCGTTTGTAAGTAAATGCCACGTTTGTTTTGTCTGGTGCAAATTCTTTTGTAAATCCCATTCTATATACTTTAAGAATTCCAGAGTTCAAAAAAGCTCTGATCTCATTATTTAGACGTCAACGAAATAAAAATGTTGCAATTCCACTTCAACGTTACTAAAACATACGTTGTCAAATCGGTGGCGTCCCTTTCGAACGTTATACGAGGAAGGGTGTGTACGATGTACTATCTTCTTAAAAAGATGATGGCCTGTGACGTCACCAACGGCCATCTTGGCCGCCATCTTGGATTATATCAGGAAATTTGAACCGCGAGAAATGGTGATTTTTTGTGCTTTGCACGATAAACAACACATGAATAAGCACTTTGCATGATTTTAGCCACAAGATTTGCTTTTATTGTTGAAAGAAGTTGAAAAAGCATGTATTTTCACCCAAAAATGACTTGACCGCTTGCTACTTATGACGTCATATCTTGTGACCATAGCAACTGACCATCACTAAACTTGTCTCAAAATGTGCGCGAGGGATGAACGAACAGCTACTGAAAATATCAGGTGCTAACGTTTTATTCTCTAGGAAAAAAATCTGAAAAACCTATAGGGGGTGGCATTCCGCCTCCCCCCCTCCCTTGTACGTCCGAGTGACTGCTCTTGTAAAATAGAAAAACTTATACACCCTTCATCTTTCATTAAGCTTAATATTTGTGTCGCAAAAGTGCAGTCTATAAGCTAATGCGCGCGACAAAAAATACTTCTTACAGGCTAGCCGATTATGCGTTATATACTAGGTGGATTAAATATTACAGTGAGGGACAAATACAACATTTTTCTTTGAGACAAACAGTGCAATGATGCATTTGCTATCGAGGACAAATAGAGACAAATATAATATTTTTGCGGGTAAAAGACTGTCTCGTTTAAATGAGTGCCTGAACTTCTTGCTAATAAATTTTAAAAAAAGCGCGCACTGAATCCATATATTACCAGATGGTACTTGAACTTTTTAGAGGATACAAAGCAAAGGGTATCTTGCAACAACTTTGAGTGCGACTGGAAACGGGTTAAAAAAGGGACAACTCAAGGTAGCGTTAGCGGTCGTTACCTTTTCAACATCTTACTCAATGATCTTAACATCATTTGAGGTAATCATGACGCGCTATTTAAGTACGCTGATGATTCGACAATTATTGCTCTTGTATGGAAGAAGGTAGACTACGCAGATCTGTTAGTGTCACAGTTTTTAGATTGGACGAATATAAATGGAATGTCTTGCAATCTAAGCAAATGTAGAGAGTTGACGATCAAAAAGAGAGGCAACCGCGTTCTCATTTCACCTGTTGGGATGACGACAGCAAATTTTCAGTGAACAAACTTATTAAAGCTAACAAATCCCTACATATCCTTAGAACGCTGCGCAAAGAGGGGTACAATCAATCAGAAATAGACCTTCTCTTTAAATACAGCAGTTCTACCTAATTACGCATTATCTGTCTACGACGAGCTCGAGACAGTCCGATCTTACACCTATAAAATGTTTCTTAGACCGCTGTTTTAAAACGAAATATACGTCTAAGCATATATTAAGTGTTTATGATTTCTTAAAGAGACAAGACTGTAAAATTTTCAGAATAGTTTCTAATGCTAAAGGACATCAACTTGTATCTATTATGCCTTGTGTTAAACCGTCCAGTTACAATCTTAATAGGAAAGAAACTTGTTTTAAGCCTAAGATTAACACTATATATGCGTTTTAAAAACTCATTTGTTAACCGTTTAGTTTTTAAATATGAATTAGCTATGTAATATACTAGATTTTTTTGATTTTTACTTTTTACCTTTTTTTAAAAGTTTTTGCACTTACTGGTAAGAAAAGATATGTATTTTTATCTTTTGACGATTAAAGACTTTATTATCATTTTATTGTTATTATTTCGCAACCTACTTAAACCTAGTATTTACCGATTTAACATGTAGACTTACGGTGTCTTGACAAAAGAAAAAACTTTTTTTACGCACATTTTATTTTTGGCATGAGTCATTTCTTCCTAAGCATTTACTTAACATAAGAGACGTCTTATACTTGCACTTTTTGCACTTGAAAACGCCAGCTAAAACCACACAATGACTACATTTTAATTTCGTACCAAAGACGAGGCTAGTCTAAGGTGATTATTAGCCATTACAACTTGCTAGTCAAGACCTATTATAAAAACATTCAATCTAAACTAGTAATTGCCTGAAAATGCTACGTGATTCTTTTGTTTTGTTTTGACAAGTAGACATTTTTGCATGCCCGCATAAATCAAGACGTTTCCCGCGCATTTTATTCATGAGTCATTAATTAATTTTTGCTCCCCACTTTGGTAGCCCCCAAAAAGGGACTACTCTACTTACACTGCGACTGATTATCCTTTTTTGTACATTTCAATTTTTTTATTAGAAATGGCATGAACATCTGCACAACGTATCTAGGGGATTTCATAATTTGTAGGGGAAAAATCCTCTTAAGCGACTTTGCTTTTTAACAGCTTTGACACTTAGATAAAGAATAAGCTTCATCTTATATTTACTCACCAAAATTAATAAAAAAAACGCTCATAAAATGCAATTTTACTTATTAGAAGTAGCATGAACATCTACACGTTTCCAGGAGCGTTTTTTTTATTAATTTTGGTGAGTAAATACAAGATGAAGCTTATTCTTTATCTAAGTGTCAAAGCTGTTAAAAAGCAAAGTCGCTTAAAAGGATTTTTCCCCTACAAATTATGAAATCCCCTAGATACGTTGTGCAGATGTTCATGCCATTTCTAATAAAAAAATTGAAATGTACAAAAAAGGATAATCAGTCGCAGTGTAAGTAGAGTAGTGATGCTAATAAAGCCTTGCCGTGTGATTGGTCCAATTCAACAATTCTCAACCAAATATTCAAATAATTTCACGTAGAGGGAAGGATTCTTTAGAGGGTGATTGATCGAATATCAACTGATTAACCTAAGTCTTTCAGAGACGTCTTCACTAACTTCTTTCGAAAGAAGCGGAAGATTATACAATATCCCCATCTACAGCCAAGTGCCACGGTAAGCTGCACACAAGTCCTCTTTGAATGACGTCATCTTTTTGTGAGAAAAGCCTCCATCTTCTTTTTGAAGGTATTCTTCTAGAAGTATTTCCTGTCATAGAACTTCAAGGTTTGCGTGTAAACGTCGATCGATCTACCATGCTGAAAGTCTTACTTTTTGTTTTTGGTCTTCTCATCATGGTCTGCGTTTCTAGCAGCAGTATTTACAACTCCATTTTCTGGGATCCTCAGAATCCTTTGTAAGTAATGATTTGTTGTGTGCATTCACGTAAATATCCTACGACGAATTAAGCCTATACTGTCTGTCTCAATCGTTATAAACCCTACAGTCAGTACCACGGTATTGCCCAAGATTTAGTTCATAGGTTTCCTGCCGAACAGAACTCAGCCTCAATTCTGCATTAAAGCATGTTTTCTTTGATCTTCAACCATTTTAATTTTTCTCGAACCGAAAGTTCATTCCGTGCTCTTGACCTAAAGGTTTCAAGCTTATTGATTCCATATCCTTACAAAAGTGGCTTTTATCAAGCTAAATAAAAGGATATTCGATATTTACAAAAATAGGAGTATCTGACAACAACTATCCATGTCTAAACCCGTTCACTTCGGGACAAGCTAAAGCTTACAAAATTGTTTCAAAATCTGTCGTGAAGTGATGTCTCGAAATTAAAAGAGACCCTACGGTATTTTATTAACCTCAATCTTCAATAGATTTTTTCCATTTTTTATTTGAACTTATGCTGTTTGCCTACGTCGTTGAACTTTTGATTTTGAACCAAAAAATTGAGCCTGCGATCATCTGAAAACTATTAACTTGTCAGCGGATAACTTCAAAAAAATACTCGCCCTGGATGGGTCGACACCTGAGCCCGCGATAAGGCTAGGTGATACTAGTCAGCAGATACCTTGTCTTGACAGCTGTCAATTGATCACAACATTAATGTGCAAACAGTTTTCTCCTAGGCTCCCTGGGCTCCCAAACTAGCTAGAAAGTGTGAGATTGAACATTGGTTTCCCTGTGGTGCGGATGGGCGGTCGGTCGGTCACGTGATTACCAAATTTTCTGGGATGGGTAGATTTACTTACCCACGGTGCTCCGCTGCGCGCGCTTCGCGCGCGAGAGCTCGGCTAAAAATGACTCGTTGATATAAGGAAATTGTAAGCAAGTTTGGAGATCTGGCATCGATCATTTCTTGTCTAGTGTATTTTTCTCGAGATGTTTGTCCTCTCTCGAGAGAAGAGGACATTAGATGACTTTAGGAGATGGAAAGTCCCGGAACTAAAGGAATTTTTACGCATGCGTGGTTTGAAAACAACGGGGACCAAGGAGGAACTTACTGCATTGGCTTTCGGAGCAGAACAGCTATCTGTGCCTGTGAAACTAACCGCGGAAAAGGACATAATACAGAAAAAAGCAATACCAAAGTCTTCTTAACATAAATGGTGAGCAGTTACCAGATCCGTTCACGGAACTTAAAGATAATTGGTTTAGTGAAGAAAACGGAGTTGAAAAATGGCCACCTATCCGGTCAGTATAAAACATGGACTGCAGACTGCGGACTATTTTGATTTGGAATCGGGCATCATTTTCGAGGAAACTACGGGAGCGTACATGTGTGAATGTATTTATCGCTTTCAATTCTAGATTTAAGAATTTTTTGTTTGCGCTCTAGAGAATGATTTACTGTTGCGCTCTAATCTATAAATTTATAACGATGACATAATTTCTGCCTAATTAGGCCTAGCCTGTTCCAGGGTCTGAGATAGTTGGGTCCGCTAAATTGAGAAAGTGTGAAAATACAACGAGAGGAAACTGGGTAGTCTCCTCTTTATTTGAGAGCGGCTAAATTAGGCCAGGTCTGAAAATGGGTATGGATTTTAGAGATCAGGTCTGAAAACGGGTGTGGAAAATGACATTTTTTATTCTGAAACAGCGTAAGGATTTAGAGAACCAGGGGGCGTAACCCCACCAAAAAATTCCTAGCAGTACCCCTTCCGGGGTTCAGGAGCAGGGTGCAAATCATGTCATCATAATCATCGCGTAGAATATAACGTTGGGTTGGATGATTCATTTCAGTTATTATTCACGTATAGGTGAGTAATCCCTCCCGCATAAATACTGCTTTTTACCTCGCGGAATGCCCCTATATTGACCTTCTCGTCTGAGTTTTTCATTTCCTCATATTCCCAAAGATTTATTTGAAACGGAATAGAGGCATCTTTAGGAATTTTACTCTGACTCGGCTAACACCAATACTATTCCTTTTATTCGGTGCTTCTCTGATTCATTCAGAGTGTAATTTCAGTTGCCTTGAATAGCGGCATAACCTAGCTTCCTTGTCCGTGCAGTATGCTTTCCTTCTCCTTATGAGGAGAATATAGACTGCGTGACCGGCTTGCAGGATGTTTTTGTGTGATGCAAGAGCTGGAACTACTGTTTTATGCAAGCCCGCTTTCCGTTTCTCTCATTTTTACCTTTCTAAGGCTGTTAATTTTTATGTACATAGCTCGTAGTCCGCCCTTTTTACCTAGTCCATGTTTTATACTCAGTACGCATTTTATACCTAGTCCGTATTTTATACCCAGTCCGCAGTCCGTGGTCCGCAGTCCTCAGTCCGTGCTTTATACTGACCGGCCACCTATCTTACAGATGCAAATAGCGGAATTTATCCTAACGGCCGAACAAGCGAGCGATCTTGGCAAACGCCTTCTCAGTGATTACAAAGAGGGAAAAGCCTTTAGCTATTTCGATTCACAATGGCTGAAGGAAATTTCTTATCACCCCATTTCAGACACTCACGAACTTTGCTTCTTGAAGTCGCAATCAACACCTTCGCAAAGAATAGGCAACGTAAAACACAACATTTGGGTATGCGTGAAAAAGATAAATGGCACAGTGACTGGATGTTGCTTATTGCACATGTTTTGCCGGGTAAGAGATTGATTTCATGTGTATATAACAGTACCTGTGGAAGTATAGTTATGACTTTTTATTTTTCCTTCATTCTGGGATCCACTTGTAATCACGTAGCGGCTGTACTTTTAAAGTGGAGCATGCTTGAAAAAGTGGTTTGACACTTGGGAATTCGCCGACATCCAAAGAATGTGCTTGGAACAAGTATGGGGCAAATAAAAAAGGTGTGGAGCCAAAAAGGATTAGAGAAATGGAATGGAAAAAGCCCGACCACAGCAAGAAGGGTATGCAAATAATAAGTGTTTTGGTTTATGTCTGGCTCTTTGCACAAACTGATGTAACATGTGGATACGCGACAATGGGGCTAATAGAAAAAAGCAAACAGGAAACAATACAAAACAGCGATAAAAGACCAGCTAGAGAAAATGTGGCCTGCGAGAAAAGGGTCTCTTTGCCTTTAAAAGTGTTATACATCACATGAGGGATCTTTTAAAAAGGCTTTAACAACCTTTTTAATTATATCCTTATCACCCTTCTAAATGGTAGTTTGTGTACTTGTTTTAAAAATTTTAGTACATCTTGTTGTATAATTAATTTTTCAGGAAAATCCAAACCAATAAACCCCGTGACAAGACAGATGTTTAAAGTGAAAAAGCAGTCAGTCACTACTTCTGAAAAAGAGCCAAGCCTTGACAATCTGGTAGATGCATTTTATAGTAGTGCACCTGATGCATGTGCCTTCTGGTATACAGATATGCCTAACCCTCCTCATCAATACCCACCTGAAGCAGACTTTAACCTTGAGAGAAGCATTGATGTTGAGACGACAACGCCAATACCATTAAGCTTACCTGAACTTGCATCCAGGGTGAAAACAGCAGAGGAGCTTATTCAAAATTTACCAGAGCTATCTGCCAAGGAAGTTGAAGTCTTAGTAAGAGTATCATACTCGCGGACAAGGCCAAAGTACTGACTGGAAGTCACAGCGAGTGGGGAGAATAACAGCTTCTACTAGTCACACAGTAATGACTATGGTTAAATCACTTAAAGATAAAAAATGACTCTTCCTCTGCCACCTCATTAACAGAGCTACTTACAGGGTAATCTTCAACTCCAGAAAATATTCCTGCATTACAATATGGGCATGAAATGGAAGAGGAAGCAAGGCAACACTACTTAGAAGAAATGAAGCGCCTTGGCCATAAAGATGTAAAAGTAGAACCTTGTGGATTATTTGTAATACAAAATAAGTCTTTTCTAGGTGCAAGCCCTGATGCAGTAGTTAGTTGTAGTTGTTGTGGTGAGGGAGTATTAGAAATTAAGTGCCCCTATAGTATTGCAAACCAAATTCCCTCAGAGAGTAACTTGACTCACCTCAGAAAAACTGCAGAGGATGGCAAAGTTAATTTAGTAAGCAGCCATCCATATTATAGCCAGGTACAAACCCAAATGGGTGTTACTAGGAGAAGATGGTGTGACTTTTTGGTTTATACACGTCGTGGTATTCACTTAGAGAGGATCATGTTTGATCAGCAGAGGTGGCTACAAATTCTATCTGAAGCTGAATATTTTTTTAATAACCACATTGCTCCAGTGTTAATTCATAGTAACACTTCTGGTAGTTAAAGTTAATATAACATGAAAGTCTCTTACTGAACTCAAGAGTGACTGTCCTTGATTAGCAAGACACTCTTTATCCTTGTGTATCTCAAAGTTCAGATTACACGCAAGTATGCGAGCAAACTTCTTTGAGTAAGCTTGTCTGGTACATAAAATTTGGCGCGAAGTTGTATTTTTTTGAGTTACATGTTATTTACTATCTTGTTTTCTAATTATTATGTTGTTTTTCCCATTTACATTTTAACTAGCCTTTCTCTAAAGAGACCAAATTGTTAACTACAAATTGCACTGTAGCTTTGTTGGCTGACTAATGCTTTGCAGCCTGTTCCAGAAACGTTTCAGATTATTGTGTTTGGAAGAAATGGTGTCACAAATTTTTGGAAAGGATGAAATGTCAGTTTGATGGTACAATTTTTCCAACTAGAATAGTTTAATAATATTACCAGAAAGAATAAAACCTGTTTTAGACTAAAAAGGTCAAAATTAAAATTATCCTTACCAAAGTCTTAACATTCCATCTTTTTGCTGTTGACAAACAGGGGCCTCATGTTTAGTGCGCTAAACTCCAGACCTAGCAGTCTGAGCTCGAGCCCTAAGGCCATGGAACATTGTGTTGTGTTCTTGGGTCAGACACTTTACTCTCACAGTGCCTCTCTCCAACCAGGTGTAGAAATGGGCACCAGCAAACTTAATGCCAGGATACCCCTCTGATGGACTAGCCAGCCCCACATTTACACATCAAAATATACCTTAGCTACGTAAAGTTAAAATTATTAAAATTATTTATACTGGAAGAACTAAAAAAGTCTATTGCATTAGTGGGGGTAACAAATTAGAAATACCCGCACAAACTACAAGAATGTCATCGATAAGAGGGACAAGTGCAATTGGGAGAGTTTTCCTTAAAATTGAGAAAACTTTCATTCGGCCACTAGCTCTCTCCACATGTATCCGGGCATTAGCAATTTTTTTGGTTACAATAACTTTATCTTTAGACATCTGTTCAAGGCCTGAACTTGGTGGTGGGATTTCCAATGTAGCCCCTTTCACCATGAGATCTTCTTTTAATGTGAAGCCCCTGTCTGCCATTACAAAGTCTGTAGGTTCTAGGAGATCTAAGAACCCAGATTCTCGAGTGATGTGTTGGTCAGATGCTCTGCCACCCCATGCTTTTGAAAGGAAACTGATCATACCACTTGGTGCAATTCCAACAAGGAATTTGACAGTGTTATGTTTTTTGTAGTCCAACCAAGTGAGAGCCTGAATTTCACGATTTTTCGGACGGTCAATAAATATTTCACTGCAGTCTATTGTGCAACGCAGGTTTGTGTAATGTTTAAGGGACTTAGGCAGACTTTCCCGAATTGCCTCCTTTGATGGCCAAAATATGAGAGGCTTCAATTCGCAAGCAAGAAACTTGACCCAGGTGTTGATGACCTGGGAAGCTCCACCAGTACTGATGTCAAACAGGTCTGCAAGCATTTCATTTGTGACAGCTGTTCTCAGTTTAAGTAACACTAAAGTTAATTTCTTCATTCATTCGAGAAATGAATGCGTGACGAACAAAAACAAACCCCACAGGACGTCTGCGGGGAGGCTAGTATTGACTGTGTGTGCAGGTTAATTGCCCAGAACCTCCTCACTTCAAATAATTACTTAATGTTTTTTTAAAAATCATTAATTTGTGTTATTTTGTAGTCATGTTTGAATTTTTTCCATTATTTTCATGAACTTTATTTGTACACTCATGTATATCTGCTCATCTCTTGACAATAGTGCACTTATGATAGTGATATCGTGAAAAGGTCATGAATTTTATCCCTTGAAGCACTAAATTCGTCCCAACCACAAAGAAAGCTAATAATTATATGAACTTAATTATATTATTGTAGTTCCTAGGTTGAAACAACAAAATCTGGCTTTGTCCTTTTTGGGTAAATGTGAATGGAATTATTACAGTTCTAGTATACCGTTGCCTACATGAAGTCTTAGAAGAACTTGCCTTTCCTTGTAGCTCAACTCGAGAGTAGAACTTGGAAATTAATTATTAATGAATGTTTTCATAAGGTCTAAAATTATGTTATCACTCTAGAATAACATCAGAAGTTTCATAGGCTCTGCCCCGCCTATTTGCACAGTGACAAATACAGTGCGACTACTATAACAAAAGGGCTCGACCAGATACATTTCAAAAAAGTTAGTTGTGAGCCAATCAGCAGCTCATTAAAAAAAACATAATTTGCTCAAAGCACCAAATTTAAAAAAAGTATCGATAGCAAACATTTTTCAAGAGTGCAGACACCAGACAGTACGTGGTTTTTTTTCAAAACTTTACATAATTATAACATCCAGGAGATATTTGTTTGACACAAGTTGTTATTTTGTCTTTTACCAACAAATATCTTGGCTACCATTACTGCACTTTGCAATAACATTGTGACTTCAAGTCAAAAATATAACCAACGTTTACAGTCTTAGCCTCCGTCAGTCACTCTAATGTACCTCTCAGGAAGCATCGACTTTCTTCAGCGGATACAAAAGGTCATATCTGTAGGTTGTAATTGGTTACTTAGATTCATCTTGTTTAGGAGACAAAGGAAATTAAGAATCAACCTGGGTTAAATCAAATTTGACCTGTAACATATATAACAAATTTTTATAGAAGCTGCTGCTAATATGCAGATATTTTCTGATGTCGATCCGTTTGTGATCCTATGAAGAATCCAGTCTGAGTGTAAAAAAGAGAGCTCCTGTAAAATAAAATTGCTATAAACAGGTTTTGCCTTAAACGCCTACAGGAGCAATTATTACATTATTTAACAGGAGCTGAAACAGACTAGAGCTGGTCCTGTTAAAAAAGATTCAGTTCTTATGGAAATGGATGCCAATAGATCACCTTAGGTGTACATGCATATATATTTTCTTGCACTTAATACAATCTTGGTTTGAAATGTATACACTGTAGACGCGACACTTTTCTTGACACTTTTTTTCGTAGGACACTTAATGGTTTACAAAAATATATGAGCTGAAGAATCAAGGTTTTCTCCCACTTACTTTGAGTGTGACTCTGCCTTCTTTTATCAGGGGCACCCAACATCAATTTTCGAAAAATATCTGTTCGGAAGACGATTTGAGATCTAGAATTTTCGGAACATTTGTTGCAAAGTTTCGTGCTTGTGACCTCTCCAATGATTTTCGAACATCTAAAAACTGGTATAATTGCCCATTTTAACGGGGTTTTTTTACCCGAAAATAGTCATCTAGAATTTTCGGAAGCCTCTTTTTCTGGCTGAAATTTTCGAAAAGGTAAGTTTTGATCCCTATAATTTTCGGATCACTAGACTTTCAGCTAGGAAATCCGAACAGATGAAAAATTTTTAGGGGATAAAAATATGCCTATATCTACCGTTTAAATACTAAAACACGTTCAACAATGCTATTTTAAGTGGCTATGAACTATATTATCGATGGGTGCGCCTGTTTTATAGGAAACAAAAGGAAAATAGAATCAAAAGATAAAATTTGGTGGAAAAAAAGTCACACTTAGATTGATATAAGTGTTGACAATTTCTTTTCTAAGACAAACACAATTTTGTGTAGTGCAAGCAGGGCCAAGTCAGTAAATATAATACATGTAGCTATAGGCCACTACGAAAAATACCTTTATGTACATGTACTTTAAATTGGTATTTAAGTTAAGCTGCATGTGAGCCTGACTTGTGCATTTTGTTTTTTTACACGATCTGCCACTGCAATCATGGCAGATTTTCAAAAATAGCATTGTAATCTATAAAGCAAATCCTAAATCTAAAATTTTAATTTAAGGAATATTAATGTATTTCTGCAGCGGCATTTTGAGGTTTCATATACTGGGCTCTAAATCATATATCACTTATTAACTGAGAGTGAGGTCATTACAGGGAAATCTCAGACCGAGGCCATGATGTATTGCATGCTCAAGCGATAGCGGCGAGGTCAATGCATCAAGCCTGAGGTCTGAGATTTTCCTGTGATGACTGAACGGACAAGGTTATTATTAAGTTATTCATTACATGGCATTTTAAGTACTATTAAAATAGAACACTGAAAGTAATTTTTAGCATATCAGCTGTGCGTGCAAGAGATCATTTGAGGTTGTGTTCACTGAACCAAAATGAAACTTGCCTTGCAATTGAAACAACAAGACACAGTTTCTTTGACAATGGGACAATTTTGGACCTTATCCTGCGACTGCTTAAAACCAATTACTGGTCAGCAGATAACTTTAATGAAAAACACATCACTTCAATGAGTTGTACTCTTGAGCCCGCGATACCGTACCATATGGCATATTATTAGTAATACATCTACATGCTAACACCAAGCTAATTTTTCATTTCAATCTTTCCATAGATTCGGAAGCAAGAGCCAAAGTTGTAGCACTGGATACATGACTCTTAAAGTCCGACTGCAATCTAAAGTCTACTTCATTTGTCCAAACACTGCCACTGTGTTACAAAAAACTTTAACAGCACGTCATTCTGCAACCATGTATGAAAACCTTTGGATTGTTTATGACAGAAGTGTGTTTGACCAATGTGATACATCATTAAACAGTACTAGCAAACTTTTATTCAAATGCAACGGACCAACAGAGTTGAAATATTTTTCTGTGATATTTGCTGAATTTACAGCAGACCCATGGGCGCTGAAGTTTGAAGATGGAAAGACTTATTATTTTATTGGTAAGTGATAGAAAGTCATAGTTACTTTCTAATTTTACAAGACTGAGGAGATCAGAATTATGGGCTGAAGTTTGGAGGGGCGAAGAAGTATTATTTTAGTGGTAGGTGATGGAGAGTCACAGTTACCTTAAAGTTTCCACAGTGGTGACTCCAAGAGAGTCTATATCACATAAAAAATTAATTCATGATCAGTGATGGTGAGTTCTGCGACTCATAACACATACATGTATCATGTAAAATTTTGATGCCCAGTCCAAAATCATCAAGCCCCAGTCCAAACACTAATTATTATACCGGAATATTTGTGTGGAAATACTTCTCATTATTAGTTACTTCTGGGCCTCTTTTTCTATAAGATTGCTCTCTTGACTCACTAACTAGATTTTATTACACTACATGTATATTGCATAAAAGAAATATGTTCTTCAAAATCACCTCCATGTCACCTCAACATTTATTTGTATGTTTCCTCATTGTTTATCTAAATGTAGGGACATCTGATGGCACACGGGCACACATCAGCGACTCTAAAGGAGGTCACTGCAATGACACAGAAAACCGAATATTTCTGAAAATTGAAGTCTATGTCTGCAAAAAAAATAATCTAACTTATACAGGTATTGTTCAATTACTACAGTGTAATTGATAGAAGTGTTAAAGTACCCATACTATACATGTACATGCCATATTAACTACATGTAAAAAGCAAAGTAAAGCTAATGCCACAGTAACTGCTTTTAAAGCTACAAGTAGTTTAGCTGCTTTCTAGTCACTGTCTGGCTATAGACTGCTAAAACGTCCCAGAATGCCATTTAAAGTTTATGCACTTTGCAGCCTTCTGGTACAGATTTAAAATATCAGCCTCTGAAGTTTGAGCATGTGTAGAAAGCAAAATTTTGGAAGAGTTTTTGTGTTTAGTTTAAAAGTGACGAAGCAATCTCGACTTTTACCGTTTGCTTTCTCTCCTTCCCTCTTCTTTCCGCTTCTTTGCCCAGTTTCTTGTTATTTGCTGGGCATTTACTAGGCTTCACTGCGGTGGAAACCTTTTAGGTAAACGCTTTTAGGATTAGAGGATTTGGTGGGAGGAAGTACGGGTGGGTAGTGGAACGAGATTTTTGTTAGAATTATTGGGTCAACTTTTCATGGTGTTTGAACTTTTCAAGGCTCCAGTCTCTTTGATTGAATTGTTCATTCTGGCATGGTCTGAAAGGTCTTTTCCTCCTGCGCAAATAAGGAGACAAAGTTGTCCTCGATCTTTAAGACTGATGGTATAACAAGTGGTACAACCCACGTGGGTCTGCACGGACGTTTGCATGCCGTTGAGGTGCGAATGGGTTGTCCGGAGTGAGGGTCATGAGTATTTTTCTGATGTTGATAATCCATCCATCTCTTGGTGTCTGTTTTATCAAGGTGTCCATCTTATAGAAGTGTCCGTTAAGAGATAGTCTACTGTAAATAAATTCTTTAAAACAATTTTTCCAGATGAAGTCTGTCCAGAAGAAGATGTGGGTGTCCTGAAATGTCGTGATAATCCAACTCCAACAACAGCCCTTCCTAAAACAGTACCGCCATCTGCTGCGCCAAGAGGTGACGACTGCATGGAAACATTATGAAAATCAGCAAGTGTAGTTATAGCAGTTTGTTGATTCTTGTTTTCACAGACTTTTTTGCTTTTGTATAAATAACGATCGCATTCGCCGTGTGTGTTTTTGAGCGTTATTTCTGTACAGTTCTATAAATTTTTGTCTAACAATTTCCTGCTTGTTTAGCAGAACGTTTTCCTTTTGAAGCCTTCGTACAACTTGCTTTTTTCAATGTTTTAAAAGGCCTCGTGCATCAACAACCAAAAGTCTTCCTAAATTAACTACCATAACTACTACACAGGTTGTCGATACGTAAGACACTGCCAACAACAACAGTCCTTTTCAGGAATACGTTCACCCGGGCGATCATACTCAACCTACTTATGAAATGACTCCTGGGTTCAAACCTTTCACAGTTTATCTTGCAGATATTTTCCGAAAAGCAGTCAACATGAACAGGGGTCTTTCCTGCATGAGCATGCGCGACCGCTGAACAAGCGATGTGCATGGAGGCTCACCAGAGGGTCTGCCTTCATCAGAATGGCGCGTCTCAAAGCCATCGTCGCGATTATTTTTCTCGTTGGTCTTGGCGAATGTGTAGTTTGCAAAAAGATTGTAACATGGTCTTAACAAAAGCGAAGTAGACCGGCTTTAACATACACGAGCTACCGTCAAATTTCACCTCCACACTTGACCTGGACAACATTGCGCGTATATGGTGCCTGTAGGATTGCGCTAACCTCATCAAAGTCTAAACAAAGTGCCGAAACGTTTTTTGATGCAAGTAAACACTTTCAATTTTCTCCGTTTTGAAATGGGAAAGGAACAGAAATATTACAAAATAGCAAATTTCAGCGAGCGGGTTAGAAGTGCGCAAAAGCCGGTGTTGAGCTCGGCAGTGAATAGGCCATTTCCGAGTTCCCCCGGGCCTCTGTATTAAAACGAGGTCAAGTGCTCAACCTTTGATATGGAAATGATTTTTCATTCTCATGCGAATAAAACTCATTTCCACAAGAAAGGTTGAGCACCTAACCTCGTTTTGATACAGAGGCCCAGGGGAACTCGGAAATGGCCTATTAATATATGTTCTACAGACTATTTTAACCTTTCATAAGCACCAGCTCCCAGTATACGAATGTTTTTATTCTGCGTCCTTGTTTGATCTTTTTTTAAGGATATGGATCCATTGGATGTTACAAGGACACCAGAAACCGAGCAATTCTACCCCTGGAAGGAAAGGATTCTATTTTGGATGGGAGATATTGGACTCGAAAAAACCCCATTGAAAAGTGTGCCGTAGCTGCAATTAGAGAGGGATATAGCATGTTTGCAGTTCAAAATGGTGGCTGGTGCGCGGCCAGTGCTACAGCTCCACAGACCTTTGACAAGTATGGAAAATCTACAGCTTGTAGATCAGATGGCGAGGGTGGACCATGGGCTAATGACGTTTATGTAATCAGAGGTGGGACAGCTAGTGTTTCGATGTACGCTCCACACTATTAGAGACATCACATGCCACCAGGAGCTAACCATCGTGTATTTGTTCTTCTTTTTGAAGCATTAGACGAAATATCATCGTCAATTCGGAAGGTTGTGGGTTGAGTTTGTTTTCGGTCCTCTCCCGTGCTCCGGGAGGCTTTTCTTGGGTACTCCTTTTTTTTTTTCTAGACTCTCTAAAATGCCATTTCCTGCGTTCCCTGGAATAATTGGTTACTAAGGGTCAAATACAGCTATGTTTCAAAAGTTAGTTCCGATTTTTTATTCGCTTAAAATTCACTAATTATTTAAAAAAACCTTTTTTTAAACTTAGTATGTTATTCATTATTCATTTAACATTGAATAAATAAAATATTATGTATGTTTTCTAACATTTTCTAAGCGGTAAGGTATAGAATGCACGAGCTCTCAAATCATGTCCAAAGTCACATTTTTCCAGGCGAAGCGTAGTCACTGTCTTAGCTCGTCCAGTGTTTTAAGAGGCTGGACCTTTGTACGCCGTCTCGTCTACGATAATCCAGATGGTCTCTAGGGGGTTCACATTACTTGAGTTTGTCGGCCGGTCCTCCTTTGGTATAAAGCTGGCAAATCCTTCTGACACCATGCTCGCATGAAGTGTGCACCGCCTTTTTCTCTTCAAGGCTTTCCAACTTTTTTTGCTAACTTATCCCCACACCGTTGTGCTCCAAAGTTTGATCGATAACGTGAATTTGAGATTTTTTTACCTTTCTGTTTTATGGAATTGTTACGCATATACTTACAGCTTTTTCGATAATATTCCTCACACATATTGTGAAAAAAAACCGGCTATCCACTCTTTGGTTTGTCTTCTAAGGTCTTCACTTTTGACCACTTGTTCGGTCATCGTTCAGACTTTTTCGACATTTTGGCAATTTTGTTTTGACTGAATGGCCAGAAAACCATTTAAATAGATGCCTGAGCTCTAGCACAAACAGTGTAGGCCTTCATTTTCATGAAGGAGTAGAGAAAATAAAAGGAAACGATAAAAATACCAAAATAGAAAACCTACAAAATGGGCACGAAGAGTATGGCGGGAAAAACTTCGCTTACGAAATTGCTTTAAACGGTTATTTAGATAAATTTCTTACCTGAATCCGTTTACACTTGCCTAAAGAAGTATTAAATGCTTTTCTCCAAATACAATTTGCAATCGGAACGAACTTTTGAAACACCCTGTATATCTTTGATTAATAAATAAAAATAAAAAGGAAACGATTTTCACTCTTGAAAAACAATTATTCATGCTAGCATGTTTTATGTGTCAACTACGGGAGGTTACATGTAGAACAGCTGGACGTTGCGTCTGGCGTCCGGCCTGAAAAGAAACCCCTTATAACACTAAAATTCAGTAAATAAAAATAAAATTAATCCTTTTTATAGGAAAAGTGCAAATTTCGAAAAAGATGGCTGTCACAATTCGGTTGCCATAGACTTCAAATTATTTTGACATCACCGGCTAAGACGGCCTTGGAATGTTCCCAGATAATTTTTAGAAAAGTCGTTAGTTTGGTAATCATAGCTCCAAGCGGCTTTTTAACGATCTTTGCTTATAAGGATATGAATCCATTGGATGCTACAAGGACACTGCACATCGTGCAATACACCCCTTGGAAGGAAAGGACCCTGTTTTGGATGGATCTTATTGGATTCGAAAAAACCCTGTGGAAAAGTGTGCCGCAGCTGCAATGAAAGCTGGTTACGGCATATTTGCAGTTCAAAATGGCGGCTGGTGTGCGGCCAGTGCAATAGCGCCACAGACCTTTAACAAGTATGGAAAGTCTACAGCTTGTAAGGATGACGGCGAAGGTGGACCATGGGGTAATCAAGTGTATGTGATCAATGGTAAGACCGTTTCCAGACGCCTCGAATTTTAATTTGATGATGAGACATGCCATTTCATGCTAACAGTTGCCAAGAATATTGTAAATGTTTTTTATTTACGCAACCAACTTTTTCTGACAGTTATTTAATTCTGAAGGTAACTATGGTATAACATATCGTATAATGGAGCAGATCTTAAGGCAACAAGACAAAACAACTATGATAAATAACTATAAAGATAACCTGGTTCCCCATCAATTAAAAGTGACGGAACTCGTAACTTAAAAAACGTGAGACCATTCTCATACACTCCCTTTTTTTGCTTCATGAGTGCCACCTCGAGATGACTGGATGTTTTTTTCCTGTGTTTAGTTTTGTATTCAGGATATGAATCCATTGGATGCTTCCGGGACAGACCAAGTCGAGCAATTCAACCCTTGGAGGGAAAGAGTTCCCTTTTGGATGGAACATATTGGACTCGAACGAATCCCATTGCAAAGTGTGCCGCAGCGGCTATAAGAGCAGGTTACAGCATGTTTGCTGTTCAAAATGGCGGCTGGTGTGCGGCCAGTGCTACAGCGGCGAAGACGTTTGACAAGTATGAAAAGTCTACAGCTTGTAAGGATGACGGCGAAGGCGGACCATGGAGTAATCAAGTTTATGTGATCAAAGGTAAGGTAACGTTTCGATACACGCCCGTCATTATTTAGATGAGAGACATCAGCCAGTGCAAAGTGCTAACAGTTGCCAAGCATCTTGAAACTGATTTTCCTTTGTATAAAACCTGGCTTTACGCTAATGACTTAGTTCAACATCAGATAAGTGACAGAAAAGTTAACTCAGGAACCATTTTCGTTAACTCTCTTTAAACCCTTAGGAGCACCAACTCTCAAAATTTGAATGCATATCTGACATTACAGGGTCCGCGCAGAAGTTTCCTAGGGTAGGGGACCACTGGATTCAAGTGCGCATGCTAAGGAAAGTGGGAGTTGGGGTAGGAGGTCTGAGGACGTCTTCTATGCGGGTTCAAATAGATGTAGCTGTTATAAGAGAGTTAACATGATCTTCGCAATAGAATGAACAACCTAAGCGGTTGAAACACTCACTCTACATTTACAGAAATTTTAAACCTTTCCACCTTTTAAAATTTTGAACATAGTCCTTGTAAAATATTCAAGGAAAAAAACCTCTGTATAATAGATAACTTAAACATAAAATGACAACAAAATCTTGGTAAATTTAATAAAATAACTGTGGAAAACGTTAATGAAATGCTGAAAGTTTTTACAATGTCTACAAAAAGTGCAAAGAATGTTTGTACGATATACTCGGAGAACTACAAGGAAACTGGGCAAAATGTTTTTATTTATTTATTTTTTTTTACAATAAAATAGCAATGGAAGGAAAACAGGAAGAACACAAAATCCCAACAAAATGTATGCAAAAAGTGAACAAAATGTTTGTAAATGTCCATAAACAAAGTACACGTCTTAAAAATTTAAGTATTTTATTTTAATTTTTTCCCAAATATTGACATAATAAATAATTGATTCATTATTACAATAAAGGATTTACTTCATACATGTAGAAACTATATTTTATACAACGTACATGTAATTCTCCAGTCATCGGATATAGTAAGTCGCACATGGAAAAAAAATCAAGACACTTCTTCAAATTCAAGTCTAATTCTTGAAAAATAATTAGTAAAGTTTATATCTGAAGAAGAGGCATTCTTCAAGTTCACATGCCGCAGGGAAATGGTTTCCTCAAAGCCCCTTACACGGACGATTATGCTATATTTCCAACTGCTGAAAATTATTGAAGTTATTTTATCCGAAATTCTGAGGCATTTTCTAATCTTTTTAAGCGGCTAATTCATAGGATTCACGTACTGAAGACTTATTGTGGACAAGACTGAAAACCAGATCCTTAGTCTAGTATCAAAGACTGAATTTCTTTAATGAAAAACTTCAGGAAAGAATATACTTTTTTACATGACACAAAGGGAGGGGGAGTGGTAAGGCCCTCTGCCCCCTACCCCTGCACAGGCCCTGGTCTCAGTATATCAAAGTTTCTTTTATATTCAGGGTATGAATCCATTGGATGCTACAGGGACACCGGAACCCGAGCAATCCTACCCTTGGAAGGAAAGGATTCTATTTTAGATGGGAGATATTGGACTCGAAAGAACCCCATTGCAAAGTGTGCCGCGGCTGCAAGGAGAGCAGGCTACAGCATGTTTGCAGTTCAAAATGGTGGCTGGTGTGCAGCCAGTTCTACAGCAGGGAAGACGTTTAACAAGTATGGAAAGTCTACAGCTTGTGGATCCGATGGCGAAGGCGGACCATGGGCTAATCAAGTTTATGTTATCAAAGGTTAGTGTATCATATCTTACGTTGTACTTATCTAACTGCGGACTTGACTATTATGGTAAACTATGAAAAGGAATTTATTCACAAAAGTTTCGACAAAAAACGTCAAACAATCCTCAGTCACTCCTTCAAGAGATATCAGCTTTGATATTTTAACTTTGATTAAATTTTAGCATCTATTGGATGTTACAAGGACACCTCAAACCGCGCAATCCAGCCCTTGGAAGGAAAGGATCCTATTTTGGATGGATCATATTTGAGTCGGAAGAATCCCATTGAAAAGTGCGCTGTGGCTGCATCCAGAGCTGGTTACAGCATGTTTGCAGTTCAAAATGGTGGCTGGTGTGCAGCCAGTGCTACAGCACCAAAGACCTTTGACAAGTATGGAAAGTCCACAGCTTGCGGTTCTGATGGCGAAGGTGGACCTTGGGCGAATCAAGTTTATTGTATGGCTAATTGCTGCTGATTTATTACTGGCACTGAATGAGTTGTTTGCCACGAGAGTGTACACCTCTCCGTAGCTGAAATAAATAGAATAAGGGCTACAAGGGACAGCCGAAACAATGGTTGCCCCACTGTTTAACGTAGGTCAGTTTATGGTAGCATAGAGCTGATGTAGAGAAATGTAAGCTTTGGGGTTTGTTTCCTTATATGCTGAAATAAAGGTTGTGCTGATTTATGTTTCTTTTCTTTGCCTCGTTTATAAGATTTAGAAATCACGGAATATGTGATATATTTGTTTAAGGTCCCCTTCCTTGAATTATGTTACTTTCAATTTAAATTACTATTCCTTGTATTCTATTCCGTGGGGCTTTAATGGCGAACACTTTACGGTGATGGGTAATTGCAAAACATGTCCCACTTTTAGCACCGTATTTTGGGCCTATTCAGACCTGGTTGGCTTTTGAACCCAAAACCTCCCTACCCCTCCCCCCTCTTCTGCTCTCTATAAACTTCGCTACTTAATTTTTTTACTACCAAACTTAGCGACTTTTTCAAAATTATATTTGGAAACATTTTATTAGAGAGCTTAAGCAACAGACGTTCTTGAGGCCACGAGCGCCGACCGGAAATTACTCGCGTCAGTGTACATGCACTTTGCATGTGTTTACACAAGTAAGGTCAGGTCGCCCACGCCAGAACGCCACTCTTGAACTTCAAGATAGAACGCGAGATTCTAATACTCAAAAGTTCGCGTTTGGGTAAGAATTATTTGGTAATTTCCGATATTGTGGTCAAATTTTTGGCCTAAAACCAAGGAAAATTCTTCTGCTATTCATTCGGCGTTTTCAGAGATGTAATGCATCAGTCAATTCCACCTGCGCCCAGCCCCCGCTAATTTAGGGCGACCCGGGGGCCGGGCATTGGCCAACCTCGGGGGCACCCCCGGCCTTTTGACACGCACGTGGTTAACTTTATAACGTGGTCGACATGGAGAATTTTCGAGATAAAGATCAGCAGTTTGTGGCGGATTGGCTTGTCCAGCAAGGGCTAGAAAAACTTATCGACGTTTTTAAAGGTATGTTTTCTTAATTTCAATATGTACTGTACTCTAAAAAGCCATAATTTCAAAGCAAATAACGAGAGCGTGAATGAATTGTGGCGTTTTTCGCAACAGGTCGCATTTGATTCATTCTATATGGTATTTAATAAAATTCCGGCTTTTGGAAATATTAAAGGCTTGCAAATTTGATATCAGGGACTATAATATGTATAATTAAAAACGTCAGTGTTAGAAAATAGTTACGCATTTCACATCAGGCCACAATGTTAGCGGCGTTTTGGTACCTGAATGATTTTTTATTTAAGAATTTGTTCATGCTTAGCGTGCGTATATCGAGTTATGGATGCACGCGGGAAGTTTGAAGAGCATGAAAGATGCGTAAGAGTTGCACGAGGCGATAGCCGAGTGCAACTCTAGCTTCTTGAGTGCTCTCCAAACGTCCCAAGTGCATCCATAACTCGATATACGCACAGCTAAAAGCATGAGCAAATGTTTTTAGAACATAGCTGACAAAAATGCTTGCTTTGTGATTAACTGCAAAATTCTCGTAACGCGCGCCACAGAAAAACAAACGCTTCTACTGGCTGGTTACAAAGACGCCACAATCGCCTAGTTTGAAAGAAAATTCTTTCTGTAAAACTGAGAAAGAAAATTTGCCTATTTATTCTTTAACGGTCAATTGAAACGAAGCAGCAACAAAGATGAATGTGTCTTAAAGTCCACGTAAAGTTAAAATACTCATATGTTCGTAAGACGTCGTGGAGCATGGTTTGGATGCGGCGCTGAGAGGATGTTTATGTTTTGCTCGGCGAAATCCAGAAAACTTGTATTTTTGGCGAAGACGACTGTCATTCTACTTTACATTCATTTACGACAATGGCTGGTCATTACGGCTACTTGAGAAGACCTGCCAGCAGTTGTTTTTATGAGCAAAAAAATTACTATGTCTTCTAGTGTAATTTGTCTTGTTATTGCAAGAGAAATTTTCCTGATTTAGTCGGATTGTTCGGCGATAACAAAAGTGCATAACAAATTTAAAAACAACAATAAAAACGTAAATTTTACCTTTAATTGTTGTTAGTATAATTACATCGATGACTATCGAAAATAGAGCGCTGTGATTGGCTAGGAGCTTCGCTCTATCCCGCTATAATCACCGCGCGGTGATTATGGCATTGAAGGCTAGCAGTTTTCAAAATAGCAGCCAGATTTTTTGATGTTTCGGGGTCGGAAATTGATCAATAATTTTATTTTCTCGAATAATCATCAATGTAATTATACTAAAACAATTAGTCGCCTCAGGCGACGTGAATATTGGCGAATAGTCACCTCAACTTCGTCTCGGTGACTATTCGCCGATATTCACGTCGCCTTCGGCAACTAATTGTTAATTAATGACCAATTGCTGTCTTTTCTGTTCCCAGTGAATGTCTCTCGGCCAAAATTTGCTGCAGATGGTCTTGCGACAAATTTGCGAAATGCACAACTTGCGAGTTTTTTTTAATTCGGCTTCATTTTTGCAGCCGCTCTTGGATCAGGACGTGAAAGGACAATGCCGATTGAAAAATTAGGCCGTTCTTCGGTGGTTTCTTCAATATTTCAAAGGGAAGGAAAACTGCACTGCAGCTGAAAAGACGACAACTTTGCAGCCAGGTTAAAAACAAATGCTTACGTCATCTATGAACAAAATCTTTATTTACGCACGCCCGTACGTAAATAAAGATTTTGTTCATAGCGGCTCAATAGGACTTCTATACAGGGCGGATAAAGGTTGGGCGGTGAAACGAGCGCGTCCGAGCAAAAAGGTGTGATGCAGTGGACTGGGACTCTGCTTAGAAATGTCGCTTGTTTTCGACTTCGGCGAGGACTTGCGATGTGGTTTATCCATTAGACACTGCCGCTGTCACTGAATTATGGCGGCTTGATTTGTTTTCTTGCACTTCTTCCTCTTTCCTTTTTGCTGGTACGCTGTCTCCGAGAGGAAAATGTTGCTAATTTTTGCGGGATGTTTAGTTGGAGTAGACAAACATCTCTTTCAAAGGGTTTCTCTTATTGAATACTTCCATGACTCTACCACTGAATTATATTTTCGTTCTACTACTCACCAATGTCGATGTTATTCCAAAAAAAAAAGACAACTAAGTACTGTCTAAAACACGAAGGAAAATCTCATCCATGGCAAAACTAAAAGACAGCAGATCGTGTTTCATAACGAGATGACGCGTACTAAATGCGTGCAGCTCGTGCAAGGTGAAATTATGCTAATTTTAATCACCATCATCCTTCTTTTTAATTTTGAAAAAAACATCTCATACGTCTTACTGTTTCTTCGAAACTTCAAAATTAGTTCCCTTCAGTTTTTACTGTTTACCTTGTTTTGTTTTAGAGAGAAAAACGGAGAAAGAACCTTACAACTAACCTCAATAAATTGTGTGTACATGCGGTTGCCGGATATGCGACGCATTGCGCGAATCGTCATGGCGCGTTGCACCCGAGAAGCAAAGTTGAAGCAGTACAACGCCACTATATCAAAATATATCAATCTAATTTTTTGTTATGTTATATAAAATTTATCCCCCTTTAACATATGTAAAAATTGAGGTTAAGAAGTGTTAAGCTTTTGGAAACGAAACGGCGAAAGACGATTAGGTGATATTTAGTGGAAGGAGGTATCCAACACATTTAAATTAAACTCAAATTTTGGCATTATACGACCAACAAGTTTGACTTATAGGCATACAGACACAAACATATGAAACTGTTTATTGATATTGTTATGAAACGAATTTATCTATTTAACACTGTAGCCTGAAGTTACAGAAAGAAAATAGGATTTCCGGTTTGCAAAAAGGAAAATTCCGCCGGCCTTCAAGCGCACCGGAAGCGCAGAAAGAGCGCTCGTTCCAGTCCTACTCCGCATCACACATTAAATGAAGAGCGGAGCGCTCGTTTCACCGCCCAACATTTATCCGCCCTGCTTCTATAGGGCAAGCACGCGCGCTATGTTATAACATCGGTTTGCAACTGCTGCCAACTCATTCAACTCATTTTGCGACCTTCGAATTTCAGAAAACGTGAATTGGGCCTCAAAACACGCTTTATTTCTTTGCTAGAACAACTGTTATCCCACAACATTCGCTATGATTTAAGTGTAACAGTTTTTTTTAATTCTGTGTCGAACTGTTGTTATAAAATAGGAGAACCGCGCGAAGGAATATAGAAAGGTATACGAAAATGAAAACTGGCATGAAACGATCCCGGGGGCTGGGCATTCGCCCTCTACTTTCGTCCCCACCACCGGGCATTTGACAACTTAAGTGCTCCAGCCCCCGGGAATTTGCCATCCATGAGAAAAAAAGGCTAATTCCCGGGGGTTAGCCCGGGGGGGGGGCTGAGCGCAGTTGGAATTGACTGATGCATAAACTTCAGGTAAACAGTCTATGATTCTATTTTTGTACTGGACAGGTCGACCCGGCTAGCCCTAGCTGGCTGCAGAACTGGAAGATGGCAAAATTTACGGGATTTAACGTATGATTTACTCGATTTCTTGTCCATGGGAATCATCATCAAGTGAACTCACATATAACGGCCGATGATTTCGACTGAATGAATTGTTATTTAGTTTACAATGAAAAATGTAAAGGCCGTAAAGAAAATGTTATGACTGCGTGTTTTTGTGCACCAGGTTGATTATATATAAACGTTTTCGAGCGAGACGCCTGTGATATTTGGCGCAATCGACTTTGAAAAAATGAATAGCAAACTAAATCTCATTTGTGGTCAACGAAACTGCAAATAAAATGGACCGCTAAACTTCTCTATCATGTATGGTAATTTTTGCGCGCTTGATTTGTGTCTACGCAATCAAATAGTACACGACGGCATTTCAAGCTTGGCGAATAAATATGAAAGATGAACTGTTCAAATGAGAATGAGGTAAACAAAATGTACGAGTCCCCTTCAAACTTTGTCGCGTTTATTCCAATTCGCTGAAAATGTCAAAATTAGGTATGAAGAGTATTAAAGGCCACAAAGGCAAATAAAACCGAACGCTTAATTCGTTCATCTGCTCTCCTCGATAGAAAGTCAACTCACTCTACGCCCATTCACACTGTTCAGTTCCCGTATGTCCTGCGCGTACAACCACTGTACGCTATGCACTCTTGCTCATACAACCGCTTCCCACCACATTCTCTCCCCCTTCCTTTGCACATACACTTACATCAATGAAGATTACGCAAACAATATACTTAATTTCAGCTTAAACAATCTTAGAATACAAAAATGCAATCAACCAAGTCCTTGCCAAATGGTAATATAAATATAGCTGAATTCAATATAAAGACTGAGTCTTTAGAAAAACTAGACTTAATACAAAACATAATCCCTCAAAGTTTTTGGTCGTCTCGTAACCCTTCCAGATCTCCTTAGAGGGGATGGCTGCTCAGCACCCGAAACTGGGACCTCGGGGAGGGGGGGGGGGGGGGGTTGTTTCCACTGCTAAACAGCAACTCTGCTGGACTCTTCCCCGTTGTCGAGTGGGGCGTGGACCTGTATGCTAGCAGGAACTTGTTTAATTCTTCCCTCTAATTCTTACCCTCCGCGTGGGCCACTCTGATACCTTTCAATAGTGTCCTATTCTGCCTTTCCACTTCACCATTGGCCCTTGGCCACAGAGGGGTTGTATGTCGGTGCTCAAGTCCCATATCTTTGAGATAATCCTTTATCTCGTTTGACACTAAATCTGGGCCATTGTCAGTCCGCAAACTCTTGGGTATTCCATATCTCGCAAACTGAGCATCCAGGCGCTGAGTTATTATCTTGCTTTTAGTTGCCCTGACAACGTCGACCTCTATCGACGAGCTGTGATAATCCTCCAGGACAAACAGATTCTCTCCTGATGGAAGTGGTCCCACTATATCTAGAGCTAAATCTTCCCATGGTCGCTGAAGCATAGGAGCAGGTCTCACCTGTGGGGGTGGAACATGTTTGGTCACAAGTTGGCACCCCTAACACTCCGCACACAGCTTTTCCTCAGCCTGATCCATCGCCGGCCACCAGACTTTCGTCCTGAGTCTCTCCTTTGTCTTGACAACTCCTTGGTGCCTCTCGTGTGCCAGGCTGACAACTCTCTTTCGTAGAGCTTGAGTATCACAATTCTTGTTCCTCTCAAAAACACATGACCAATAAACGTTAACTCATTGCACACTGGTAGGTACTGCTTTGGAGCACCGTTCCACCTTTCTTCAACAAGGCACTGTAATTCAGAATCTTCGGCTGAAACTCGTTCAAATTCTTTGATCTTCAGGGAAGCTGGTGGAGCATGCAATTCTACCATGCGCAAGTATTCATCATCATCCTGGGACTGGTTGGAAGCAACAATCTTCGTTAGCTTTACATAAACATAAAACATAAACATAAACTTTATTTATACTCGAATTTTAGAGTAGCTAACTAGCTAATATCTTCGAGCTAACACTACATGAAAATAATATAGAAATACATATATAAATTCGTTTCATTAAATGCATTCATCTAAGTAATAATAATAAAATGATATTAATAATAATATGTACATAAAAGAAAAGAAAAGAAAATATTATTTAACAATTTACAATTTTAAGTTTAAGTATGTCAAGAAAAAGAATCTATATGAAGGTAACATCCTGTATTTTGGTCTTAAAGTCTGCAAAAAAACTGGTACGAAAAAAGTCCGGCAGTGCATTCCACTGCTTAGCTGAAAAGTAAGAAAAGGAGTTAAGACCATAGGTAGTTGTTTTAGGTTTACTTAGTGAAAGAATGTAGTTGCCACGAAGATCATAAGAAGAGGACCGGAGTGAAAACATATTCTTCATATAAGCAGGAAAATGAGTGAAAAACAAACTCTTATATAACAGTATGAGGAAATTTTGAACGCGTTTGTTACATAACGAAGTAGAGTTGACTTTTGAGAGAAGAGTGTTGTATGGAGACGAGTAATCTCCAAGTATAAATCTAAGTATTCTTTTGTTTAAAGCTTCAAGTTTATCCGCATCACGCGCTCCACAAAAGTGCCAGACGGAGGAGCAATAATAAAAATGAGGTAGAATATATGCTTTGTAAAGTTTGAATAAGATTTCCCTGCGTATGAGTTTTCGAAAGCGCAACATAACATTAAATTGATTATTAATC